>ML664177.1:29858170-30167837 GCA_007570785.1 Antilocapra americana | reverse complement strand
CACCCAGGCAGCCCCCGGGCCCCGCCCCTCACCCAGGCAGCCCCCGGGCCCCGCCCCTCACCCAGGCAGCGCCCGGGCCCCGCCCTCACCCAGGTAGCCATACTGCGCAGACTTGCTGTCCACTGCTGTCTGGTTCAGGAAGCGGCCCTTACACCTGTGTATGTCATACAGCAGTGCGCCCCCGGACCAATCAAAGGCCCCTACGGTTCCGAGAAGCACCTGCCCCTGCAGGGGAGGAGGGTCGGAGGCCATCTGAGGGGGAGGTACTCAGGGCCAGTCAAGGTGGCCGCGGGTCCACCTGCCAGCACAGCGAACCTTGCAGGGGATTGGGGGAGGGGGTGGTGGAGATAGTGCCCACCCGCCCAGAGACGCAGGAGAAAGGCGAGAGGTACACATTGGGTTCCAGCCTTGTACCCAGGACTCCACCAGGGCAGCTGTCCCTCTAGTACCAGCAGCCCCTGGCACAGAAATCCAACCCGGGGGGGGCCCAGATGGTGAGTGTTAAACAAGGGCGTGTGTGTGTGTGTGTATCCAGTCACATCAGACTCTTCCCGCAATCCTGTGGACTGCAGCCTGCCAGGCTCCTCTGTCCATGGGATTTCCCAAGCAAGAATAATGAAGTGGGTTGCCACTTTCTATTCCCGACTCAGGGATTGAACCCTTGTCTCCTGCATTGGAGGCAGATTCTTTACCACTGAGCCACCTGGAAAGCCCACACTAAACAAGTATGGCTCAGTAAAATGGGGTTTATCTCCCCCAAGGCTGCACATCTGGGTCTGGCACCCAAGGCCCACTTGTGCTGAGTGACATGCTAACCATGCTCCCACCACACTTGAGGACCATGTCCTCATAGCCTGTATCCCACCCCATTGGTGGGGAACAGGGCCTCCAGTGGGGAGAAGTAGCCCGCTTGGTGGGCAGACCCACCCAGGCCTGGGGGTTCCCAGTCTGTGTTAAGTGAGCCGCTTAACCCTTGAGCACAGGACTGAATGAGTCCCTGTTATAAACAGGATCACTCTCTCCTTGACCACATAGGTCCAGGTTAGGGTGAGTGCACAGAAGTGTTTTCCTTTGTCCTAAAACGTCTCTTTCAGATGCTTCACTACAGGAGGACCCTGTAAGCCAGGTAGGGCAGGGGAGACCCTGAGTTCCTGGGAATCCCTGGGGCCCCTCCTCTGTGCTGAGCTCATCTGGTGCTCAGTCAACTACGTACCTCATCCACGATCTGGGCGCTGAACCCAACTTGTGCCAGCTGGTAGTGAGGGGCATCTCCAACTGTGCCTGAAAGCCAAGAAGCCCAGTGAGCCCACTGTGAGTCAAGGCGAAGGGAGAAACCAAGTTAGGGAAGCATCCAGCATGGCCTCCTCCCAGAGGAAAGGATGTTGACCACAATGGGACCAGTACGAGGCTGCTGTGGCGATTGAGGGGCCTGCAGCTGCTGGCAAAGTAGGCTGGGCTGTTCCCTCCCTCTTCCTGGGCTTCAGTTTCCTTATCTGTGAGCTCCTGGCAGCAGGAACCATTCCCCAGTCACCCTTCTTCTTCCAGCATCAGAAAGAGCTTCACAGAATTTGGGATGCCGAGGATGCCTAGGACTATTGTTACCTTTTTATTTTGATTTTTTAAACTTTTTATTTTATATTGGGGGCTTCCCTGGTGGCTCAGATGATAAAGAATCCACCTGCAATGCAGGAGACATGGGTTCAATCCTTGGGTCAGGAAGATTCCCCTGGAGAAGGTAATGGCTACCCACTATAGTATTCTTTCCTGGAGAATTGCAAGGACAGAAGAGCCTGGTAGGCTACAGTCCATGGGGTCGCAAAGAGTCAGACACAACCGAGCAACTAACACTTTCATTTTATATTGGAGTATGGCCGATTAACAGCACTGTGATAGTTTCAGGTGGACAGTGAAGGAACTCAACCATACATATACATGTATCCATTCTCCTCCCCCAAACCCTCCTCCCATCCCGGCTACCACGTAACATTGATAAGAGTTCCACATGCTATACAATAGGTAGGTCCTTGTTGGTTATCCATTTTAAATATAGCTGTGTGTACCCGGCGATCCCAAACTCTCTGACTATTCCTTCGCCCCATCTTCCCCCTTGTCAATTGTTGCCCTTTTAGAGATGGGACAGCTGAGGCTCAAAGAGATGTGGGGAACTGCCAGAGTGCCACGTGGAGGGAGGGCGGGGATGGGGCCAGAGGGCGGGCCTTGGGCCTCCTGCTGAATCCCAAGGGGGCTGCCACAGGGTGGCCAGGGCTCTGGAGCCTCACCTTCCACGCGAATGATGCTCTCCTGCAGTTTGTTCAGCAGCCCATCCAGAGCCATGTAGTTGGTCACCTTGAAGGCATGATCCTCATCGGGGTCCGAGGCGATCAGCTTCAGCTCGTCGTATGCTTTACTTTTATTAAATGCTTCTCCCACCTGCACAGAGGCCCCAAGTCAGTGGGCCAGCACCGTGAGTGGTCTCAAGGCTGAGGGAGAGAGCTGAGCCCCTCCATCTGGCCTTCAGGGCCCCCCATCACCTGCTTCCTTCTTTCCCTCTCCCTTGCTTCCCCACACACTCTACCTGTATGCTCCTGAACACTCCAGGGCCCCCCACCTCCGCCCATGCTGTTTCCTGTGCCTGCAGCCCTTCCAGCCTTCCCTGGGCACTAGGTCAGTGGCTCCTCTTTGTCCTCTGAGACGACTCTGCACCAGCTCCTCCAGGAACCTTCCCTCCGAGGGGCTCCCAGGGGATCCAGTGTTTTCCCCATAACTTCTGGGAGAGTAAGTTGTGACACCAATGGGAAATGAGCCATATGGGGGAAGACCCTGAGTGGGATTGGGGGTTTGGGGAGCATGGGACACAGAGTCTGAGAGAAGCGATGTCTGAGACTGGAGAGGGTCTGGGTATGCTGCTTTCTGATGCCTCTTGAGGGACCCTGGCTCCTCACTGCCTCAGGCTGTACAGAGTCACGAGGTAACCCCAGCTCCTGGCTCTTACCCCAATGGCAAAGCGCTCAACACCATGCATCTTTGGGGAATTGATGACAGTTGTGAGGTTGAGGGGGTCCTGGAAGATTTCCCCATCAGTGAGCACCACCATGACCTTGGATGCCTTTGCTCTCGAGCCTTGGTTTGGTGTGAAGATGTTATCTCTAAGTCGGGGAGGGGGAAAGAGAGAGAACTTTGTCAGACAGGTTGACTGAGCCCTGGGGAGGTTTTACTCACTGGCCCATTTTAGAATCAAAGAGGATTAAGGAGCCCTCCTAGGAGAACAGAGCCCCAAAGAGGGGTGGTGATGTCCCTGGGTACACAGCAGCACAGGTACAGGAGGTAAGACTGCAGCGCAGGTGTTCTTACCCCTCACCTGCTCCCAACAGGTGAAACCAGAGGATGGCACTTGTGTCTATTCCTTGTGTGTTCGTCAGACTATAATGATATTAATTATAGTGGCTAAGATTTACATAGCATGTATGTGCCAGCCACTGTGGTAAGAACCATATATATACATGTATATATATATATATATATATATATTATTTTTTTTTATCTCACCCTGTGGGATCTTAGTTCCCCAACTGGGGATCGAACCTATGCTCTCTGCATTGGAAGTTCACAGTCTTAGCCACTAAACCAGCAGGGAAAACCTAGCACTGAACATATTTTAACCCATTTATCCTCAAAAATCCTATAAGGCAAGTACAATTATTATTATTATTTGGCCACCCCTTGCAGCTTGTAGGATTTTACTTCCCTGAACAGGGATTGAACCTGGACCTCAGTGGTGAAAGTGCAGAATCCTAATTACTGGACCACCAGGGAATTTCCTATGATTCTCATTTTTAATGTGAGGCAGTTGAAGCACAAAGAAGTTAAACAGCTTGCCCAAAGTCTCATGAGTGCAAACTGGAGCTGGGATTGAAGCCAGGGAGCCTGCCCACTCACTCCTCTGGTAAGTACTGTGCCCCACTGCTGCTCACAGGAGGAGTCTTTGGAAGAATTTTTGGAGGACTGGGGTGTCATCCATCAGCCAAGGCTGGATTGGAAGACCTCGCAGTCCCCTTTTAGCCAAGGAAGAATCTGAACCCTGACCCTGTCCTCTACATAGTCTGTCCAGCCACCTTCTCCAAGCAGAATGTCTCAGAACCTCTGGGCAGGGCCACAGGCTGGCAGCCAGTAGGTCTACAAATAACTCACAGGACGTGCTGCATGGCAGAGGCAGTCTTGGTGACTTTCTTCACTTGACTGATGTTCTTGACTCTGTCCAATGAGGCTCTAGCGTCTTGGCTGTCCAGAAGGTCAAGCTCAGTCTGGATGACTTCCCCATATTGCACCACAGCAAATCTGCACTACAGGGTAGGAGCCAAGAGGGAAGGAGTTTGGCAGAGCTGCTCAAGGTTACCCCCCCCTGCCTTAGATGGCTCCCCCTGGAAGAAGTGGAAGAATCCATTCATTCTTCCTAGTCTCTGGACAGGAGGAGATGTTCAGGCAGAGGGGAACCTCTAAGCCAATAGGGCTGGAGGAAGATGTGATAGTAATGGCTCCTGATGAATCATGGGCTTCTCCCTGAATCTATGTCCCTGTGTAGCCCCCCTCTTCCACACTGACTCTGGGATAGGCTGTGGTGACTTGCTTTGGCCAGTGGACATCAGCAAATGTGATGCCATCAGAGGATTGGAAAGTGCTTGCCATGAAAGAGTTGGACTGGGTTACTGGAGACACATGGCCCAGAAAAGTGAAGGCAATTTAGGGTCTGGTCAAGCAGGTGTCTGTATTTGCAGGAATTAACTCCAGGTAAGAACAGCAGAAGAACCATCCAGCTGAGCCCAAACTGAATAGCTGACCCACAGAAGGAGAACAGATCCTTGGTGGATGTTTTGAAGCAATTTGTTCATGGTGGTGGTAGACAACCCACAAGTTGTGTGAATCCAGCTCTAAGGGAGGCTCACCTCAAAGCACTTCTTATAAAAGTTCTTCATCATGTTGTAGATGAAGTCTTTGGCTTTCTGGAAGTCTGGGGGATCAATGCTTCCTGAGCCATCCAGGACGATGGCAATCTCGGTGCCTGGGCCAAGACAGGGAGCAGGTTAGGAGTGGGTGTGGCATTTGGGGCAGGAGTGAGGGCAGCTCGCCCTGTTCTGAAGGGCACCCACCCAGTCAAGCCCTGAAGGCTAAGTTCAGGGAGGACTCAAGTGCCACTCCCAAGAGCGAAGCCTTTGTCTCAGAGGCAGAGAGAGCCAGACCTGCTCAGGCTCTGATGCTGTGTGAGTCTCTCCCAACACCCCTGCTCCCTGGGCCTCAGTTTCCCCATCTGTAAGATGAGGGGAGACAGAGCTTGGACTGGTCAAGCCTGCAGAATCCAGCCACTGCTCCCCACCTCTCGGAAAAGGCACACCTCACCCCTGAAGGTTGCCAGCCTAGGGGTCAGCTCTGACAGCCTCTGGGAGTAGCCCAGATCTGCCTCTTCTCACCAGCTGCCTCCTCCTCCTTTTCCTCCTCTTCCACCTTCAAATCCCGTCGCTTCCTGGCTGTGTTCTCTGTGCCACCTTTTTTGTCCATGGAGCAGGCTCCAGCATCCACAGGGGGGTTGGGATGCAGAAATTTTTCTTTAAAAAGTCCACATGGAAGAGCTCAGAGTAAGACGGCTTCCTGGTTCACCTCCAGGCCAGCCCTCACTTAGCTTTCCCTGGTTCCCTTCAAGGGCGGCCCAAGGCTGCCCTGCCCTCTCTGGGCCTCTGTGTCCCTCCGCATCTACCATAGGCTGGTGCCTCTTCTTGTAGACCCCAGGAAAGCCCTCAGAGCTGTCCAACACCAATGCAGGTCCAGTCCTTACCAAGGTCAGAGAAGTAGACCTGGGCCCGAGGATGAAGGTCAGGGGCCAGCAGGCTGCAGTTGCCTGTAAGCTCTGAGCTGAGGCTGTGGGGCTGCCGGGTTGGCACTTGAATGCAGACCTGGTGGAAGGGCGGAAAAAAGAAGGGGAAAGCCTGGGTCACCCCTGACCCAGGCCACACCCACACTCTCATGCCAGAACCCAGAGCCTCAACCAGGCAGGGGCCACAGAACAGCCTGTTCACCCCTGTTCACCCTCCCCAGGGGGAGGAGGAGTCAGTGCCAGCGTCAGTGTGCTGGGTCACACAGTGTACCCAGGTCAGAGCCACCATCAGCCTTGGGGTTGATCAGTGATATAGCTGGGCTCAGCCCTGAGAAAAACACACCAGCCAGGACTCGTATCCACATGAGTCAACCACAGGGGTCACCACCAGCTCCCCGAGGCCCTCCATCTCCTATGCCACGCACACTCACCAAAACACCATGGTGGTTCCGGACAGCCGTCACTCCCTGGTACCTCCCCTTTGGGATGGGGACATGCTCTGAAATAGTGAAGCCCAGGTAAGGGGGGAGGGGTGCTGGGAGGCAACCCAGGAGCCAAGGTTGAGGTCACAAGGCCATCTTGGTCGAGGCCCCATGAGGACCAGTTGGCTACTCAGAGCAACCTCTAGAAGCTGGATGGGGGAGCCTTCAAGGACAAGCTTCTCGCCCAGGCTCACTCGACGTCTCATTCAACATGTGTCCCATGATGTCTGCTCTGTGCTTGGCCTGTGACAGATGGTGATAGGGATCCAGAAACACTGAGACCTGCTGCTGGTCCTCAGGGGCCCCTGGGCTGGTGGGCAGGCAGGTAGCATGTGTGTGCAGCACGAGGGAGGAGGGCAAGAGGCTGAGGGACCAGCCGTAGAGTCCGATGAACCCTCCCCTCTCCAGGCCCCATCCCTGGAGAACCTTACTGCCCCACAACCCCAGGGGCAGAAGTGTAGCTCCTTCCCCTCTATCCCCACTGTGGACCTCAGCAGACTCTCCTATTTGAGTCACAGGATCATGCAGCCACTGTGCTGGATCACATTCCCTTCTGAGGCAGAGATGGAGGCCTCCCACACAGTCTAGGACTCCACCTGACACAGCCTAGTGGTCGTCCGCAAAGATGGGCCTTCAGCTGGACTGGGCGGGATGGGGAGTGTTTGGTCAACAAGTGAATGAGGTCCATTCCTTTGTTCATTCAAACAGCAGTATTGAGCGCTTAATATATGGCAGGCCCTACTCATTGGAAAAGACCCTGATGCTGGGAAGGATTGAAGGCAGGAGGAGAAAGGGACGAAAGAGGATGAGATGGTTGGATGGTATCACCAACTTAATGAACATGAGTTTGAGCAAGCTCTGGGAGATGGTGAAGGACAGGGAAGCCTGGCGTGCTGCACTCCATGGGGCTGCAGAGTCGGACACAACTTAGCAACTGAATAAAAACAACACACTGGAGGGAGGGGAGGGGGAAGGGTTGGGTCCCACTGAGGTGCAATGAGTTGGGGTAGGTTGGGTTTTGGAATCAAGTGGAGTTGGGTTTGCATCTTTGGTTGTACCCAGATACGCCATGTTAGTCATACTGGAAGCCAGAGGCCTTCTCTGAATTGTAGCTTCCTCTTCTGTAAAAGGCTGTGGTTTTGAGAATTAAAAGTACACGAAGCACGTAACAGTGTCAGGCGATATGGTGTACACGCCATACATTTTGGATTTCATTTTCATTGTTAGAATTGGGTCTGGAAAGATGGGTTAGGGGTTAGGATTGGGTTGGGATGGGATTGGGCACCAGGGTGGAAGGTTTGTTGTGGTGGAGTCTATGGTGGAGGGACCGGGTTAGGTGTACCCGGGGCTGGAATGATTGGCCTGGATGAGTGGGATTCCTAGAAAGGAGGGCCTGGGAGCATTCCCTGGAGTAGAGGCTGACTTACCTACTGGTTGGCAGTGGAGCTCATCCTGGATGAGAGAACACTGATGCAGGGGCTTTGCTGTTTTGTTGGTTCTGGGGCTGGTGACCAGGAGCCTGAGCAAAAGAGTTGAGCTTGTCAACGATCCCCTGTCTCCTTCCCACTGCCCAGGCTCGGTCCTTCCCTTCCAGGCCCACAGACCCACAGGCTCCCCATCTGGAAAACAATGGAAAAGACCAGACCAGGGCAGGCAGGCAGGCTCCCAGCCCAGGGCAGTAGATCTGCCTCTCAAGGGAGGCACAGGCTTAACCTTCACACAGCTTCTAGCAGGCAATGGCTAAATACCTCCCCTCTCTGCCTGCTGGCCCACCCTGACAGACATGGGGTGATATTGGTGGTAAATAAAGACTCTCTGCTCTTTGATGGTGGTGGTGGTGGTGGGTCACCAGGAAGCCACCAGCAGCGCAGTTGTTTCTGTTGCAGGCAGTGCTGGCTTCCTAGTGGCTGCTGGGGGGGTCTGGCTTCAGTGACTGTGCTTCCTGAGAAGAGCATTCTAGTGCCCCCTCTCCCGGGGGCCAGGTCAGAACTAAAGGTTCTGGGCCCCTTGGCCTGGTTAAGGCAGCCTCAGGAGACGTGATTCCCAATGGCAAACTCTGTCCCCCACCCAGAGCCCAGACAGACACAGAGACAGTGTTGGCCTAAATATTCTCAGTGTTCATGCTACCCAGGGAGGATAAGAGCTGCCCCACGACAAGGAGGTCTCTCTGTCTTAAGGGCTGTGAGTAGGGGGCACTGGGGAAGGGTAACAGGGAAGCAAGTCCAAGGTTTTACACCACGGGCAGTGGGAAGCCACAGAGGGCTTTATGAAGGGGACCCACACACTTAGACAGGTCATGATGAGCTACGGTGGGTTGGGAGCCAGAAACAAGGCTGTGTTTCCACTTCCTCACCTCTTGTTACTTGACATTTTAGAAAGTTATGAAAGATATTCACTTTATCTTTCATGGTTGACATGATAATAATAAAATCTATAACTGTGCATGTGCCCTCCCCAGCTTACCCCACCCCAAGCTGACTTCCACCCTGATAGGGCTCCTGTCAAGGTCAGCGGTGGTCCCCACATTGCCAAGTCCAAGGCATACCTTTCTGTCCCCATCTTCCTCAACCTTTCAGCAGCCCTGGCCTTAAGGGACCATCTCCTCCTTGAACCACTTTCTTTTGGATTTCCCCTGACCTCCCTCACTATTCCTTGTCCCAATCCTTGGCTTGTTGCTTTTGCTGTCTAACTTCGAAATATCACATGGGCTAGGTGGATCCCTGTATTCCTCACCACACACTCTCCCTATTGATCCCCTCCAATCGTGGGCTTCGGTACACCTACAAATGCTGACATCCCCATCTTTGTACCTGCAATGCTAGGATCCCTCCACCAGAAGCCAAATGAAGGACTTCCCTGACAGTCCAATGGTTAAGACTCTGCACTTTCAATGCAGGGAGTGAGGGTTCAATCCCTGGTCAGGGAACTAAGATACCACATGCTGTGTGGCACAGCCAAAAAATAATAAAAATAAGAATAAATAAAAATTAGCTTCATCCTTGGGAAAAAGAAAAAGAAAAAAAAGCCAGGTCAGCATAGCTATAGAAAATAGAATAATGACCCTTTCATTCCCAGAGAAGTCCATGTCCTAATCCCCAGAACCCACAGATAAGCTATGTTTTATGGCAATAGGCACTTTGTAGATTTGACTAAGTTAAGGATCTTACGACGGGGAGTTTATCCTGGATTATGTGAGTAGGCCCAATGTAATCAGGCTTTCCCGATGGCTCAGCAAGTAAAGAATTTGCCTGCAATGCAGGAGACACAGGAGATTCAGGTTCAATCTAAGAGTCAGAAAGATCCCCTAGAGGAGGAGAATGGCAGTCCACTCCAGTATTTTTGCGTGAAAAATCCCATGGACAGAGGAGACTGGTGGGCTACAGTCCAAAGCATCGCAAAGAATCGCACATGACTGGGTGACTAAGCATGCGCATCAATGTAACTACAAGGGTCCTTATCAGAGGGAGGTGCTGCTGGCCTTAGAGATGGAGGAGGGAACCACAAGCCAAGGGATGCAGGCAGTCCCTTGAAGCTAAAAGAAGTGAGGGTACAGATTCTCCCCTTGAGCCCCTAAAGGAACAAAGCTCTGCTAATGCCTTGATTTTAGTTCAGTAAGACCCGTGAAGAACTCTGACCTCCAAAACTTTAAGATAATAATTTTTTTTTCTTTTTGGCCACAGGGCACATGGGATCTTAGTTCCCCCTGACCAGGGATCAAGCCTGTGCCCCCTGCATGGGAGAGGCAGAGTCTTAACCACTGAAGTGCCAGGGAAGTCCCAAGTGTGTTCTGTCCTAAGCCACGTAAGTTTGTTGTGAATTTTTAAAATATTTATCTTGGCTATGTCAGGTCTTAGTTGCTATATGGGCGATCTTTTGTTGCCAAACATGGACTCACTAGCTGTGGCTTGCAGGCTCAGTAGATGCAGCACCCAGTAGATGTCACCCCACAGCATGTGGGTTCTTCGTTCCCTGACCAGGGATTGAACTCTGGTCCCCTGCACTGGAAAGTGGATTCTTAACCACTGGAGCACCGGGAAAGTCCCACGTTTGTGGCGACTTTGTTATAGCAGCCCTAGGAAAGTAATAAATAACCTACTGCCTGTTGTCTAATAGGTCTCTCAAATTTAGAATGTCCAAAACAGAACTATGTCTTGTCCTCCCGCACCTGAACTGAACTTTCCATCTCCCAGCCACAGATGCACATCACCCCCTGACCACCACGTTCTGGAGTCTGAGGCCTGGAGGGCATCCTTGCTTCATCTTTTCACTCATCCCCTCCATCAAATGCATCAGTAAACCCTGTTGGTTCTTCCTCCAAATTATATCTAGAGAACATCTCTTCTCTCTGTTTCCCCTGCCACCATCATCTCTCCTGACGTGTAGTAATAGTTTCCTAACTGTTATTTCTTTTTTTAAATTCAGTCTTGTAAATTATACCATATCACTGCCCTACATCAACAACCTCCCATGCCCTTAGGAAGAGAGTCTGTCCATACCTCTTGCTGCAGCCAACAGGGCCTTGCACCATCTAGCACCTTCCCCATCCCTGAGACTCCCCTCCTTCACTCCTCAAGCTCTAACTCCACACTGGCTGGCTGCTGTTCCTAAGCTGCACCCAGCTTTTTGCTGGCTTGGGCCTTCTGCCTTGCTATCCCCCACTCTCCCCAAGCCCAGCCCATTCTCATTCCTTGGCCTCGCTTAACTGTCACAAATCCTTTCTCCAACCAGCCTCACATCACAACCCAATTTCTCTGCTTTTCATCAGCCCATTCATTCCCTTCCCAGAACTTGTGCCTGTTTGATGGCATCCTGTTCACTTGTTTACTGTTGTATTATCTCTCTCTCCCCCTAGATGATAAGTTCCCCAAGGATATTGTCTATCTTTGTTGTAATATTTAAGGCGGCTGGAATGTGGTGCAGAGCAGGGGCTAGGTCAATATTTGCTGCGTGATGACTGAATGACCCTCCAGGCAGCAGGGAGGGGGCCGGTGTAGGATGAGGTTGAGGAGGGCCGAGTGCAGCTCAGCTCTGTGGCTTACATCTGAGCCCCCAAGTTAGGTCGCCCGCTCAGCAACCTTGCCTCTTTCTCACACCCTGCTCAGCCCGAGCCTCAGCCCTGGCCCAGCACCTTATTCTCTGCTCCCCTACAAAGGTAGGCTCAGAACTGGGCTCTAACCCAGACCACATTTTGGTGGTGTAGGTGCAGGCCTGGAATAGCCTCAGGTCTCCTTCCTCCTTTAGGCCTTGGCTCAAGCTGTTACTTCTGCTTGTGGTGCCTTTCACCTCCTTTTCCTGCAGAACAGTCTTCCTAAATACCAGCTCCTCAAGAAGCCTTCCCAAAGAAGGAGTACCCTGACCCCTTCCAAGCCTTCTAGGAAGCCCTCACTCCTGATCACCTATGCTTATCCCACCTATGCTTTTGTTCCCACTTAGACTGTGAGTTCTGTGGGACTACCATGTACAGTTGCACAGGTTGCACACTGCAGAACTCAAGGTTGCCTTTCATATCATAGACATGCAATGCCATGGCCTGGGGCCCAGTCTGAGCTGCTTCTGCTGCTCACCCCTTTAACCAGCCCCTCCATGGTGGATGGTCTCTTGATCTCCAAGTTTATCCATCAAGAGACTGGCAAACCTAACTCTAACTGACTTTGCCATCAGCTGATAGCCCCAGAGACCCTATTACACCTGGGCTGAGTGCAGCCCATCTCCTGCCTTCACCCAGCTCTCACTCAGAGTCTATTCCCATACTTCCCAGCTAAAGTGAAAGTGAAGTCGCTCAGTAGTGTCTGACTCTGCGACCCCATGGACTGTCAGACTCCTCTATCCATAGAATTTTCCAGGCAAGAGTACTAGAGTGGGTTGCCATTTCCTGACACTCATCCCCTGCCATTTCCAGGGGATCTTCCTTACCCAGGGATTGAACCCAGGTCTCTCGCATTGCAGGCAGATGCTTTTACTGTCTGAGCCACCACAGAGGGAAGGCCTTACTTATATCCTACTCCATCTTTGCAGTAGCCAAGTCCATGATGCTGCCAGCTCTGGCTGTGACATCTTACAGAGAAATGACATGAGGGAAAGAGGGGACACGTCATCCTTGCCTAGGGAACCCAGCTGGTTCCTCTGTGGCCCAGACTGCCAGAAATGCATTTCCTGCCCTGTGAGCAGCCCGTGGTCTCAGGCTCCAAGGTTTGAAACCCAGAAGTGCCTCCCACCACATCCTCCTCCCCTGCATGTTCAAACCTGTGAGCCCCTCTCTGCTCCAGCAGGTGTTCTGGGAGGTTTTCTTGAGCCCAAGAGGGCTCTTCCCCCAGCTCTGGGGTGGGAGGTGGGGTGGCTCAGAGCCTTCTGCTCTGAGAACTTCAAAGACCCCTCCTCCACTGTGGCCTTTTGGCTTGGCTTCTGAGAGAGGGGGGTTAAAGTCTGTTGGGCCTGAAGCGGGTGTGATGAGGGCACTGCTAGGGTACTGGTGGGAGGGGGCCTGGGCAGGAGACAGTCACAGATAACTCAGGCTGAAACCCAGCCTTGACCTTGATGAGCTGGGGGAGCAATCCGAATGTCATGCACTGCAAACTTTGTTAAAACTGAACGCTGACCCAACACAGAAGCCATGATCCAGCAATTCCACCCTGGGCGCCCCGCTGCCTGATAAAAAAAAAAAGATGCCCAGTGAAAGGAAATGCAGAGCTGTGCTGGTCATCACAGCCCAAGGAAACTGCCAGAACACCTCTCATCAGCACTGTTCCCACAAGGGAGAACTCTAGCAATGACAACGGTACCACTGCCACAGGCAACACTGATGAAATTCCTAGACTGGGTGTTGAGGGAGAGAAGCCTGACCGTATGCCTTGTTTATGATCAGTTCAAGAACAGGCAAAGCCAGTCTATGGAGACTGGGGGGGAGGCTGGGTGGAGGGACGGGGGTGGGGCATGTGGGGACAGGGGTTAACTCTCACCCAGGATGTGTCTGTCAGGGAGCACATGGCTGTAGGGGGCTTGTCGGGGGGGCAGGTCCTCTCCTGCCTCTCGTATGGACGGGGCTTATGTGGATGGCTCACTTGGTGAACATTTGCTGCACGGCACGCTGATGCCAGGGGCAGTTTTCTGTGCCACAGTGCGGCAGTGGAACTTTACCAGAACAAAACCCGACAATGCTTACCCTTAATTCATCTTCCTGCAGCCAGAACACGCCAACCTTCTCACTGCCCTCCCTGCTTCAAGGCCTTCCGGCTCCCCACACCTTTCGTGCAGGGGGACAGAGCACAGCCCACTTCCTGCATCCAATTCTCATCGTGCTCAGCCTCAGCAGCCAACGACTTCCCAGCTCCCTGACTTGCTCAGGCTGGCTTCAGACTTCTGCCCAAGCTGCTCTCAGCCCTGAGGCCCTGCCCCATGCTGACTCTCTCTCCTATGCGTTCTAATTCCTACTCAGCCCCTACTTCTCAGTGACACTGAATATCCTCTGACTGAAGGACACTCGTGGCTCCATGTCACCAAAGCACCGCGGACATCCCCACAGAGCAGTTATCCTTCCTCCCATCATCGGCCAATGGGTCTTTTTCCTACAAGAGCCTGGGAGCTTCCTGGGGACAGGGACTGTGTCTCCTCTCTCTTATGCCCCAAGCTTTACCTGGCCCTGAGCAGATGCCCCATAATTACTGCTGAATAAATGAGTGAATGAATGGGCCCTGCCCTCACCACTTAAATCTAACAGTCACCAGCTTCTTCACCGGACAATGAGGAAACCAAGCAGGGGGTCCGAGCCTTCTTGGCTGGTGTGGTCATGGCTCACGTTCAGGGCTATGAGGCCGCCTCAGGGGCCGTCACTGTCCACCCATCCTCCACCAAGCAGAGCTCCACTAGTTGCTTATTGTCTATCTTCCCTGAGCATAAGGATTTGTGTCTGCTTTGTTCACCACGGTACCCTCAGGGCCTGGCACACAGTAGGTGCTCTGTATGAATGCTTGTGAAAGGACTCTGCTGGTCCAATGGGTCCAATGCAGGGGGCCTGGTTTCGATCCCCAGTCAGGGAACCAAATTCCACATGCTCCAAGGAGAAACCCTACATGCCGCAACTAAAGACCGGTGTGGCCAAATACATAAATATTTTTAAATAAATAAATGCTTGTGGAGTAAAGGGCCATGGAAAAATCATTCTACAACCTGCCTTCTCCATTTTACAATATGTTTCAAGAATGACTCAGTTCATAACTTTGCACTCAATTCATTCATTTTACCAGCTTTTAGTATCACATTAGATGATTCACACCTTATTTCTTTCACTTTCCGATGATGCTTATTTCAAAGAGCATCACAATCAATACCTCTGCGAGTATCTGAGAATATCCCTGGGGTTGGTATCTAGGGGTAGAATCCCCAAGCCAAAGGCCATGTGTATCCTCAGACCTGCTTGATATGGCAAAATGATTCTCCCAGAAGATGATACCAACTCCCATTTCCACAAGTTCCTTCTTCACCACATCCTGGCCAGAATGTTGTCAGACAAAATGTTTTGCTTATCTACTGGGGGGGTATGGATGATATGTTTAAAATACAAAATGATATGTATTGATCTTAAACTTGGCCAGAAATTGTGTCAAACCCTTAATGTGCATTAACTCAAACAGTCTTTGCAATGACCCTATGAAGTAGGAAAATATCACCCCCACTGCAGAGATGAGAAACTGAGGCTGAGGGCTGAGTGTCTTGCTATAAATACTGAGCGAAGCTGTCACCGAACCACAGTGGCCAGACCCACAGCCTGCCTTGCTCGTAACCACTACTCCTGCCTGCCTCATAATTTCCATTTTAAGAAATGTTTTTTGTCACTGCCCAAAATTTCTATATTGAGCATGTGTTACTCTTA
The DNA here is from genome assembly GCA_007570785.1 of Antilocapra americana. Lineage (NCBI taxonomy): Eukaryota > Metazoa > Chordata > Mammalia > Artiodactyla > Antilocapridae > Antilocapra > Antilocapra americana. The sequence goes on along the minus strand of ML664177.1, from coordinate 30,152,626 downwards.
TAAGAGACAAAAGAGCCTTGATAAACTGTATTTTAAGAGAGGTGGTTAGTCTCCCCCTCCTCCACCCAAGGAGAGGCCAGAGTGAGGTGAGGGGCCAGCCTGCAAGGACTGACTCTGGGCTCACGGCCTCGCCCCTGCACGCCCTTCTGAAAGGGGCTCTCCCAAGCTGAGGAGTGGGGTGCCGCGGCCTTGTCTGGGGCCTTCTCCAGCTCTCCGAGGACCCTTCAGTCATCGCTGCCCACCCCCTACCCTCTCACCAGGTCTGCTTGGTGCTGGAGTCCTGATGCAGAAGGGAGCTAAGCACATAGGGGGAGCCGCCCTCGGGAGTCACCCAGGTCCGGACCACGTCCACATTGAAGGCGGCCAGGGGAGCTAGGCCTGAGGAGGAAAGAAGAACAATTAACAGGAGAGGCAGGCATCCTCATTCCATCACCTCCTGCCATGTTATTATCCCCACTTTACAGATGGGAAAAGCAGGACTCCCAGGGATATTTTTTTTTTCATAAGAATGGGACTGGAACACAGGCACATCTAACCCAGAGCCCCTGATCCTCCCTCCAGCTAAACCAAGCTGTGTCTGTACCAAGGATCCCTGCCCCAGAAGCTTTTCTCTCTCTCTCTCTCTTTTTTTTTTTTTTGCCCATGACTGTGGCCTGCAAGATTTTAGTTCCCTGAGCAGGGATCAAATTAGTGTTCCTTGCAGTGGAAGGGCAAAGTCTTAACGAGGGACAGTCAGGGAAGTCCCCCATCCCCCAATCCCCGCTCATCAACCAAGGGTATTTTTCCATAGGAATAGGACTGAAATGCAGGTATATGTGACCCAGAACCCCTGACCCTCCTACTAAACCAAGCTATGTTGGCACCAAAGCCCCCTCCTCCAGGAGGCCTTCCTTGGTTCTGTCCCAGAGCACTTCCCACCTTCTCACACCTCCTACTGTTCACTTTCTGTACCTGCCTCAGAGCACATGCTCATCACTGTGTCAGGTACCAAAGTTAAAATAGACTATGGGCCCAATAGAGAGGATCTGCTTACATTCTGTCTACATACACCTCCATCAATTGACCCAAGAGAAAAGATACATCTTCAAAAATACCTATTTGTAACAGTCCCAAACTGGAGCAACCCAAACGACCATCTGCTGGGGAATGGATAAACTGATAATTTCAGACAATGGAATACTATTCAGAAGTAAAAAGAAACAGACAATTGACATGCACAACAAGATGGGTGAATCTTCCCCAGTTGGTCCACTGGCTAAGACTCTGAGTTCCCAATGCAGGGAACCCAGGTTCAATCCCTGGTCAGGGAACTAGATCCCACATGCTGAACTAAGAGTTCCCGCAACTAAAGACCCCATGTGCTGCAACTAAGACCAGGCACACCTGAAATGAATAAATAGAGAAAAATAAATATTAAAAAACTGTAGCAAAAAATATTGCCTGGAGTAGTGAGAGTAGGGGTGGGAATTAACTGAGAAGGGGCAGAGAGGAGCTTTTTGGGGTGTTGGAAATAGCCTACATCTCTATAGGCATTTGGATTACAAAGACATGCATTTGTCAAAAATACATCAAAAATTTGTGTGGCTCACTATGTAAATTTTACCTCCCCCCCAAAAAACAGAACCATAAGCAAATATTGAATTCTAGTTAACATGTATGCTGAAATGTTTAGGGATAAACTGTGCTGATGCATGCAATTTACTTTGAAATGCATCAAAATGTAAGACAGCTTGATGGGTGACTAGCTGGATATATATGGAAGGTAATTTACATAGAGATGGATCTAAATAAATGTTTTTATATACATTAATTACAATTGTCAACATTTTGTATTTGCACTATCATACATATTTTACATATATGTGATATAAAAATATATATATATTGTAAAATTTGTACATTGTCAAGTCTGTCATATGTGGTTGTACATTGCACAAGTTTTTCGACTTTTCTGTATGTTTGGAAACTCTTCACTAAAAATTGGGGGGTAAAATTTGGGGAGGCAGAATTGATATGGATAGATTGCTCCCCAAAAAGGCTGTGCCAATTTGTACTCCAACAACCAAGTGCTGTTGCTGCTAAGTCGCTTCAGTCATGTCTGACTCTGTGCGACCCCAGAGACGGCAGCCCACCTGGGATTCTCCAGGCAAGAACACTGGAGTGAGTTGCCATTTTCTTCTCCAATGCATGAAAGTGAAAAGTGAAAGTGAAGTCACTCAGTCATGTCCGACTCTTCACAACCCCATGGACTGCAGTGTACCAGGCTCCTCCATCCATGGGATTTTCCTGGCAAGAGTACTGGAGTGGGGTGCCATTGCCTTCTCCCTAACAACCAAACGGATGGCCTATTTCCCACAGCATTGCTTGAGCTGACTGTGCAGACCTCTTCATCCTTGTTTTAAAAGAGTATCTCGTCATTTTCTTCCCAAACTACTTTTTAATTACGAGTGAAGTCAAGCCTCTTATGATAAGTTGTTTTCTGTCTATTCATATACAGAATCTTAAAGAGGTCTTTTTTGTTTTCTTTTCTGTTCTTTTGGCCATATAACGTGGCATGTGGGATCTTTAGTTCCCTGACCAGGGATTGAATCCGCACCCCCGACAGTAGAAGTTTGGAGTTCTAACCACTGGGCAACCAGGGTAGTTTTCTTATTTAATATACAAGAGCTCTTTTCCAAAAGAAATTGTCAGTGTGTTGCTTAGCTATTTGTTCGATTTCCTTATATTTTTTCCCAAACCTACTTTTACTATGTAGTCAAATTATTTTTCACGTGTCACTTGAGCTTTGTGTCATGCTTTCCCACCAGAGATTATTTTTTTAATTCATTCTTATTTCCTCCAGTATGTTGTTTCATTTTTTTATGCTTACATCTTTGATTCATCTAGACTTTTTTCTTTTGGCTGCCTTGTGAGACCTTAGTTCCCTGACCAAGGGTTCAAACCCATGTTCCCTGTAGTCAAAATACAGTGTCTTAACCACTGGGCTGCCATGAAAGCCCCTAGATTTTATTTTTGCATATACCCAGCTTTAATTTTTCTTCCCCCCAAATGAAATTGTCCCAGCATTCCTTCTCAAATAGCTTATATTATTCCCATAGGTTTGAAATACCACTTTATCATTCTCAGAATTCTCACATGCACTTTGGTGTCCCCAGGGACTCAGTTCTGCCCCATTGACCTCACTTTCTCCTGCTTGGACATACTCATTAGTCTCCTGACTTTCTCTTTCCAGACTTCTCCCTCCAGGTACACCCTTTCCATACCAGTAGTCAGAAAGGATTTTCAAAAGCATAGTTTGACCGTGCTATGCCACTGCTTAAAATTACACTATATATTTGCATGGAAAAAAAAAAAGGCAAAGTGAAGCTCAGTCTATAGACCTGTCTGTTCAAATACTGCTCAGTTAACAACTTTTTGTCACAATGGCTCTTGACAAGCTAAGCTATGCTCAATTTTTTTTGCTTTGGCCACACCCCCACAGCTTGTGAGATCTTAGTTTTTCAACCAGCGATTGGATCCAGGACCACGGCAGCTAAAGCACCAAGTCCTAACCACTGGACTGCTAGGGCACTCCCAGCCAGGCCACTTAAAAAAAGGACATTCCTTTTCTATACGTTGATACGATGATTTTTTTTCACCCCTGAATACACCACATAAACATGCTATAAGAAAGTATATTCCAACATTACATTTTCAGGCAAAAACATATGCACCAATTTACTTACAGGAGCGTTTCTAGCCCAACAAGATCAGAGAAAACAAATCTGCATTGCTTGCCCTGTTTGGGTAAACCTCAAATACTTTGTTTTGCATATGCTTGCCCATCGAGGAGGCTGAAGAGATAGTATCTTCTAATATTCTACAGGCTACTGAGTGCACAAGCTATTTCCATGTGTCATGAAGTGATTTTAAGGTTCAGTTTTTATTTTGGCCTCAAAATATTTCTCTGTGACTTTATTTTTAAAGGGAGTTTGAATGTAAGATAGCCATGGGTCCCCCAAAAGTTAAAAAACAGTAAAGAAATGGTACAGAAAGGAAAATGTACTTTTTCAATAATGACCCCTTCACACCCATCCTCCACCACCCACCCCTAAGTTTTCATTTCCTCCTCGAATGAGGACAGCAAGACTTCATTACAATAAGTTGTATCTGTAAATTGTAATTTTACATTCAAACGATTGGGTTTTTAGTATACACTTGTTTTGTTTGTAAATTTATAAATTTTCCCATCATTAAAAGTTATTTAGATACTGGGGGGGGCTGGAATGCATCACAATTTTTCCTTTGAAAAACTGATGGAAGTTTTTTTTTTCCCCCAATTAATGGCTTTTCACTTGGCAGTAGAGATTTTAGGAACAAAGTAAAATCCTTAAGCAACAGACAGGTATAAACTATTCTTTTAACTAAAGAAGAGAAGTTAATACAAAACTTGCGACTATGTGGTTCTTTACTCCTTAAGGAAGATATAACAATTTTAAATATGTTTGTCTCCAATAACATTACTTCAAACTACACAAAGCAAAAATTGATTGAACTAAAAGATTTAACAAGTCTTTCATATTAGGTATAAGAGCAGACCACACACACACACACAAAAAGCAAAAAAGCAAACCCAGTAAGTATTTAGAAGATCTGAACAACACAATTAACAAACTTGATATAATTGACTAACAGAATATTATAGCCAACAATGGCAAAGTAAATATTTTTTCAAGTACACATGAAATATCAAAATTGATCATAAGTGTGCTGGGTCATAAAATAAACCTCAGTAAATTTCAACAGATTTACATAATCCAGAGTATGTTCTCTGACTATAGTAGAATTAAACTAGAAATCAATAACAAAAAGAAAGCAAGAAAAATTTGAATTTCTTGGAAAATAAGCAATGTAATTCTAAATAATGTAAGGTCAAAAATGGAGACCTTAAAATATTTGGAACTGAATGAGAATTAAGACAGGACAAATCAAAACTTGTGTGATACAGTTAAAGAAGTGCTTAAAGGAAACATACAGCATTATATGCATATGTAAAAAAAAAAAGAAAGAAAAACTGAAAACTAGTTATCTAATATTCCATCTCAAAAAGCTAAATGAAAAGCAAATCAAACTTGGAGAGGATACAGGAAGGAATAAAGATATGAGCATATCAACGAAATAGAAAACTAACCTACATAGAGAAAATCAAAGTTTTGTTTTTAGAAAGAGTAATAAAACTGATAAACCTCTAGCAACACTGATTAAGGAAGGAAAAAAAAGAGAGAGAGAACATATAAATTACCAATATGAATGAAAAGACTACATCAGAACAGAGCCTAAGACATTTATGAAATAAGAGGATAGTATATACAACTTAGGGCTTCCCAGGTGCCTGTAATGGCAAAGAACCCACCTGCCAATGCAGAAGACATAAAAGAGATGCAGGTTTGATCCCTGGGTCAGGAAGATCCCCTGGAGGAGGGCATGGAAACACATTCCAGTATGCTTGCCTGGAGAATCCCACGGACAGAGGAAACTGATGGGCTACAGTCCATAGCCCAAAGAAAGGCAGCCAAATAAATAAATAAAATAAAATTGATTGGTTAGAAAAAATCCTAGCAAATTATTGTGGGGAGGGGGGAGATGTTAGCAAGCCATTTAAAAAATTTATGTGAAAATGCAAAGGGCAATATAATTATGACTGATTCGAGTTCTATGGCAGAAACCGATACAACACTGTAAAGCAATTTGCCTCCAATTAAGAAATAAACTAATTTTTAAAAACAGGAAGACAGAGCTGACATTAAAAAAAAAGAATGAAAGAAAGAAAGAAACACAGTGGGCAAGAATTGTCAGGTACTCTTGAAGAAGAAGAGTAAACTTTTTGGATTTATCATTTATCAAGATTATTATAAACTTACAGTTATTAAAACAGAAGTATATTGGCATAAGGATGGACAAATAGATCAATGGAACAGAGAGTCCAAAGCATATGGTCACTTGATTTAGGACAAAGGTGACAGGAACTGTGGTGAAAGAATGATCTTTTAAATAAATGGTGCTGGGTCACTTGGATATCAACATTGAAAAAAATTAATCTTGACTTATATTAGACACAAAAACTCAATTCCTGATGAACTAAAGATTTAAATGTGGGTTTAGCTGGACCAGATATCTAAATACAAAAAGTGAAATAAGCAAGCTTTTAAGAGAAAACAAGGGACCTTGAGGTAGACAGACACTTTTTAAACAGATCACAAAAAAACACTAGCTACAAAGAAAAGCACTGATAAGCTGAACTTTATTAGTTAAGACTAAGAACTGTTTATCAGAAGACATCACTAAAAGAGTAGAGAGGCAAACCACAGAGAGAGGAGATGTTTGCAACACAAGCATCTGACAAAAGATTCATATCAGAATCTGTGAAGAGTTCCTACAATCAATATGAAAAAGACATGTAAGCTAACAGAAAAAAGGACGTTTCCCAAAAGAGACCATCCAAATGGCCAGTAATCACATCAGAACTCATCATTAGACTTCACAGAAAGGCAAACTGAGATTATGTGATACTGAAACAAAGCAAAGTCTCATGGGTCCTTGCCCCTCACCTACACCTCTGCCTGCCTTTTGTCCGTGGAAAACTTTAGTCAAAGAATAAGTTTTATCCGAGAAGTAAGAAATGCAGAATCAAAGGGAAACTGTCAAAGGAGATAAATAATAATAACGTAGTCATTAAGCATAGTCAAGGACCTTTAACTCTTTCTCAAGGGCTATGGGTAGTACTCGGACCCATGTCCTGTGAGCTGTCTTCTGGATACACCAGGGAAGTTAACTACATGATGATCAGACGGTTCCCAGGACATAAGCTGCCACAGTTCCAAGAATTAGCCACAAAGAAATGGGAACAAATGGACCCTGGAACTGAAAGTTAACTGCATCTAAAACAATCAAGATGACACTGGTCAGACCACTGATGACCAATTTGAAGATGACTATCAGAGCTGACTGTGCGGTTTCTGCATGCAGCCACCCCCACCACCCCATCCTTCTGTCTATAAAAGCTCTTGCCCCACTGGTTGTCGGGGATGAGGGAGGATCGGACTTTGGACAGACATCCACCTCCCCCGCCCCTCCAGCTGCTGGCATCCGAAATAAAGCAAACTTTCCTTTCCACCTACTCGGCCTGTTTTATTGGCTTTTGAGCAGCGAGCAGCCAGACCTCACACACACTCTTTTGGTAAAAATACCACTACATAACCACCAGAATGGCTAAACTGAAAAAGATAGCACCACGTGTTAACAATAATGTAGAGCCATTAGAATAGTCACATGCTGCTGGTGGGGGTGGAAATTTGTACAACCCTTTTAGAAAATCATTTGGCTATTATCAACTACAGCTGAGCATACATATAAGTCATGACTCAGCAATTCTACCCTTAGGCATAAATCCAATAGAAATGCGTTCATAAATTCATGAAAAGACATGTACAAGAATGTTCACAGGCTCACTATTCATAATAACCCCAAACTGGAACAACCCACATATCCACCAACAAGCTGAAGTATATTCACCAATGGAATACCCTATAGCAACAAAAATAATTGATGACAAGGTGGGTGGATCTCATAAACACAATGTCGGATGAAAAACACTGGGGACAAAACAGAATATACCATATAATTTCATTAATGTGAAGTTCAGAACAGGTAAACTAATCCATGATATTAGAAGTCAGGAGGGTGGTTACCCTTGGGGGTAAAGTAATGACTGCAGGATCCATAGGAGGTGCTTCTGGATGTTGGTAATGTTCTGTTTCTTGAAATGGGTATCAGCGTGTGGATTTGATTTAATTTGAAAATTCACTGCTCTGACTTTGTTCGTTTTTGTGTGTGTCTTCAAAGAACGGCCTACCTTAAAAAAAAATAATTGCAGGGGTAAGAAGGAATAAATTAGGAGTTAGGGATTAATACACTGCTATACTCCAGCATTCCTGCCTGGCGAACCCCATGAACAGAAGAGCCTGGCAGGCTACAGTCTATACGGTTGCAAAGAGTCAGACATGACAATTGAAGCACACATACATAAAATAGATAAACAACCAGGATTTATTGTATAGCACAAAGAACTATATATATATACAGTATATTGTGATAACCTATAGTGAAAAAGAATGTATATGTGTAACGTCTTATGGAAAAACCTGAAAGAATTTTTTGGCCAACCCAATATAGTGGACTCATTTTGCTGTACATCTGAAATTAACTCAATATTGTAAATCAACCATAGTTCAATTTAAAAAATAATTGCAAGTGTCTGAAACACATTTAATATATGAAAATTCCAGGAATTATTACTGATACTTAAAAGACTATTGTTGTTGTTGTTCAGTTGCCAAGTTGTGCTGGAGAGGAAACAAAAACAAAAGAAATCAAACACTACGTTGTTCACCATTGGCAGTAATGAGGGCATTGTCCCCTAACTCTGAAAATCGACTATTAAAGGGAAAGTATTGAGAGAGTCATTTCCTAGGCAGGTTGATTAGAAGTCTAGGGGTCCCCAAGGAGAGAGGGGTCTGGAATTCTCAAGGAGGAGAAAGCGACAGACTTTTTTTCCCCCCGCTACATTCCTTCGGATTATATAACAATAATGTATCCTGTCTGAGGACAGTCTCTGGATTAAACCTTCTGGCTAATCTTGTTATTTTAAAATGTAAATTATGGGGGAAGGTCTGGTGAGGTTCTTTACAGCCTCCAGACATTCTTTTGATTCATTGGAGAGTATATAACTCCACTGCTAACATTAGCAAGGGGGTACTCTTTCTGCCTCCTTCTGATGTCTATGTCAGAAGCTTTCTCTATCCCTTTTATACTTTAATAAACTCTATTGCACAAAGCTCTGAGTGATCAAGCCTCGTCTCTGGCCCTGGATTGAATTCTTCTCCTCTGGAGGCCAAGAATCCTGGCGTCTTTTCATGGTTCATCAACAACCTTTCAATATTAAACAATCTTCTTGCCTTTCCTATGTGCACTATACTTCAGGGTCACCAAACAGTCTTGGTGAGAAAAGGTTCTTTAAGGAAGAATCATTACTAACAAATAAGGAAGGAATAATAGAATCATAAAAACAAAATTTTGCAGAACATCCCTGGCAATCCAGTGGTTAAGTGGTTAAGACTCCAAGTTTCCAGTGCAGAGGGCACAAGTTCAATTCCTGAATGGGGAACTAAGATTTCACATGTCATGCAGTCAAAAAAAAAAAAAAAGCACACAATTTTGCAAGTACAGTTAATTCAGGCCACAATCATCAGTAGATGAAACTACTTGGATGGAAGTTTGATATAGCACTTCACAATTAGACTGACACCCCTAGCCTACTAGTTCATCTTAGTGGGTCCCCCAGGCATGTGTGCCTCATAGTGTGACTCCCCAGGAAGAATACTGAGCCCCAAGACTCTGCATTTCTAACAGATCCCATGTGATGTCCAGGCTGCCAGTCATCAGACTACGGAGAAGCAAGTCTTTAAAATACCTCAGCAAAGGAAAATACCTCAGCAAAAGGAGCAAGGGAAATGCAGGAAGAACGGCAAAATCCTCCTGATGGTTTCAACTAGGGGTCCCTAACTTGTGGGATCTAATGCCTGACGATCTGAGGTGGAGCTGATGCAATAATAGTAGAAGTAACGTGCACAATAAATGCAATGAATCATCCGAAAACCATCCCCTCACCCCAACCATCCATGGAAAAGTTGTCTTCCACGAAACCAGTCCCTGGGGCCAAAAAGGTTGGGGATGGCTGGTGTAAAGAGTGCTCATCAAAAAAAGTTAAACCTGCATTTAATGAAGGCATTAGTCCTAACTTCCAGGTTCCAGGAAATACAGGGGGTTGAAGGGCAAATCACTCTGAGAGGAAGCAAACACACAAATCTTTCATGAAAATTTGTTCTGCAAGACAAGCGTCCGATCTCTGTAGTAAGGCAAAGGTTTGAAAAAGACACACAGACACCCAAATGAGCAAGGGGGCCCGTCTAGACTAAGAAAGACATAGCAACCGCACGTGATGTGTGGGCCTTGTTAGGTTCTTGATCTGAACTCATCAGCTGTTAAGAATAGACATGTGGAGACAGCCGGGAAGATTCGAATACAAACTGCGTATTAGCAAAAGGAGAAGGAGGTGGCAGAGGATGAGAGGGTTGGATGGCATCACTGACTCAATGGACATGAATTTGAACAAACTCTGGGAGACAGTGAAAGGCAGGGGAGTCTGGCGTGCTGCGGTTCATGGGGTCGCAGAGTCAGACACGGCTTAGCAACCGAGCAACAACGTTAGACGTTAACAAAGAATTACTGTTCATTTTGTTAGGTGATGAGAACGTTGCGACTGTGAGAGGATATCCCCTGTACCTTAGAAATTCATATTGAAGCATTTGAGGGTAAAATGACTGACTGCGGGGATTTTCCTTCAAATAAAGCTTCCGAAACATAGAAGTCCAAACAAATAACCCAAGTGTCTTCTTAAAATGCAGGTTCTGATTCAGGACGTGAGGGAGTGGAACTGAGATCATAGTCTAACAGGCTGGTAAGTGATGCCAGGCTGCACCTGGTCCCCAGAGCAAACTGTGAGCATCAAGGCTTTAAAATACTTTGGTAAAGCAAACAAAAAATGACAGGTGAAATCAATGCAGCAGGTGTGACAAGATCTTGATAGCTGTGCCATCTGGGCGATGGGCATATTGGGTTTACTAATGTCATTTTCTTTTCTTTTGGCCACACCACTCAGCATATGGGATCTTAGTTCCCCAACCAGGGATTGAACCTGTGCCCCCTGTAGTGGAAGGGCAGAGTCTTAACCCCCAGACCACCAGGGAAGTCCCCTGATTTTCTTTGTTTCTGTACATGCTTGAAACTTTGTTAGAAACCAATCTTCCAAAGGCTGAACGTGCAGGCTCCCTCTAAGGGGCAGTGTCTGCTCCCACCTTTCAATTCTCATTCCTCTTCTCTGAGCCCAACATGAAATCTGTACTTTATTGCTTTCCCTTTATACCTCTGCCTTGCCCAGAATGATGGGTGGTGATTCAAAAAAATATATCATGCGCTAAAATAAAACCTGTTTTAAAATAATGGGGCAGGTAAAAAAAAAACAACAACACTAAAACGTGAAGTGAGAACTGCCCACTTCTTACAAGGAGTGGAAGGCCTTCTTTCCCCTTTTTACCATCTATGTGACTCACAGACATGAATTGAAACTGCTGTGACAAGTCTAGTCTCCTTTCCTTCCCAGACATCATGATATCTCCCTGCCCAGCCCAGTATCCCCTCTGACCGCTCTGTTCTCCAGCTCCTTGATAACCCCACTCCCTGAACGCCTTCTGCACATCTCCCACCACAGGGCCTTTGCACAGGCGGCTCCCGCTGCCTCGTGTGCCTTCCTCATCACTCTGCCAGCTCTGCCCCATCCTTTGGGGCCCTGTTCAGGCACTCCCTGCCCCAGGAGCCAACTAGATTCTTGATCAGAATGCCCTTCGGGTCTCTGAGCCCCCTCAGCATCCTGGGCTGTCTCTGTCTGGCTCTGACTAAATCCTGTCTGGGTCAGAGTGATCTGCGGTGAAGTTTGTTTCCCCCAGACAGTAATCTGATCTGTCATCCAGGACACTCCCAACCACAAAGTCCCACTTGACACAGTACCAGGCCCAGATTAGAAACATCAAAGAGGGCCAGAGATTTCTGATCTCCACCCCTGCACCCCCAGGTTTTGCTTTGTTCAACTGAGGAGTCTTGGCTCAAAATCTCTGAGGGGTGGGAAAGGGGAGGAGACAAGCATAGAGACCCTCATGGCCACCTTCCTGGACCACCTGCTCTCTTCCAGGCACCATACATAGGTGCTGGGGCTCACAGAGGTCAGGGGATTGCTTTGCGGCCCATCAGCAAATTGAAATTTGTGTTTGGGGCCCAGGTCTGCCTGATTCTAAGGTCCTCAGTAAAAGCTGGAGGCCCTGAGGATAAGGGTGTTGATGTAAATAGAGACCAGGCTCCCTTGTGTGCCAGCAGCTAAGAACTGGGGCAGAGCTCTGGGTTAGTGAGCTGGTAATTAGGTCAGTGAGAATATGTGTATGTGTGTGCACACGTGTGTGTGTGTAGATGTGTCAATGGGTCCGCTGAGAACATGCACATGTGTGTAGGCTGTGTGTGTGTGTGTGTGTGTGTGCGTGTGTGTCAACGGGTCCGCTGAGTTCTCTGAGAGGGCCAGCCGGTGCCTGGGGTCCACCAGGCGTGGGTCGCCTTGCCGGAGCAGACTCTGCCCCCCAGCTGCTGCCACAGTCCCTTTACCCAGGCTGTGCATCCATCAGGGATGCCCCTCCCTTCCCACTTCCCCCCTAGACTCAGAGAAACGAGCATGAGCCCCGGAGGGAGACAGGGCTCGCTTTGCCACAGAGTCCTTGAAGGACCTGCGGTCACCTCACTGCTGTCATCTCAGCTGTGGTGTGGGACTGTGGGCACCAGTGGGGCGATGCCGTGTGCAGGGCCTGACATACTGAAGGCTCTGTAGGTGGGTGCTAATGTCAGTGTTAAAACCACAGAGGGCCTGTCACGTTCTCTGACGTCTTGCTCTCTGGCTCAAGCCCCCCTCTAGTGCTGTCAGAGATGAGAGCCCGGGTGAACCAGAGTCTGTCACCACACCACCCACGGGGCCACCTCCCCAAGCTGCCTCAGCCACATGGGCCTTCCGAGCCAGACCCCGTCCCATCCTGTCAGCCCCATGGCCCCCCACCAGCCCCCTTTCTCCCATATCACACTGGGCCATTTAAATACACATTCTTACAGTACTGTTCCCAGCTTAGCAAACTGAACCTGAGGGGCATGGCTTCCCCAAATTAAGCAAGAAGCCCAGCCATAGAACTGGGACTAGACTCAGCTGTCCTGACGCCCAGCTGAGAGCACCCAGAAAGGTCTGCAGCCCGCCTGTCCCACGGGGCAGCTCCCCTGCACTCACCCACCTGGGCCTTTGAAGCTGAGCCTCGTCATCTCAGCCCCAAACCTCATACCTGCCCCCCGGCTCCCTTCACAGACTACCTGATAACCACGGCCAGCAGGTCTGGAGGGGACTGGGCTGGGTTCCACGCAAAGTGCTTGTGGATTTTCCTCCTAAATCTTCCCTGTAAGTGTCTCCTCCTCCTCACACCATCCTGCCCCAAGTCCCTTGGGCTGGACCTCGGCAACTGCCTCTTCATGGGCCTCTGCCTCCCTTTCCTCCAGGACACTGCCTTCTACACAACAGGCGAGTCTCACAGTCACCTTTGGGCTCGGGGTCTACTGGGCTCCCCCCAGCCCTCATAGAGCTCCCTTAGCCTAGCATTCTGGGTCCCCCACGCTCTCCACCTCCTTGACCACCCGCATGGCCCCTGACTACACTCCCCAAAAGCCAGCCTCCCGGAGGAGGTCAGAGGTGTCTGGCTCCCGAGTGGCCTGCCCTCCACACCTGGCCTGCCTTGCACACCACATTTGTCTTACCTCTCTGCCTGGGGGACACTTTCCCCATACCCATGTGTTGCCTGAAGGTGTCCTTAGTGGGCCCTCCAGCTGGGGACAGAGGGTCTTGGTGTGCATGTGGCCCACTTCCCCCTAGGGCCCAGGGTGTCCTGGCTGTGGGGGGCAGGCAACATCAGGGCAGACAGCCCTCTGGTCCCCACTCAGATCTCACCCTGTGTCTCCTTAAACATGATCCTCACACCGGGGTCTCTGTCCATACTCTTTCTCCTGCATAGAAGCTCCCTCCCACCCCTACCACTTGCTGCACTTGCTAAGGACCTCCCCCATCCTACGGGCCACCTCGGACGCTACAGTCCTCCACTCTCAGTGGCTGAGGTTTTCCATACAGACTTGCCCTACCGTATGAGTTGTGCCCTGGGCAGAGCCAGGTCTAACACCTCCCCGATTCCTCCAGCAGGACCCTGAGGGCCCCCCCAGGCTCCAGCCTGAAGTTGATACAACAGCAAAGCCAGCCCTGGACTTCTGGTTCCTGTACCACTGTAAGGTTTTATAGACCCATAGCATAGTTCCCTTCTTCACCCGAGCTATGTAGATACAATCTCTAAGAGCCTGAGAGGAGAAGTAAGTGGCTGTGGTCACTGAATGAGTCAGGGTGAAGACTGACCCGGGAGTAGCAGGCTGCAAGGAAGAGCTCCAGGGCTTCACCACAATGGGAAGGGTGGAAGATCAGACCAGGAACAGTCTGGGTTCTCTCCAGCCTAGGGAGGTGCAGCCAGGATGCGGGGCCTGGGCTCACAGTCTGAAGGCTTCCTACACTCTCCCTTGGCCTCTCCTTGTCACTTTGTCAGACTCTCTCCAGCTCTTAAGACTCAGCACCAGTCTCACCTCCTCCAGGAAGCTCTTCATGATTAGTCCACCCCTAAGTCTCAGGACCTCACTCTTGGAGCAGAACTGTCATGGCTCCATTTCTCCCACTCACACTGGTGCTGCTGGGGCCCTGCTCTCGCCCGCGGCCCACAGCATAGCCAAGCTGAGGGCTCACGGATCTCGTTGCAACTCTGCTCCATCTTGCTATCTGCTATCCACCCCCCTGGGGGGTGCCTTGGCCTCAGAAGGGGTTTTGTAAACCTCATGTGGCTTGACATTGCCGAAAAGGTGCTGGGGTGATAACTGATCCTTCCAGAGGCCACAGGAGAAAGAGACGAGCAAGAGCCCAGAGTGACACCAGGGTTAGTGTCCCAGGTCATGGGGTTTTCTGGAGCTTCTAAAGCCAGGAGGCAGGCAGAGGCTTGGGCTCAAGCCTCATTTCCACCAGCACTTGCTTGTAACCATGGCCAGTCACTACCCCGGTCTGGACCTCAGTCACCTCTTCTGTACCGGGAGGGAGTGGACCAGGGTCTCGTCTAAACATCATCTATGGACATGCTTGGTGATGCAAGATCAAAAAAGCATGAGACCTTTTCCACACACCACATGTAACTGAAAATAAAGGGAAGTCTAAACTGTAAAATAAGGAAAAGGAAGTTCAACACAGTTTTGATCTTTCTATGATAACTATTTTGATTTTTTTTAAATAATCAAATATTAAAGAGTCCAGAAATGTATACTTTGCTGGTGCACATTTGGCCAGCCTCTTGGGTGGCCTGGTCCCGTGGTGGATGCTGTTAGTAATTCTGAGCCCCCTCCCAGCCCTGGCCTCAGCTCTCAGCCACTGTCTGGCCTCACTCAGTGGCCTGCATCAATCCTTAGGGAAAACTGAGGCTCCTAGGAGCTTTGAAATTACATCTGCCTGATACCCGGTCTTATTCTTCCATCAAGCTTCTAACCAGCACAGGAGGCCCCCAGGAGTCCTGTCAGATCATTAAGCAGGACCACCTGGCCTCAGGCTTGATCTGAGCAGCAACCCCCCAGCCCCGCAGGGCTTGCTGACCACCCTTATTCTCCTTCCTGGGGCCTGGGCTGATGGGTGCGGGCTCCTGGCTTGGCTTGCTCCCAGGGGCTTCCATGGGCAATTTAAACGCCAGAGAGGGACCCCCTAGGCAGTGTGGTGAGGAAGTGCCCCCTCCCCCACACAGGTTCTCATGGGGCCTTAACATCAGGAACAGGAAGCAGGCTCCCCTTGCATTCGTCCTCCACCACACAGCCCACCATCTCTCATCATCTCTCATCAGCGCTCACCTGCTCACAGGGTCCTCACCCCATCCTCAGCTAAACCCTTGCTGTGAAAGAGAAGGGGGCTCTGCTGGGGGGGTGGGCTTGCACACTGCTAGGAGAAGCACAGCAGAGACCCGAGGGGGCTGCCTGACCTGAACCCCTGGCTTGGGGGAAGGGGACGCAGGGGGAGGGGAGGTGGCAGGAGGAACAGGAGGCAGAGCCCCAGAGTCCAAAGTCATAGGGCGCCTCAGCGGCCCTTCCCAGCCCCGGGGGGGTCTGACCCACCAAGCAAGAGCGTCCCCCTGGGGGGAGGCCCCACCTTTTCTCTAACCTCGGGCTCTGAGCCCCACCAGACACACAGACGGGCAGGCTGAGCTGAGGGCGCAGCAGCCCCATGGCGGGGTAAGGGTGAGGCCGACTTACTGGTCACGCAGAGCAGAGAGTGAAAGAGCCACATCCTGGCGGGGTCCAGCCGGGGCCTGGAGGGTTCAGCTTCCCTCCTGGGCTCCTGGGCTCCGGCGGGCAGGAGGCGGGGACAGAGGCACACCCACAGGCCAGGACCACAGACAGATGGGCTGCGTGGCTTCCTCAGTAGAGGAGGGCTGGGTCCTGGGAGCCCAGAGACACCTACCAGCCCTGCTCCATCTCTACCACTTTCGTGGACCTGGGAGCCAAGGTCTGGCCTGGGAACAGGGCTGGATGACGTCAGAGGCAGGTATTTGAGGTTACAAATGAATCCAGCGGTGTGTTGTTTATCATCCTCGTGGACAAGTCCCAGCCCCCTTGCCCTGCTCCATCACCTACCACCCACCTCAGCCTGGCCCAGGGTCCCTCCCACAGGAAGCACCCCCCCACAGCTAGAAACCCACCTCCACACTCCTGGCCCTGAGACTGTGGAGGGCCAGGTGAAGGGAAAGACCTAGGCACCGACTGAATCACTGCCTCACTTCAGCTTCTTTTTTAATTTTTAAAATAATTTTATTTATTTTTTGTGCTAGGTCTTCTCTGGTTGCAGTGAGTGTGGGCATGGAGTTTCAGTGCATGGAATTCTCCTTGCGGTGGCTTCTCCTATTACGGAGCACGGGCTCAAGGGCATGCCAGCTTCAGTAGTTTTTTGTGGCACAGGGGCTCAGTATTTGCGACCCTCCAGCTCTAGAGCACAGGCTCAGTAGTGGTGGTGCATGGGTTTAGTTGCCCTGTGGCACTGTGGGATCTTCCTGGACCAGTGATTGAACCCATGCCCCCTGCATTGACAGGGGGATTCTTAATCCACAGCTGCATTCTCTTTATATCCTGACTGTAGTACCATGGTGTAGAACTAACCTAACAGAGATCTGGGCTACCAGAAGTGAAATTCTATTCATCTTTCAGCACATCTCTGACTCAGCCCAGAAGCCCAGAGAATGCACTGCCAACAGCCTGCGGTCGTATGTAAATGCCAACTTCACGATCTGTCAGACTTTCCATGTGTGTCGACGTCTGTCGCAGAAGTCTCTCCCGCACCTTTGCTTCCTAGACAGTTGGCGGTGCAGACCAGCGCTGTCCCACGGAGCCCAGCAATCAGCATCTAGACCTACACAGTCCAACTGTGGTTACTGTGTCCTTTAAATGTCCCCAGTCACTGAGGAACTGAATTTTCAATTTTATTTAATTTTAATTCATTTACAATCAAAATGTCTCTCTCACATGGATGCCTGCATCCCCAAGGAGAGCACTTCGCAGTGTTAATATAAGGGTTAAAACACAGCAGATGAGATGCCCTGGTGGTCCAGTGGCTAAGACTCCATGCTCTCAATGCAAGGGACCCGGGTTTGATCCCTGGTCAGGGAAGTAGATTCCATATGCCACAATGAAAGATCCCGCATGCTGCAAATAAGATCTGGCACAGCCAAATAAATAAACACATATTAAAAAAGGAAACTTAAAAAAACCACAGCAGACGATGGTGTTGACTCAATGACTAGATGAAAATGGATTTTATCTTGTTTCTCACTATGAAAGCCTGCTTGGCTAAAGTTCTGTAAAGACTGAGGTCACATAACGGTCTTGCATTGCTTGCTTTGGTCTGACAAAATGCCTCCACCTAGCACAACAATTCCCAGATGTTACACAGTTGTTGAGATTACAATTCACTGTTTTCCACACTATATACCACCCAACGGAGAGGTTAAACAGCTGGGAAAGCAAAGCTCCAGGTCTGACGAGTCATCCGCCAGATCACAAGGAAGATTGTCCCAAGGTGGCTTAACTCTGTCATAGGCCGGGGTCCTGGTTGTCTTCCCACTCAAGGCTTGGCGCCTCTTTCCCTCCGTCCCCAGCTCCAGGGGCTCCTTACAGAGCCTCTCCTCTCCCACCACTGGCCCAGAGAAGAGGACAGCAGCCCCAGGCCACAGAGTAGAGCGGAAGTAGGGACAGGCTGGAACTCAGGACTGCGCCCACTGGAGGTTTCCGAGAGAAGCAGGCCTTTGGTTGGGAGTGTGAACTTTGGGATGTCCTGGGAGGCTGGGCGAAGTTGATGAAAGGAGGCTGAAACAGGTGCAGAGCCATTTTCTGCATCTTTGGAGACTTCCAGAATGCTGACTTGGTATGCATCCTTCTGAGATGCGTTTTCCAAGCTGTGGGTGCCCGGTCAGCGGACCACTGGTCATGAGCATGGAGAGGCCCTTCCAGTCCTTCTGACAGTAACTGCCCACAAACCTAGACTTCAGGTCCCAAGGCAGAGCCAGGCTATATCATGCCTCCAACTCACAGAACCTGGTGCAAGGCATTCAGGAACTACTTACTTATCTTAAAGGAATGTGAAAATGGCTTCTGAAGTACATTTTACTTTAAACAAATGTTAAGGGACCAACTTGAGGGACATTCCATAACATAACTGGACTGAACTGCTTAAAAATGACCATACCATAAAAGGCAAAGAAAGACAAGGGAATTGTTCCAGACTACAGGAGACTAAAGAGAGGATATCAAATGTAATGTGTGATCCTGGACTGTTTCCCAGGATCAGAAGAAAATTGCTTTAAAAAAACATTATTGGGACAGTTGACAAAACTGAAACATGAACCACAGGTTTGATATTACTGTACTGTTTGACGTGTGTGTGTTAGTCCCTCAGTTGTGTCCAACTCTTCGCAACCCCGTAGACTGTAGCCTCCCAGGCTCCTCTGTTCATGGGATTCTCCAGGCAAGAATACTGGAGTGGGTTGCCATTCCCTTCTCCAGGGGATCTTCCCGACCCCAGGATTGAACCTGGGTCTCCAGCATTGCAGGCAGATTCTTTACTGTGTCTGAGCCACCAGGGAAATTAAACAATTTCTGAATCTGATAATACTACTGTGGTCATATGAAGGGAAGTCCTTGTTCTTAGAAAATGTACACTAAAATATTTAGAGGGTAAAGTTACACATGTACGCAAGTAACTCTTAAATACTTCATGGTTGGGGGGGGAAAGGGGGAGGAGGAAAAGAGTGAATAATAAAATGTGGCAAAATTGTTCTTTGTTCTACCTCAAAACTATTCTGTGACTATTAAATCATATCACAGTAAGAAGTTTAAAGAGTTAGAGGCTAGAGGACATGTGTTTAGCACTGGGTAAAAGGACTGATACTCTGTCTGGCGAGCGAGTGAAAAGCATGGCTGTCTGCACTCACCAGGAGTGGGGGGCTGTCCCCACAGTCCTGTCTCATTGCCCCCAGGTGTTGTGTTTCTAATTACTCACTTGCCTTCTGAGTCCTAAGATGCTAGAAATAGGACATCTGGAAGAGCGAGGATGTTACTGAGACCAGAGACAGGACTGCAGCAGAGGACAGAGTTGGCAAAGGGGCACCAAGAAGACTGAAAAGCAGTTGGAATCACTCCCACTGACTGAGCATCCAGAGCGGGCACAGGTTCGGTGCCAGGGGCCTGCCACACAGCCCTCGTCTGATCCTCACAGCCACCCTGCTTGGTTATCCTAATTTCACAGATCAGGATGCTGGTTCAGTGAGAAGTTAAGTAATTTGTCCCAGATCATATGTGGGGCTAGTGGTAAAGAATCTGCTTACCAACGCAGGAGGTGCAAGAGATGCTGGTTTGATTCCTGGGCTGGGAAGATCCCCTGCAATAGGAAATGGCAACCTGCTCCAGTATTCTTGCCTGGGAGATCCCATGGACAGAGGAGCCTGGGAGGCTACAGTCCATGGGATCACAAGTTGGACACAACTGAGTGACTGAACACACACACACACACACACACACACACACACACTCACAAGCTAATAAGTGGCCAAGCTGGGATTCAAACACAACTGTTTTTCTCCAGATCCAGGACTCTGAACAACTGCAAACCCTACTGCCTCCAGACCACGGATCTAAACTCCCCCCAGTCCGTGAGCCTTTAAAAACCAAGGACTTCATTCCACACAGACACTGGGATCCTTGCATTCCTGGAAGCCATGGGCTGCACTGGGTCGCCCCTCCCACATTTGTATGTTGAAGCCACAACCCCCAAGGTCACTGCATTCAGAGACAGAGCCTTTAGTAGGGCCCTAACCCAATAGGCTTGGAGGTCTTAGAAGAGGAAGAGACTTCTCTCTCTCCAAGTTCACGCGCCAAAGAGAGGCCACGTGAGCCCCCAGAAAGATGCTGTCTGCCAGCCAGGAAGAGAGGCTTTGTGAGAAATCCAACTGCTGGCATCCTGATCTTGGGACTTCTACTTCCAAAATCGGAGAAAATAAATTTGTTATTTAAGCCACCCAGTCCACGGTATTTTGTTACAGCAGCCTGAGCTGATTAAGACATAGGCTACCTCCTAAAAAATCTCCCATGTTAAAACATCCATGTGTGTACGTCTGCTGGTGAAAGGGAGCTGAGTGGGGAAGGGAACAAGGGCAAGGATCTCCTTGTCCTTCCATAACTGGGGCTGGGTGGGTGGGGGCGGGGGCTGGGTGGTGCTGTCGCACTGGGTCATGGAACCAAGGATCCAAGGGCTTAGGCATCTTGTGGTTGCTTAGTCGCTCAGTCATGTCCGACTCTTTGTGACCTCATGGACTGCAGCATGCCAGGCTTCCCTGTCCTTCGCCATCTCCTGGAGCTTGCTCAAACTCATGTCCATTGAGTCGGTGATGCCATCCAACCATCTCATCCTCTGTCGCACCCTTCTCCTTCTGCCTTCAATCTTTCCCAGCATCAGGGTCTTTTCCAGTGAGGTGGTTCTTCACATCAGGTGGCCAAAGTATTCTAGCTTCAGCTTCAGCATCAGGCCTTCCAATATTCAGGACTGATTTCCTTTAGGATTGACTGGTTTCATCTCCTTGCAGTCCGAGTGACTCTCCAACACCACAGTTCAAAAGTATCAGTTCTTCGGCACTCAGCTTTCCTTATGGTCCAACTCTTACTTCCGTACATGATTACTGGAAAACCATAGCTTTGACTAGACAGAACTTTGCCAGCCAAGTAATGTCTGCTGCTTGTCCCCAACTCCTTCCTGTCCAACTTCCACTCCAGATGCTCCTTGGGAAAGCTCAGCAAAGATCCTAGAACTCACATCAGCACTAGAAGGAAACCTGGAGACATCCCCGTCAAGCCTGTCATCTGACAGACAGGGACACAGAGGTCCTGAGAAGTAAAGGGACTTGCTTGGTCTTTTCCAGTTTGTAGATGAGACAGAATGAGTTCCCAGGGCCCCAGGCCCAGCCCCAGCTGCCACCCTACTTGACCATCCCTCAGAAGACATTCTACATGAGCAAAAATGGCTGCCTCCTGGAGTGCACAGGTCCTCTGAGGAAACCCTTGCCAATAAAGAGAGGTGATGCATTAAACACATGACAGCCCCAGGAAGGGACGGGAAGGCCGGGTCACCTTTCCTGTCAATGGTGTGCTCTCTTGCTCTGACTAAACCACACTGTTTGGGGGCGGGGGTGACAGACTGAGGTAACACAGAATGCCAACTACTGAAGACTCTGTCCTCCAGAAAGGGCCTCTAGAATTGCTCTAACAAAACCAGCTAAGAACCCCGCGGTTGACTGCTTACTGTGGTGTGTTAAAGACCACCCACACCCTAGCCGTGTTTGTAGCAGAGCAAAAAAGCCCACTGCAATGCCTCAAAACTATTTGAAATAAGTTTTTGAGCAAGCATTTCCCTAACTGCTCCCAGGAACATCAAACCTCTGTGAAACGTTCATAGAATTTCATTTAAAAAAAAAGCTACAGATTTTAAGATTTATTTTATAAACATATAAGAAAAGTTCTACATTTTTGCTTGTCAGATTGCACAACAATAGTCTGCCCTGAAGCCAATATGCTGTTCTCAAGATCTAAGACCTTCTGTCCTTTTAGTTCTTTAGAAGAAAAAAAGTGGGTTGACTTCTAATTGACTTCGTTATGTTAGATTTAAAAGCAAAGACTTATACATCAACTTATTTGGGCAGCAACTAATTAATCTGTGAAGCTGTCATTTTCTTCATCCAAATTGCCTGTTAGCATTCCACTGTAACTCTTAAAACCACCCAGCCTGACAGCAGGAAGGCTACTATAGGCAAAAGGACCGTAGACAGGAATGAGTTCCATTTCTCTGTGCCCTCTTTGGGTTGCTGTCACTTCCTCACCCCTTGGATCGGATGCTAAGTGGCCGAGTTGTCTCTTTGAGGCCTCTCTTCCACCTGCCTGCTTCCCTTCCTGGTGTCCTCGGTGCAGATGAGTACTTTCTAAAAAAATATTCTAGACTATCTACATGACTCTTCAGCAAATTCTTTATAAAATCCAGGGAAGCTTCGGCTCATATATAGCCAGATCATTAAGACTGGAATTTCATGGAGACCTCCTTAATGAGATTCTTACCAGAGTGCAATTCATGCACTTGTGGACAACCT
Organism: Antilocapra americana; assembly: GCA_007570785.1. Lineage (NCBI taxonomy): Eukaryota > Metazoa > Chordata > Mammalia > Artiodactyla > Antilocapridae > Antilocapra > Antilocapra americana. The sequence goes on along the minus strand of ML664177.1, from coordinate 30,130,160 downwards.
TCTTCTTTTTTGAATCCAGTCATCTGGACTTGGGCGAACTCCAGGAGATGGTAAAGGGACAGGGAGGCCTGGCGGGCTGCAGCTCATGGACTCACAAAGAGTCGGACATGACTGGGCCATTGAAAAACAAGTCTTGGCTAGAAGCAGACCAGCCTCCAGACAAAAACGCCAGAGCTTGGTTGGGTTTCCACAGTTTATTCACTTTCCCAAACACTCGTTAGGCATCACTCTGGAATGACCTGGTAGGAGGAAGGGAGATCAGAACATGAAGGTGCCTGCTCATCAGAGGCTGCTAGCAGAGAAAACAAAACATTGTGTGTTGCAGGACAACGCAGAACCATGAGGACTGGCCTGTAAGAGCGCACCAGGCCTTCCGAGGATGGAGCTGCCCCTTGTCAAGCCTGGGACCTATACTGTCAGCCTTGCGTATGGGGGACCTGCCAGGTGCCAGGCATGGTGCCCAGATGGGGGACCCCCATGAACAAGCCGGATGTGGCCCTGCTCTCACAGAGCTCACAGTCTAGCAAAAAGACAAATAAGAAGAGGGAACCGTGACGCCGTGTACCAGTGTGCTGGCTTGAGGGGTGGTGGTACAGAAATCTGATATTACAGACATATTTCACTTAAGCAAACACAACGGTATTTGTCTGAAAAAGGTAGGGAAGAAAAAAAAAAGATGAGGAAAGCAATTCTAAGTTATTTGAGTCACAGAGGATGAGATGTTGGACAGCATCACCAATTCAATGGACACGAACTTGGGCAAACTCCAGGAGGTGGTGAGGGACAGGGAGGCCTAGTGTGCTGCAGTCCACGGGGTCAGGGTCAGACACGACTCGATAACCGAACAACACCTGTCCCTCCACCCCCTGAGCAGCCAGGCGAGCTCAAGCCCCTGCTCCTCCTGTGGCCAGTCTCGGGTCCCCAGGGCCTCTTCAAAAGTGAGTGGTTCGCCTGAGTGTGAGTCTAACACCTGCTGTTTGCACAACACAGCCAGAACTGCAGGTCCATCACTTCTCCTGGGGCTCACCCAAAGAAAACTGTGATCTGTTCCCGCAGGGGTAGGAAGCAGCAGCACTGGGCCTTGCAATAAGGGTCTTCAGCAAGGCACCTTCCTCAGGAGAGGAATTTTTATTACGCTCCATTTTTATCCCAGGCGTGACTTTATACCCTGATCCTGGAACTTAACCAGACTCCTTTATGGCAGTGTCATGGGACACATAACCCAGTTCTAGAAGTTACAGGTAGCGTCCTGGACAAGTCTTTACATCCTTGAGGATGAGGGAGAGAAGACAAAGTCTGACAGAGTCAGACACAACTTAGGGACTGAACAGTAACAAAGGCGATGCAAATTACATCCCAGCTGCAGTGTTCAGAACGGAGAAGGACAGGGAGGAAGCAGGAAAGAGGCTGCCGCAGGGGTGGAGTGGGAGAAGACAGTGGCTGAACTGAGGGGAGGCACTCACGGGCTCAGACTGGAGACGGCCCGCGGAGAGGTCCCATCTGGTGGTGGGCTCCACAAGCTGTCCTGGGTAGCTGGTACCTCTCCCAAGAGGGAGAATGAAAAAGAGGAATGAGGTATTTGCAGTTATCATCAAGCAGCAAAAATGTATCTAAAATCCCACATTGTGTCAAGACTAAAATGAATAGAGAGAAGTGTGTAGCCCTGCCAACCTCATACACGAGGAACGCCCTGAGCTGCTGGCCAGGTACAGCCCTGACTGTCCATCCTCGCTCCCCAACTCCCAAAGAAGGGCCTGGGCATCCAGAACATGTATCGGATGCTGCACCATCTGAGTGCTAGTGTGTGGGCTGACGGTGAGAGGCTAAGACCCATAACCTTGGGAAATACATCTTTAAAATGTAAAGGTTTTACAGCTTTCTGGGTAGCTCAGCTGGTAAAGAATCCACCTGCAATGCGAGAGATCCTGATTCAATTCCTAGATCGGCAAGTTCCCCTAGAGAAGGGATAGGCTACCCACTCCAGTGTTCTTGGGCTTCTCTGGTGGCTCAGATGGTAGAGTCTGCCCGCAATGAGACCTGGGTTCAATCCCTGGGTTGGGAAGATCCCCTAGAGGAGGGCATGACAACCCACCTCAGGTATTCTTGCCTCGACAATCCCCATGGACAGAGGAGCCTGGTGGGTTACAGTCCATGGGATCACAAAGTGTTGGACACGACTGAGCACAAAAGTAATTTTTCGGGCTCTGCGTGTTTATGAGAACTGCAAGGCTGCTGAAGTGGGTGCTCTTGGTTAGGTCAGTTTCCACTAGACACTATCTGGCTTCCTGAAAGTCTGCCTTGACTTTCCACAAGCTGTCCTGGGTAGCTGGTACCAGTCTAGCAGACTGGTGAGGGCAGTAAGGCCCTGGGACAAATGGGCCTCAACTACTGGTGGGAAGGGTCCAGACTGGGAAACACAAGAAGTCTAAAAAGGGACATTTTCTGAACAAACATTGCAGAGAGCACGTCAGAGGGGACCCGGCCCCAGGGATACCTCACTAGAGGACCCAGAGGCTGGAGTAGGATGGGGTTAAGTCCCATCCACAACCTCATGCACGCCCTGTTGCCTCCTCGACCCTACCCCGGCCTGCCAGACACGGTGCTGACCAGCCCATGGCGGCCACAGCTCTGGGGACAGTGAAACACCACCGAGGCACACTTGTGAAGCGAGCAGCTCTGGAACCAGCCCGTTCACTGGCTAGACAGGGAAACTGAGGCCTGGGCCCACGAAGCTGAGCCAGTAGTTGGTGTCTCTGACCACAGCCCCTGCACTTCTGGTGAGACTAAACCCCCCAAAACCCTCCCCCCCGCTTCAAGAACCTGGCTCTCAGCTGTGTGCTTCAGAAGCAAAGAGCTGAGAAACCTCAGCAACCTTAGGTCTCAACTGGCAGGGAAACCAGAACCAGCTCTTTCCAGGAATTTTACTAGGAAGCTGAAACATACCATGGTTATATGTTCTCATCTTTCTACAGGGAGAGAAAAAAGCAGGTTAACCAACAAAATACGGACAATACAGTTTTTGCTGTAACTCTCGAGTCTCCCCGCCTTTTCCTTTCTTTATTAAACCACAGCATTTGTTCCGCCTTCAATCACACCACAGTGCCATCAACCACTAGTGTGACCACTGGCTCAGCGGCGAGCAAAGATTTCTAGAGCCCCGAGCCACACTGGGTGCTGAACATTCCAGGCAGGTCAGGGGTTGTGACATCACACAAGGAGCAAGGGCTTTATTCTTTTTAACTCCTAAGCTCTACTGAATTGAAGTTAAAACACAATTTTTAAGCCTGCAGAGGAATACAAACACTAAATATTTCAAAATAAAAATCAAAACAGGAAGACCAAAGAATCTAAGGCCTTTTCATGATTAATCTGAAAGGAGACTAGAAATAAACAAATTAAATTTTCTGTAACTATTACCTTATTTGCCAGTTTTGAAGATGTCCTCAAGTGCCAGAACTTGAGAGACAGAATAAATAGCAGTGCATCACTTCTGAAGTGATCATAGACAACAGGTTCCCATCTCAGGGGGGTAGGTTCTTCTGCTTTCAGTGGCCAAAAAGCAACTTAAACTCTATAACAGACTCTACAGTTAGGATCCTTTAAAAATAATGAGACGCCTCTCTTTGCCTTCTTCCAAAGTATATAATATATATTTAACAGCACATAGGAAGACACCACTTGAGCTTCCCTGGAGGCCAACAGGAAGTATTTTCACATATAAAAATTAAAAATTTAAACTTTCAAATCATCAATATTTTTTAAACATAATACAGACTTACAAATTGTTCAACATTAACCCATGACCCCAACCCTAGCACGAAAATCCACCCCAAATCCAGAAGTCACAGTTTTTTGTTCCTAAAAATCCCACAGCACTAAACTTGATCTTCACTTCAAGCTGATTGCTAACGAGGCTCCTGACAGAGATCCCTGGGGAGGAATGGAGGGTGGTCGGCGCTGCGGCTCTGATCTACCCGGGCGGCACGGCTGCACCTCTGAGGTCAGGTCCATGTGAGTCAGCTCCCACACTAGGATCCTGGAAGGGTGAGCTGGCAGCTTCCCTAGTCTTTTCCTCTCGAAGGCTGTCCAGTAAGCACCTGGGAATTGACTTTTCTTGGAAAAAGGGTGCTGGTAAAGCTGTCAGGGCCAAGGCAATAGTGAGAAGTTCAGTTCTCTGCTCTTTGGATGAACTGTGTAAAACTTTTCTCTTAAAAGACACAATGTTAAAAATATTAAGAAAAAAATGTCTACAAAATCTGGAGGGCTGCCTTTTCCTCAATGGGTAAAGCTTGTGGGGTGGTGGGAAAAGAATCAAGGGCCCAGAATTGTAACTCTGCAGCAAAAAGATTAGATGGATGCCCTTCAAAACACGTCACGTTTCCTAAGATGTCTTGCTGATGTAGCAAGAGCGGAGGGTGACTGCATGAGCAAGAGGGGAGGGGCGCCAGCTCCCACGGGGGGTTCCTACTGTGCGCCCCGCCATACACAAGACTGTCAGGTTTTAGGGTGGCCGCCTCGGCCCCCAGGACATCAGGACTCGGCCTCTGAACCAGAGCTGCTTTCCCGACTGACTTCGATCTGGAGAGATGGCAAGTTATCTAAGCGGCTCTTCTTTTGGCGAGACTGTTCTTTCTCCTTAATCAGAGCCCCCCATGCCCTCTGCAGCTCCGAATCATCTTCCTCTGTGCCCGGTGTCCTGTGATCCCCTTTCTTCGTGCTCTTTTCTTTGGTCTTGGGTGCAGATCCTAAGCGAGTCCATAAACTGCCTGTGTGGGTGAGAAGGCATTTCAGCTCTGGCAGTCGATGCTGGGCAAGAGGGGCACCTGCAATGCCTCACGTGCAGGGGACACTGGGGGTGGGTGGTTCTGGGGCACTTGCAACCAGGGAGTAGCCCTGGGCAGGTCCTCCCAGTTCCCTGCCGGCAGACTGAAGGAACTGGACCTGCCGGGAGATTCTTCCAGCTTGGGGACACGCCCCCCTCAACACCCCTACACCAGACACATCAGAATGAGCTGGGAGGCTGCCTGTGCTCCCTCTGCCCCGTCTGCTGACACAACCCTCTGTGTATAACTTCTTTCCGCCAGGAGTGGGCAATTCCCAGGCCACCCCCAGCTACGGCATGCTACAAATTCATGGACCTGCTACCCTCTCAACTTTTGAGATTCTGCCCACATGCCATTCATTTTCTAAAATGTTAGTATTTGACAATAGACAAATACATAGAGTTTCATAGGATAGCCACAAGATAAGGCAATTAAAAGTTTTATTTATAAAGGCTATAACCTATATGGAAAAATGAACATGATAAAATGCTATATGAAAAAAGTACGATATGTATATGGACCAAAGAATCAGGGGTGAGTCTTTTTTCCTGCTTTCTACGTTTTCCACACTGTTACCATTATTATTACGATGATGATTACAATGGAAGAGGGAAAAATAATTTATTTTTGTCGTGTGCTGCTTCTGGCCTTGGGAGAAGGCAGTGGCACCCCACTCCAGTACTCTTGCCTGGAAAATCCCATGGACCGAAGAGCCTGGTAGGCTGCAATCCACGGGATCGCTAGGAGTTGGACATGACTGATCGACTTCACTCTCACTTTTCACTTTTATGCACTGGAGAAGGAAATGGCAACCCACTCCAGTGTTCTTGCCTGGAGAGTCCCAGGGACAGGGGAGCCTGGTGGGCTGCCGTCTATGGGGTCGCACAGAGTCGGACACGACTGAAGCCACTTAGCCATGGCAGCAGCTTCTGCCCTTGTACTAACAAACTATTTCCATGCTGCACCCATGGTCTCTACTCTTACCCAGTTCCTTCCCCATCAGTTCCCACTGTTACCAACCTGACTTCTTCTCTCGAGTATCAGAGTAGAGGCCTTTAACATCCTGCCTGGGAACACCCAGCCTACTATGTACATCAGAAAAAGGCTCTCTCCGAACAACTGGATTACTACTGAAAGCCTTTTCCGGAGAATATGGTCTTTTTCCTAATCGCTGGCGTATATCTAGAAAAAGAAAAAAGCACTGCTGTGACCACGTGAGTATACTTTGTTATCTATACTGCCAGCCTGAGATCTCTATAGGACCTGATGCCAAATCTCTGCGAGTGAGGACATGGGGCCCAGCACAACCAAGCTTCTGAAAGCCTTCCCTCTATACAGCCTGGATTCTCCCAGGAAAACTCAAGTGAGAACCCACAGGGGTTCGCAGCTGGAGGGGAAACCTTGGCTGACTGCTCCAGAAAGGAATTTTTAAAGCAGAATTGTCTTTTTTTTTTTTTCTTTAAATAGTAGAATCAAGAGCAAATAATTTACAAACAGTGCAGCTAATGAGAAATACTGTAAGCTCCCTGAGGACAGAAGCCCCCTCTTTGAACATATAAAAAGCTAGTCAATAAAGACTATTACATTGAACAAAAAAGTAATGAGACTGACAAAAAACAAAGGATCAAGGGAAGCTGTCTCAAATCAAATCTGCTTTTCCTCCCACCCCTCCAGAACCTGCCAGTCCTCTGGAGCTCCCTCTCACAACAGCAACAACACAAACACTCTTGAGCAAGTCCCTGTGCTGGGCTTTCTCCCACCCTGCTCTGCTCTGAGAACAGTGCCCCCATCTCTCAGCCTTCAGGCCTGCGTCCCATGGCTTCTCCCCCTCTCCTTCCAGCGCTGAGCCTTCCTCCCTTACAAGGCTGGACATTTTCATCAGTTCCTCCACTGCCCCTGATGGAGTTCAGGACCTTTTACTTAACTCCCTGGCACCCTACGCTGCCACCAAGTTTTGCCTTTCTAAGAGCGATATAAGATCAGGTTACCTCCCACCTCAAAGAACTAGGTTTGCTGACTGAGATCCTATTTCCTCTCCGAGGCCTCGTTCCACTGCCACGTGCTCTGAGACACCTCCCACGACAGGTCTTGCCCCAGAAGACCCACTCCCTTCTTTGCTCCCACAGCCCACTCCTCATAGTGCCTACCAGACCACTCACTCCATTCAGCTTCAGGTGGAATTAGCTGAGCATGTGCCCTTATGCTGCTCCATCTGAGTCTATGATGCGCTGGCGTCCCCCGCAAAGACTTATGACACTCCCAGTGCCTAGCCCTGGCACACAGCGGGTATGGTCTGCTATGTGCATGTCTGCATATATAAACTAACCAGTTCAAATTCTTAACCATTTATACGATAATTTGACCTAATTTCTATTACCCTTATGTATACCAATGACATACAGAGTAAAATCACTGTTGGGACAAAAATATCAAAAGCTAATATTGCAAAAATCTGATTAAATGTCACGCCCTCAAGTTCCAGTGCTTAACCCAAAATTTAGAAGTGATAAATCAGGACAATTAAACTGGTCCCCAAATGACAGTGTTTTATTCAAGAACCTCCCCTGTCCGCATCTGCTTTCTGGAACTCAGGATAAAACCCAGAAACACAACTGAACAATACCTGTTTTAGTACTGCTGCCAGGTGGCCGTGGACGTGTGTGCTGACGTTTTTCATCTAACAAATGTCTGACATCTGCAAATTTCTCAGCTGGTAATTTGTTACCAATTCGGTTTTTTATATTGCTTGTGGATAGAGTATCTGCCCTCATGGAGTTCCTTAAAAAAGAGAGGTGGGGGTACAGTAAAGCAACTTGACCTGTGGGACAACACTCACACGACAATCTCACACACTTTGGAAAAAAACAATTTCAGAAACCCAGTCTAATATGGCCAACATCCACGTAATAACACCATACACCAGTAGTTATTTGCTCACAAAAGTCACGACCGGCTTACTAGAGAGGCCAGTTGGGGTGAGTAGCTCCCTGAGTTTCCCGGGGTGGTTTCCACACGCAGCATCTGGGAACAATCGCAGAGCACATAACCATGCCTGCCCTTCTCCTGGGACACAGGCCTAAGCAGAGGCCTGCAAAGGGTTGAAGGCCTCTGCTTCTCCAGGTTGTGAACTGGTTGTAGTCAAGATATAAAATAGCCTACAATCCCTTTCTTTAAAGGGAAGACCTCTCCCGCTGTGTCAGGGCAAGGGCATTATTCTGGCAGCATCTGCCATTGGAAAGTTCTCTTAAAACGAAGGATGTGAACAAAGCCGTACAAATGAACCAGCTTACAAGTTTCTTCTTCCCTTTTCTATCAGGAAACTCTCAAAAGAGCACCCCAGCCTCCAGCCCTCTGAGACATGCCTATGCTCTCTGCCCTCAGGAATCTGCCCAGCCCCACTAGTCATCAAAGAATGAATATTAAAACAGCTGCACTTCTTTGTCCATGAATACCAAAAATCACAGTGATAATACCTAAGGTTGGTGAATATCTAGGTAACAGGTGGTAATGTGAGTGGGTAAAATCTTTTAGGAAGGAAATTAAGCCATACCACACTTTAAAGCATGTGTGTTGTTTTGCACAGTCACTGGAGTATATCTAGTTAGTGCAACAGTAAGAAAACAGAAGTCTAGGGAATTCTCTGGCGGTCCAGTGGTTAAGACTCTATGCTTTCACTGCTGAGGGCCCAGGTTCAATCCCTGGTCAGGGAACTAGGATCCTTCAAGCCACAGCGGGCGGACAGAAAAAAACAGAATCTAAATGGCCAGCAGGAAGGGGCTGGTTCAACAAATGTTAACACTTACAAACAAGGGACTACATACGGTTGAAAAAAGAGCAGATGTCTAAACTATGTTAAATGGAAAAAGCGTACTTCAAAACAATATAAACAGTCTAACTTAATTTTGGTACAAATGTATCTATAATTTCCCCATATGTTATGTATACACATAAAGCTGACAGGAAAGTTATTCACCCAACTGCTAACAGTCAGTCTCTTAGGGGAGGATGAGGTTACAGGTGACTTCAACTTCTGTATCGTTCATAGTTTTTATAACAAGGATCGCTTCTTGTGTATTAAGAGGAAAAACCAGATGCTTTTACTCAAATTCTATAAAGGGTTGGAACTGGAACCTATAAAAGTGATTATAAAATTAAGAGGTACTAAGGATAAGCTAGTAATTGGATTTCAATCAAATTAAAAGCTAGCAGTGATAAAAAGAAAAGAATATTTTTACCTGATATTTTTCAACTGAGATTCCACCTCATCAGCATACATGGTCATTTTCATGCTCTTCTTTGGTGAAGGAGTGGAGATCATCTTCAGCTCTAGATCATAGTCCATTTCATCAGAGTCTGAGCTGCTGGCACTGGACCGCCTGGACGTGCTCCGCTCCCGGGTCTGCTTGAGGGCCGGGAGCTCCTCATGGTACTCCACCACCACTCTGTCATCAGCATCCATGTCCTGGTCCTCCTCTTCCTCTTCTTCTTCCTCTTCAATAGGTTCCTCAGGAACGTTCACCAGTCCTAAGGAATTTAACCAAAAGTCATTATTAGTAAAAGTACGAACACTAAATTAACCTGATTTTCTGTTCAACACCAGTGACCTTTTCAGAAGATGAGATTCCCATCCTAAGAGTTTACTGGAGCACTGTCTCTTAACAGTGCTGATCTGGTTACCGTTCTGACCCCTACTACACATGAACATCTAGGTAAAGGATGGCCTAGCAGCCTGATGCAATTTTATAAAGTTATCTAAAATACAGACCCTCATCATTATTCACAGATTCTAGATTTATGAATCTGCCAATTTTATTTGTAATTTTACAACCAACACCCATGGCACTTTTGTGGTCATTTGTGGACATGCACAGGAACAGCAAAAAATTGAGACACCGGCCATGCAAGTTCCCAGTCGCAGGGAAACTTGGTCGCGTCCTGCCTTTTTGTTGCAGCTCTCAAACACTGTAAACGAGTACCTTTTTGCAGTCCGTGAGTGCTACTTTTTAACACCTTTGTAATTTTTATTGATGATTTCCCTGTTACAAACAGCCTCCAAGCATAATTCCAAAGCTGACTAGTGTTCCTAAACACAAGAAGGCTGCCATGTGCCTTATGGAGAAAATAACATGTGTGAGACAAGCTTTGTTCGGGCATGAGTTCCAGGGCTGCTGCCCTTGAGTTCAATGTTAACGAATCAACATGCATTAAATAAGGTGTCCTTAAGCAGAAACATACATCAAATTAAGGTTCTGTATTGATCAGTTGACAAAAAGTGTGATTAAGAGTCTCTTAATGGTTTTCAGTGATCACGGTGACTTTATAGAACATAACTGCCATGAATAATGAAATGTACCTTTAAAGGTCATGGAAAAATGCTTATAAATGGAAGAAGCACAATATAAAATGTATGTCCACAACAGTTATATTTATTGTGAAAAGAGACAAGTAAGAAAAATGTAAAATGAAATCAGTTCTTATCTTTTTGCTTTTTAATTTCTTTGACCTGAATACTAAGATTATATGATAAAAATATCTTAAAGTAACTGAAATTGGAAAAGCTTACCTGTCTAACAGAAAAGTATGTGCATTAAGATGTAGATTACAAATACACAAGTTTGGACATTCACATCAAACTAAAACGTATATATCTCACCTCTCCCTGTCCCTATTACAAAGATAAAAGTGTATGCCTGTTATTCTGTGTTTGTATGCTGACTTGGCTGGTTCTACAAAGCGTGTACAAGATTTTCACAGATCAGTTTCAACATAAAAACAAATCTCTATAAAACATAATAAAAACGTTTCTTTAAGAATAAGCACCAAAAGAAAGAAAGGGGGGAAGAAAGGGAGATCTGAAGGGTGGGAAGGTGGGAGGGGGAGACAGAGGAACAGAAAAAGAAAAGAAAAAAGATAAATGGAAAAAACAAAATGAGACCCATGTTGTGTCCCACTTCACTGCGGCATTCACGTGCACAAGCCAATAAGCAGAGAGTACCAGACACAGCAACTTACTTTCATCATCAGACAAAAGAACAGTAAAATCAACTTGTCTGACAAAATAATTAAAAAAATTTTTTCATGCAGTTTTTGATACTAATAGGAAAATTAGATTCCTTAGGAAAAGTTTTAATTTTTCCTACATTTTGCCTTTATTGTTAGAACAGCTTTTATAAAATCATTTGACCTCTTTATACGGGCAATTTCAAATTAATTGTGACTTGACTTACTTTCCTATATGTTGGCAGAGGGTGAGGGCAAGGAAGAGAGGATGATAAAGTTTGGAACCTTAAAGGACTGTATTAAGGATAAAAATGTCATTTCGGGAGCCAAACATGTGTCTACCCAAGAGCTGAGCAGGCAACTACCGGAATGTCGGTGTTTATAGGACGTCAGGCCAACGTCGTCCCCAATCAGGGCTCTCTTCTTAATAACATCCCGCTGAATGCGACGGGAATGGTATCTCCGCTTCCTGAAACATCGCCAAAATAAGCACAGAATCAAAAACCAAGAGGAAGGGCCTCGACGTCCACTAGTTAATGTCAACTACACCCTGACGCGACATTAGGTGCGGTGCGGACACAGAGACACGTCGCATGAAACCGAAATTCAGCATTCTCACACCATTTACCACTGTTAAAAGCTTGAGCTCTTTCTTCTCACCTTCCTTCACCTCCATCCACACATCGTGTTGACAGTCCACTGCAGAATACCCGCTGAAGAATACCAACTAATGTAGATCCCTGAAGGATTATGAAAAGCTTAAGTACTATATAAACTATTGTATTTAAGGTTTTGGACTCACCAAGAGTTACTAAGAATTCCTTTCATGCCTCCGTAATTCGGATTCCCATATTTCATGTAATACTGACTTCTCCTTGCTGCTCCAAGCTCCTTTTTGTCATCTAAAAATTAATTACAACAGTTACCAAGGACTCCCTGTGAGTATGAAGGCAATGTTGAATGGGTTTGAAAACACAAAAAGAATGTTTTTCATAGCTGGGACCAGATCAGCATGTTCTCCCTACAGAAGAGAAAGATGCACTGTGACCACTCTGAGTCCTCCTAAAGCAGCGCAGTGTCGAGAGGGTGGAGCAAAACTCAGAGACGAGTGAGGTCAACCTGCTCTCTGGGAGCTGACTGCATAGAGAAAATACCAGCAACAACACGGTTCCCAAGAAGCACAAGAGAGTGTCGGTTATCGCCTGTGTTTAGGAATTGAAAAAGCTTTTACAAGAGGTGGCACTTTCACTGCCCCCTGAAAGATGATATTCATTTCTGAATGACAACACGCCAGTAACACAGAATCAGGGTCCAAGAAACAGGTTATACATAGGTCCATGTATTTGATAAACCATGCACTCAAATGGTCCCTCAAACAAGCAAAAGGAGAAAAGATCCCATTTATCAAGGTAAAATGCCAGTTAACAGGAAGAAAAGGTGGTCCATGAACACACATATTTTCACAACATAAAGGCCTCTTGACAACTCCCTGGGCACTCACTCAGCACGAAAGATGAACACCAATGAAAATGTGCCCCGTGTGACAGGAAAACCCAGTAATGGCATAAACCAGAATGTGCGCCCTACAAAACACATGCCCACCAGCTCCCTGGAGAAATGGCTGAGTCCAGATCTGGGGCTAGGAAAGTACAAGTTGAGACTGGCAAGCCAAGATGGTTCCTTGTGCCATAATAGCAAGAAAGTACTCAAAGAATCATACCGGCATGTCAAAAGAATGCAGTACAAAGAGGCTTCACTGATCAGATCCAAAATAACTTGTGAATCAAAATAAAGACAGAACAGATGATAGCCCATTGAGTAAAACTCCATGAATCTAAACTAATATAAACGAGTAAATGCATTTTTAAAAAAACAGGTATATACATCAGTAAATGGGTAAAAAGGGAAAGCTCTTCCTTTCAGTTAAGTGCCAACTAGTAAATGAGAGAGTTAAAAAGTCATCAATGGATCTAAAGCTACTGTATGGCAATCTGATGAGGAACAGGCTATTTACATAGCCTCAAGGCATCTCTCCATAAAACCGCAAATTATAAGTGGAAAAAGATTAACTTTACAGTGAGAAACCTGGCGATTGTTACCTTAACCAGGAGATAAGGGTTAACATCCCCAGAAAAGGGACAAATAAATACAATGGGCCTCCTGATATGGTACACTGAAAATGACACAACTTCGGTGGTATAAACGGACAACACGAATTTAATTAGAAGGAGACATCAAACAAACCAAAACTAAGGGGCAGCTTATGAAAGAATGAGCCTGTTCTCTTTAAAAATGTCTCAGTCAAGGAAAACAAAGCAGAGGAGTAGTTCCATATTCAGGGATCCTAAGGGAATATGGCAGACTTAAACGCCCAGTCCTGGAGTGGATCCTAGTTTAGCAGGGAAGTAGTATAAAGAATAACCCAAATTTATTCGACAATCATCACTGTCGTTGCTGTCATCATCATCAAAGACTGCCAACACACTGCACTCAATGTGTGCCAGGCAGTTTCAATATACGCGGTGGGGGTACTGGTAAAATCTGAACACAGACTCTGAGTTGGATAACAGAAGGCACTGATGTTGAATTTCCTGACTTTGATGACTGTGTGTAAAACAAAGTCCTTGTTCTTCAGAAATACTTACTAAAGGATTCAGAGGTGAAGGGTTGTCATTACCAATTAACTCTCAATCAACTCAAAACCACTCCCCCCACATTATTAATGCAGATCAAAATCACTGTGCATAAAAGGCCTTATGAATTATTAATAGGCTTTTAATTCAATTCCTCTGAGAATTAAAGCCAAATGGTACTATTAGCCACGTCTAGGTAGACACTGCCGTGATACAATAAATTTTTAAAAATTTTCATAGTTCAGATGATAAATTGGCTGAAAAGCATATGGGGCAAACCAGCTTTAACAGAAAATAACTTATTTTAGCCAGACATCACAAAAGTATACAAATAGCTATTATCTACTTTCAGTGTCTGAAATTCCAACTCAGGCATCAAGTCACCGATTTTGTTAAGGGCAGAATGTTACAGTTTGAAGGATCTTTGAGATTACTTGGTCCAAGTTCCAATTCAAAAGAGAAGGCGTCACTTTATAAACATCACTTCAATTAAAAATAAAAGTCAGGGGCTTCCCTGGTGGCTCAGTGGTAAAGAATCCGCCTGCCAATGCAGAAGATATGGTTTGGATTCCTGATACAAGAAGATCCCACATGCCAAGAACAATGGAGCCCCTGCCCCACAACTACTGAGCCTGTGCTCTAGAGCCCAGAAGCCACAACCACTGAGCCCACACCCCACAACCACTGACGCCTGTGCACCAGAGAGCCCGTGCGTCACAACAGGAGAAGCCACCGCAGTGAGGAGCCCCCACTAGCCAAAACGGGAGAAAAGCCTGAGCAGCAAGGAAGACACAGCACAGCCAAAACTAAACAAATAAAAAAATTAAAAAAAAATTAATACCAATTATCATTTACCTTTTGTGGCAAATCTCATAAATAATCTATTTCCTTTAGCAAGTTTGTTAGCTGGACGAAGATCGTTTCTTAGCAGAGACTCTTCTTCTACCTGCGACAACGTGTCCAACTTAAGAAAAAAAGAGCATTTTCGATATAAAAATTAAAGCCTTTCTTTATGTTCATTCAGTAGCAAAGATATCATGGATTAAGAAAGCAATCTACTTTGAATACAACCCATAAGCATCACAGCACCAGTTCCTCCGCAGAATGTCTAAGTCAGAGGTCTTCCCTGACCACCTTGTCTAAAAGAATCATCTCCATCATTCTCTATCCGCTTACCCTTCTTTACTTCTCTTCATTGCACTCATCACTTCCTGACATTACATTACATATCTGCGTATCTGTGTATTGTCTGTCTTCCCCACTAGAATGTAGGCTCCAACAGGGCAAGGACTTTGTTTTGCTTGACGCTATATCCCCAGCACCTAGAATTTGGTATATAGTAGGCACTTAATAAATAATTTAAAAGTTAATACACTTTAATATTTTCAACAATAGTACATATGCCATTAGGAAACACAACCATTACTTGCTATTCCTTAATTTTACTGATTAGATAGCTCTGCAAAGTCTTTCTCAATAAAACCATTTCCTTTCATACAGAAGTGTGAATACTAAGATCTCAAGATACACCCACAAGAACTTAAAAGGCCAAGCGCCTGGGGCCCCTCAGGAGGTGCAGTGGTGCAAGTCAGCGAAGAACACGTTGGATCTTAAGCCTTTAAGGCTCAGGTATCAAGGCTGGAGGCAGCTGTTCACAGCGAAAGCTCACAGACACCTGTGCCCTCTACTGACCTCTACATCACTTGAGTTCTCATCTTCAACTTCTCCTTCTTCAGCCTCATCGTCATCAGAACTGTCTTCCTGCTTGTCTAAAACGGAATGTGAGGGACACGATGAATCTTCACTCCATCTCACACAGTTAAAATTCTAACATTGTCTCCTCCTCTTTATTAATGATCCAAAGCATCATAGCTTGTTTCAGAAATAACTGGCAATGAGATACTACGTAACACCGCACAGAAATTCAAATTGTAAAGAAGAGGACCTTCGGTCCCAAAGTCCCTCCTCTGTGGTCAGTTACCTTTTTTACTTTTCTCAGATGACTTGTCCTCATTGGCATCCTTGCTTCTTATCTTATCCAGGGCTGGCAGAGAACTCATATTGATAAGGGCTCTCGTGGCCGTCATTTCATCCAACCAAACCACATTACCTAAAATAAAATGTAAAATAACACATCGCATCCAAGCGATTAAGTTTCTTGAGAGCAGAGACTACATTATATTCATTGCTCAAGTATCATTCAGCTACGGACTGGCATCAATAAATGTACAGACCAACCAATGAAAAGAAATATAGAACCTGGTAGTAAAAACTTCTTTAGTAAGATAAGCCTAGTGAAGTATTTCAAACTGGGTCCCACAAAATAACAGTCAAGTACTCCATGAAAACAGTTCTATATATTAAAAATGCCTGGTATACAGTCAGTGTTGTACATAAGCACTAGCAGTTTCTGATGATGATGATGAAAATGTCAAATAAATGTCCTTTATCCTTTATTCTTCTGTCCCTCACGTGGAAGCCCTCTGCTCTTCCTTGTCATCCAGACATGCTAAATGTTTTCCTATTGCAAAGTGTGGGTGATGAGGGCACCCACCCATGGCATATACAGAATGGAGGCATGACAGCCACGTGGCTTTGCAGCACCCAATTTATTTTGCTCCTTTAAGAGAATTTAGCCAAGAAAAAGGTTTTGAGAAGATCAACTTTAAAGCATAATTTTTCAAGCTTAAGTTACCCCTGTATCTCAGTTTGGGAAAAAAGGTCTAAAGATTCTCATTTTTTGTTAACAATATACCACCATGTTGTTGCTGTTATTTAGTCACTAAGCCGTATCTGAACCTTTTGTGACCCCATGGACAGTCCTCTGTCCACGAGATTTCCCAGGCAAGAATACTGGAGTGCGTTGCCATTTCCTTCCCCAGGGGATCTTCCTGACTCAAGAGATTAAACTTGGGTCCCTTGCACTGGCAGGTGGATTCTTTACCACTGAGTCACCAGGGAAGCCCAAAATTCTACATGGTCTTGAGCAAGTAATTTCCCTCTTCTGTTTTTCAGCTTCTGATGTACAACACGAGGGACTGAGCTGGATGATGCTAAGGGTCCCTCTAACGTTGCTTAGATAGATAGTTTTAATTGGTTAAATCAGGTGTTAGCAGATCCAGGCCATGACCCATTATTCATTCACTCATCCATCATCCATCCATTTATCTACTTACATTTGTACTTTATTTATTTAGTTATAGGTAACACACAATACACACCTGCCACCTGTTTTTGCAAAGTTTTACAGAAAACAACCAGACTCACTCAATTATATGGTCTATGGCTGTATTCATGATACAACGGCAGAGCTGGGTAGATTCCACAGAGAATATATATGGTCTGCAAAGCTTACAATATTTTTTATCCAGTCTTTTATTTTTATTAAAAAAGAAAAAGAAAAAAGGTTTGCCAACCCCTGATCTGGATGGTCTAAGTTAAGCAAACATAAAAAAGGAGAAAAATCTTTTAACTCAGTCATGTTTCTTCTTTCAGTGATTTAACATCTAAAGAAAGCAGCCAGAAAAACTGGGAAAACCAAGTCAGCATGCTGGCAGAAAGTGAAGCCAGACTAGAAGTGAGTCAGGACCAGAAGCCAGCAGAGTGGGTACCGAAGGTCAGGCTAGGCTTGGAGTAGAGACGCAAGTCAGAAATCATAGTTAGCTCACAAGCGGAACAGCCTCAGATTAGGGACAGCAGATGAAGCTCAAGAGAACACAGACCAGAGCAAGCAGAGGTGAGAGGTCTGGCACAGCGTCAGAGGGTTCTGGTCTAGTTCCAGGTCAGAGACAGCCCTCTGAAAAGCTGCTGCAATGACAAAATTGAAAGCCCTGAAAAGGCCACCCCAAGTCTATGCAGCTGGACTCATGCCTTTGTTGGGAAACTGTGGGTGTCAGGAGAGGTCTCGATTGTGTACCTGGATTTAGATGCCAGCAACCAACCACCCAGAGGCCTGACCACCACCTCTGAGCTGACTCGGAACACTTATGGAAAATGATATGGCAGGCTGGTTAATGTACAAGGACTCTGGTTCTCATCAGTGGGAAATTTTTCTCTCCTGGGCTGAGGGCAGAGGTTAGACACAGTCTGACCACAATCATTCACCATTTGAGGTGGTAAGAATTCTTTTAAAATCATATACGAAAGCATATTCAACAGAACACTTGGGGGTACTTACAGGAGGTATCATCCAACCACTCAATGTGAGCCGGAGGATATTCTTTAAAATAGGAAAAGACATCCTGGGTGCTCATCTCATCTACTCCGCAAATGTAGATTGTCTCCAGTCTCACTTTGGGGATTGCTAGGAAAACAGGACACAGAAAAGATGAGAGAATTTTCCCACCTGCTTCTGCACATCCCACCGGTACCCCTTTATGACAGTTCAGATAATATGTATTTTAAAGAGAAATAGGCTGGGACTTCCCCTGCAGTCCAGTGGTTAGGACTCTGTGCTTCTACTGCAGGGGGTTCAGGTCCCATCCCTGGCCAGGGAACTAAGATCCCACAGGTCGCACGGCAGAAAGAAAAAAAAAAAGAATATGCTGAAAGAGATGACAATTATTTCAAGACAAAATAAGACTTGATGGCAAGGCAAACTTTAAGTTTTTAATCATACAACAAGAGCATTAAACAAATGACTTAATTCAAAATGGGCTTATTAGGCTAAGAAAAATTAAACAAGTGGTGCTCCTAATATACACAACACCTCCTCCTCAGAATGACCTGTAGCAACGAAAGGAATATCAAATGCAACATGATTATACACTGAACTTGACAGACTGATTCTAACATTTCTTAAAGGTATGTCAAAGAGAAACGGTGTGATAGCCCAGACAATTCTGAAAAGAAGAAGAGACACTGCCCTTGGATGTAAAGCAAAAGTCTGAAACTGGAGTAAAGAAATCCTACAAACTAATAAGAAAATGACAGTACCAAACAGAAATGGGCCAAGGACAGGAGCAGGCAATTCACACAAAAGAAAGAGAAAAAGCCAATAAACACGTCAAGAGATGGTTGGCCTTACTACTAATCAGGAAAATCCACCTAAGACAAGATTATCAGTTTCCACTGACCAGATGTTTAACTGGTCTTTTAGTATCTGTCAGTGGCAGAATGAGCCACTGCCTCTGCTGGTGGGAGGGTGAACTGGCACAGCCACCCTGAAGGGCAACTCAGAGCACCTATTACAAATGTAATTAATAGGCTTACGGAGTCTCTTCAGTACCTGTCCTAACACATGGGCTCACAGAGTAGCTCACACAAAGATGCTGGTTGCTGCACTACTCTAATAACCCAGTAGCTATCAAAGTAATAGATTATGGCTCATCCATGTCAAATGAATCATGGTTTATCCATATTGTAGTCACAGAACAGTAAGCAAGCAGTTAAAAACAAAAAGATAATTTATCACATACCATGGAAAGATTCTAAGACACATTACTGAGTGAAAAAAAAGATGCAGAAAAATACATACATTAAAAAAAACATAATCACCATATATTTTCTAAGGTACATAATTACTGACACAGATATCTAGAAAAAAAAGTCTGGAATAATTCAGTCCACACTGATAATAGCTCTTACCTCTGGGAAGGAAGAAAGGTTGAAGGCTGTGGTCAAAAGGAATCCCAGCATTACCAGAACTGTGTGTTGGTTTTTTAGTAAACACTTGAAGCACATTATTTAATCTTTTTAATTGTGAAATACGCAAATACATCAACAAAGAAAAGATATTTTTAAAAATACCTTAGATCCACCACCTAGCTTTATGCTTAAATTCCTAAAACGATATGAAGCAAATAAAACATCACATATAATAAAAGGACCTGTGTAAGCTCTCTGTATCCATTCTCTCCCCGGCTTCCCCAAAGCAGTTCTGTCAAGAAGTCAACACCCATGACTCCTTAGGATGCTTTTATATGCCATATATTTTATTTAAAACAAACCCAAGGTACATGTGAACACTTCCAGATAAAAATTCCTTTTAATTTTTTTTTTTGTAATTTTGAAGAGTGAAAGATACGTTTAATGGGAGCCCATTTGACGTGGCCAGAATAAATCAGGTAAGTATCTTTCTGCCAACTCAGATTCAGGAAGACAGAGAGATCAGGACTTATGAATCCTAGCACTAATCCCTATTAGCGCCCAGCAGTACAACAAGGAGCAGAAGGACTTCTCTGGCGGTCCAGGGGCTAAGAGTCCACACTCCCAGTGCAGGGGGGCAGGATTTGACCCCTGGTCAGGGAATTAGACCCCACATGCCTCAATAAGAGTTCCCATGGTGCAACTAAGACCTGGAGTAGTCAAACAAACAAATACATAAATAAATGTTAAAAAAAACAACATGAGCAGAGACCCAAATGAGACGGAAGCCACGCTGGCCATGCAGAGTGACTCTAACATGCAGGGTGGGAAACTGCAGGGGTAGCCCAGGGAACTTTCTCAGTTCTTCAAATTAAGTGCCATGATTGCAAAAGAAAGAAATCCTATGAGAAGAGCTGGTTCTGAAGAAGGTAACAAACAACAAGGAGAGCAGACTAAGGAGCAGGAGAAAAAAATCTTGGAGATGCTGACATGAAGAAGGATTTAATCATATGTGAGACAAGCTCAAGATACGATGGAAGCCTGCCAAAGTAGAATGTCAACACTTCATCACCTTGCTGGCAATGTCACTCCTTAAAATAAAACAAAGCAACCAAGATGGCACCTAGACTTAGGCCCAGCTGATGAGCAAGGACTAACTGCTGAGGTGGCAGTAAACACATGAACTGGTGAATGAGAACTGGGTATTTACCAAGTGCTGACTACAGGCAAGGGGGTAAGAGAATCATCTTCCCTTCCAACAGGGAAGATCCCAATTACTGACAGGTAGCAGTGCACAAAGGGCTCCTTGGTGGCTCAGACGGCCAAGAATCTGCCTGCAGTACAGGAGACCTGGATTCGATCCCTGGGTTGGGAAGATCCCCTGGAGGAGGGCATGTGGCAACCCACCCAGTATACTTGCCTGCGGAATTCCCATGGACAAAAGAGCCTGGCAGGCTACAGTCTGTGGGGTCACAAAGAGTCAGACATGACTGAGCAACTAAGCAGAGTACACAAAACTCAAAGTTTTTAGGAAGGCAGATTTCTGAAAATCCAAAGAAGTAGTAGTCAGTCCAAGCCTAAGATCAGAATGATCAAAAAACCTGGAAGACACTAAATACAGTAACTCAGAGAATGAGTGGTAATTCCAAGAAAAGAGAAAGCACCAAAGCTTAGCTGAGTATAACTTGCCAAAGAACACATACAGGAGACGGATAAAGGGCAAATTAACAAATATAAGAGAATAAACGTAAGAATCTGAAAAACTGTGTCAGGCTCTAAAACAACATAGGAAGTGCCAATGACAGACTGTCAAGTGAAGAGAAAGAAAGCAGCATGAGTACAAACAGGAAAACAAAAATAAAGTCTATACTCAGAAAAGATTAGAAAGAAATCCACAAAATGCTGGCAGTGACTGGGTTTGGGTGCAGACTGTGGGCAACTTTTCTTCTTACTTCGTTCTCCAAATGTTCTTTGGTGAACATGAACTCTCTGTCTAACATAAGAAGAAAAGGTTATAGTCCAGAGCCAACAGGCTCAATAAAAATGCTGATGGTTGGTTTTATTTCCAAGTGTTTGGAGCAACACTGCTTTGGGAAGATGACGCAGGAAAAAGGGCAGGACTGTTGATCAATTTTGCTACAGTACTAATGGACAGCAGAAGCTACCATTAGATAAGAACCAAAACCCAAGGATGGTGACAAGAGCTTAAGAAATAGTTTGTTTTTTATCTTTTCGCCTCACCCTGTGGCATATGGGATCTTAGTTCCCTGACGAGGGATAGAACCCATGCTCCCTGCATTGGCAACACAGAGTCTTAACTGCTGGACTGACAGGGAAGTCCCCAAGGAATAGTTTTAATAGATTCAAATCACCTAGCTTAGAGTTATACCCCACTGTACTGACTAAAACACGAAGCAGTGATTTCAAAATCAGGTAATAATCTCTAAGAGGTTGCAGAGAAGGAGCAAGGTACCTTAAATCCTTGAGGACTAATCCCATCTGACTTTCATAAAAGAAGACAAGAGAAATTCCCAAACAGATTAACAAGACCATCATTCTCAGAAATTTTTCAGCAATCTTTCCCTGGGGGAAAGAACTGGTGCTCTGGTTGACTAGAAGATGACTACTATGAAGCGGCCAGGACAGAGACCATGGTCAGAGTCCTGCCAAGCATGCCACAGATCCAACCAGATCTGGAATCTGCACCTCACCTGGTGAAGGACAGCAAGAAACTGAGCAGGGCCTAAAGGAGGGAGGCCAGAAAGTCTTGTCACGTGAGGCAGTCCAGGGACAGGCTGTCCATCCCTTCACCTGAAGAGCTACTGTGTGAATGCGGAAATGACTTAATGTTGTTCTAAGAGTTATGCAGTAACTAACAGATAGAAATTAACAGAAAGCAATTTCTTTTCAACATGAAGATATATCCAAAAACAAGACTGACCGCTTCATAAATAGCTATCATGCCACAACTAGGAACTGTTCAGGCAGAGGCCAAAGACCGCTGGCAACTTTGCCTAAAGGCCTGCAGCACTGGGCAGGATATGGGACCCAGATGACTCCTAAGGTCCCTTCCAACCATGAGGGCATTGATCTTGGAGAAAAAGATACAAGCTGCTTGACACCCAGTCACTCAAGAGTAGCAGGTCATTCAGTACAGACTAGTCTAGCACACTGCATCCCAAACTGCATCCCTGAAACTAGCAGAGACGTCAGGAACACAGGCTTCAGTCAGACCAGCCTTCTAAGTCAGCCTTGCTACTTACTCCCTATGGGACCTTGGGCAAGTTTCTCAGCCTCTCAGCATCTTCCTTTCCCCACCAGTAAAGCAGAAATGATAAAACTTTCCCAGCAATAGGGTTGCTTAAAAGGTACATTAACCACACACAGAGTGACTGGCACGTGGTGAGCACTTATAGAATGGTATATTTCATTACTGTTGATAGAAGAAATAACCTGATACCTTACTGTGGCTGCAGGAATCAAGATGTTTATTCCAATGTCCCCATTCTCACAAGAGGCTGGGCCACTTAAATGGCTGTCTGGAAGATGGAGAATGCCAGATAATAATAATAACTAACATTTACTATGCACCAGGCACCACTCTAGGAATCCTAACATTTTGTTAGAACCTCCCAGCAACCCTGTGAAAACTAAGTTAACCTGACTTTCCAGATGAAGATACTGAGGTTCTTAGAGGCTAAATAACTTGCCTAAGGTCACAGAGTCAGAAGGTGACAAGTCAAGATTTGAATACAGACTTCGGAACCCACGCTCTTAACCACAACACCCATGGTTCTTAACCCTGACTGTACAACAGAATTACCAGGGGAAATGAAAAAACAATATCTCTGAGATTTATCCAAACCTACCCCCCACTCTAATTTAAATTGATCTGGGAAAGGCAGCAGGGTTCTCTGGAGTTCAAGAACACAGTCTGAAGCCATGCTGCCTTCTGGGCCAAAAACAGGTTGTAATGAGCCACTGATAAGATAGTCCAGGGAGACCTATGGTCTTTTATGAGTATCTTCAGATAAGATCAAGATCGTTTTTCAAAAAGCATTTTTTTAACATTAAAATTTAACCCCAAAAGAAGAGATCCTATTCAGGAGGGTATCATATTCCCATTTTACGAACAAAGGGAATGAGACCTAAAAAGGTTCACTAACTCACCCACGTTCACTAAGGAACTGAGACTGGATCCCAGGAGGGCTCCAGGCTAAGAAGAGCCCCAGCACAGGTGGGAAGAGACACTGACGTGGGTAATTAGGGATGCTGCAGAGGGAATGACATCTGAACCAGACGAAGTGTGGGACAAGGAAGGACACATCAGCAGGGTGACAGGCCTGAACGAGATCAGAGGCAAGATGTCACATGGAATGCGCCTAGGACTAGAAGTAAACAGGCGTGGTGAAGCCACGGTGCTTTCACGGTGGAGCTGTGGGAGAGGCCTCAGACATCTGGAGGGTCCAGTGCGCAGGCACACGGATGACCAGCTGCACAGCTGGCCCTGGCCTTCACAGGACTTTTCCTGAAACAGACAGCCACTCAAGCAGATGCCTGGAAACCTAGCCTGCGAGGCAAGCAGGGTCATGTTTCCAAATTGAACACGATGCAGAATAAAAACAGTGAAGTGGCATCCAGAGATGAGCTACTCTTAGCTGTGTCTCAGTGTTTTTTTGTGTGTATATATTCATTTGGCTATGTTAGGACTTTTCGGACACTGTCTGTCTAAGGAGCCCCAGAGAACATCATGGAGTTGATGGCAGATCGGCCATCAGCTACACTGGGAAAGACCGAGGAGGTCTGGGTCTCTGCTATCACGTCATACACTGTAAGGCAACAGAGCAAAGCAGTTAAGAGCAAGGCTTTAATGTCAGATAAACCTGGGTTCTAATCCTGACTCCACTTTTACTACTTGTGTAAACCTGCGTATTTATTTAATTTCTTTGAGCCTGTTTCCTTCTTTGTAAAATAGGGATAAAAATATATTCCTTGTGGGGTTGTCGTGAGAAATGAGTATGAAACAAATATGTAACGTGCTAATTAACACAGTGCCTTGTAAGAGAGCAAGTTCCCAATAAATAGTAGCTATTCTTTCATTCATTCAGTATGTTTTTATCAAATACGCAAACCTAAAGAAACTCACACAGCAGAGAAGAGACCTTTAACGTATATTCAGACGGCTGCCTATTAAGCCCTTTGCCAAGTCTCAAATTTGCAAATACAATAAAGGGAGATCATTTGCATTTATGGAATAGTAAACATGGCTATGAACTCACTAAAAGGTAAGCAATAATTTTCCCTTCTATTTATAAACTGTCTTCGAAAACTGGGGTAGATTATTATATTTAAGAATTCAGGGTGAGTTTCAGGAAGCAAAATACTTAACCCTAACAAAACACAAAAATAAAGTAAAATCACAAACCTGTATCAACAGAAGTATTAACAATATCCCTCACCAATCTGACTCCCCTATCAGAGTCTCACTGTGATACATTCTTGCTACATTGAAGGGCAAAGAAAAAGTGAACACTTCTACAATAAAGCAGAAAATGAGGAAGAGTCCCACAGAGCCACAGCTCTAATTGCTGATCTGCCATCAGCTCCATGATGTTCTCTGGGGCTCCTTAGACAGACAGTGTCCTAAAAGTCCTAACATAGCCAAATGAATATATACACACAAAAAACACTGAGACACAGCCAACGCAGCTCATCATTAACAAGCCACCTCAGAAGTGGCGAACTCACAAGTTCCATGTGAGGCGAGGCCAGAAGCACAAGGCCGTGGCAAGGAAACCGTGGGAAACTTCCCCCAAACACCCTGTACCTTTCTTCATCATGTCTCGGTCCAAGGCTACATTTCTTTGGGCAAGATTTACTTCTGATCGAAAATGGAAGCGCTTGGCTCGCTGTTCCTTCTTTTCAATAGCTTCCTAGAAGGTGCAGAAAAAAAAGCCAAAGATGTGAAATGTGGAGGAGAGTTAAATCACAAACATCAAATGATACATCGACGACAAGTAACTCATTAGAAATAAACAACATTGTGCCTTTCCTCATGTTTGCAAGGAACAAGATATTTGCAATGACTGGGAACCACAATGACTGGGAGAGTGGACGCTAACAGTGCTGGGAGAGTGGACGCTAACAGACAAATTAGTCATAATCTCTAGGATGACTCAGTGCCTATCAATGTATCTGTGCAGAAACTGAGGCACAAAAAAGTTAGAATGCTTGCCAGGGGCACTTTAGCTAGTAAGGGGCAGATCTTCTCAGTGCTATTTCTAGAAGCCCCACCACCGCCCCCATTTCACATCATCTGTGTGCATGGTAATCACACCTATCACGTTATGTCTGCCTGAGCAGTCCACTCCCTAAAGCTTTTTCTGTGTTTAAAAATAACACTGAAGCCAAGAAACTCTCTCCTCTATTCTAAACTTGTGTCCACAGAATTGCCAGTTTTCATCTTGAGGTGACAAGAAGCACTGATGCTTTCTGAAAAACCAAATAATCAGCTTCCTAATTTTGTTTTTTCCAAAAGCTAAAATATACCCAGGTCCAACTGTGGGTTTCTGATAGCTCTTTGGAACCTTCACTAATTGTATATTGACTTTGCCACACTAATTGAAGGTCTGACTATAGAAAGCTTGTGGGGATTGGTAAGGCAGCAACACTTCTGTTATTTCCCAATAGTTATGTTAATTTTCTCCACTCAAATCTTCCCACTGCAAACAATTAGTTTTTCCTTTGATAACAACCAAAGTACCAATTCTTGGCTACCACCCTTTCCCCCATATATTTGTTTCAAATAATGGTAAACTGTGTAGGCTTAAGAACAGGATTGCATACTGCTTTTTCAGTTTCAGTAAGAAAACACCTTGACTTCATTCTATTTTCCTGTCAAAAAAGATGATCAGTTCTTTCTTTTTGCCTTTAAGCAATTTAAGACAGATTGAGACCCAGATAAAACACAAAAAAGTAAGCATGACATACTTATTTTTATTTTTGCTTTCATACATCCAATATAGTAACACAGTATTATTTATTCAGAGCTGTAATTCAACTCTTTAAATGGCACATATTAAAATCAGAAAGAATGTTTAAGCTGGATATCATTACCAATTAAAGCAACAAATAAGTACTGATTGTAAGGAAAATAACATGTCTGGTTCTGTGAAGAGTTGCCAGTGAAGCTGGTAATCTAGTAACAGCAATCACCAATAAAAGGCAATACTCCCAGGCAGTGAAAACAATTCAGTCCCCTTGGCCTTCAAAGTCTGGCCACATATTCGCAAAAGCCTATTTTTCTAGGCCTCAGTCAGTGAGGAATGAAGGCATTTACTAGAGGCCTACTCTGCCAGACACTTCTATGCTTTGCTTCATTTAAAATGGAAACAGTTTACACATTTTCAAAAAAACAGATAGGGACATCCGCCTACCAATGCAGGGGGCCCAGGTTCTATCCGTGGTGGGGGAACCAAGATCCCACATGCTGTGGGGCAACGAAGCCTGTGCTTAGCAATAAAAGATCCCATGTGCCACAGCTAAGATAGGACACAGCCAAACATATATATATATATGTAAAGGGAACAAACAGAACTTTTTCTTGGACTTGGTTAAGCACAGGCGTCTAGTGATGTTATCTTCTCCTGGATTCAAGAACACACAAATGCTGCCTGAATGTTCTCAGGCATCATTGTGAAACACAAAATATAAACTTAAAAAAAAAAAAGGGCTTAATCCAACAACAAAAAAAGGTGGTAAAGAATAACTGCTGTTCTACAAGTCACAACCGCTTCTCAAAATGAATAAATGAATCATGGTGTATCTTACCTTGGAGGTGACATCAATTCCGGTGATGAAGCTGCCAGCCTTGTTTTCATATCTCCTGCTTGTGTCCTAACACGAAGGGGGTGGGTGAGAAATGCTAACAGGCAACTGAGGACAAGCGCACGATAAACAACAGCCTGACAACCCATTCCTTCTGGATAGTCTTCTTTTCAGCAATCTGTTCCCCACCCTGACAACCCTTTATTATGAGGAGGCCTGTCCCAGAGACTCCATGGTAGCAATCAGCCACTCTGCCGAGAAGCTTTTTCTAAATTAGAGCCTGTCCACAATCTAAAGTAATTCCATCTACTGAAGGTATCCGTGTAAATGAAAATCCAAAGGCGTTCGTGAGAAATATCTAAGATGAGGTCCAATCATTCATCTCCCCAGCCCAGACTGGACAAATTCATTGTGCCAGGCCACCAGATGGGGCACAAGTCTTCACCGAAATGCAGAGAAAGTTCAGGCTCACCTCGACCTTCTGGGGGAAACGCTACATCGTGCAATGAAAACAGGATGAGATTTGGCAGCCGGGGGACTCAAATCGCAGCTCTGTGGTTCACTGATTACAAGACACTGTACAAGTCCCCTTGGCTCTCTGGATCTAGGTTTTTTCTGTGGCATCTACCTACCTTTCTGGCCTCTTTTACTGCTCTCCCACTTGTGCTACAGAACTTTCCGTTTCTCTGATAAAACAACCTTGTTCCCATCTCAGAGCCTCTGGATTTATTATGTTGCCCCTGCTGGGAACAAACCCTTCCAGATCCGCACGTGGCTGGCTCCTTTCTGTCACTCAGGGTCCAACTGAAATGTCACTATCTCAGAGGACTTCCCTGGTGATCCTGTGCCATTCTGCTTCCTGCTCTGCACAGCTTCTCTCTGCACTCTTCCATCCCATTAACATGTTTTACTCTCTCCATGGCATTCACCACTATGGGAAATTATTAGTTAACCTGTGGCCCCCAACTGGAACATAAACTCCAGGACAGAGTCTGATCTCGATCTTGACCAAGCGGCTAGGACTGTGCCTGGCACAAAGTGTGGGGATGCAACGGTACACGTCCAACGGAATGAATGAAGGGATGACAACATCTACTTCACAACTTCCATGATATTTAAATGATAACATGTAAACCACTATGTTAACTGTTGTTGCCAGAGTCATTATAATTTACAATCTGTAGTGCTCCAACATTTTTCTAAAAACCTTCTTCCATAATTTCAGTTTAAAAGCAACACTTGCAGACATGTGGTAAAAAAAAAAAAGGGGGGGGACCGGGTCAGATGAGAAATTAAGTACCCTTACAGGAGAGGAGCCAGGCAGGCCTGAGACCAGCCCTAAGAACCGGACATCAGACCACCAAACCACAAGCAAAACACCTCTCATCATCCCTACTGTGACAGAAGAGAGGCACCAAGGACCACTGCCGGCTCGTTGATGTTCTGGTTCCACGAAGGGTGAGATGCTGGAGGCATGGTGTAGAAGTGGAGGCGCGCGGGGACGAGATGACCCTCCAGTCACAACAGAAACACTGAGTTTCTGCAGCTGACAAGCCCAGCCCTCCCGAGGGAAACCGCACCAGCTAAACCAGAGCAAGATGCCCGCGCTTCCACCCCCCGCCCCCCGACAGTTCCTTCTGGGCCGCCCCAGGTTGTGTCCCCCCGCCCGAGGGGGCTCCCTCTTTATCGCAAACCGCACCCCCCAGACAAGCCCTACCCCTCCTCACTCGCCCTCCTGCACAGAGCGGCTCGGAGGGGCAGCGAAGGGGGTGTGCTCAAGCACCCCCACCACCTCTCCGGGCCCTCCGCCTCCAGCCCCCGTAACACCCTTCCCGGGCGCCCCGCGTCCTTCCTCTCGCTCCCCCTCTCTGCTCCAGCCCGGCGCCCCCTTCCCCAGACCGCCCCCGGCCCGGCCGCCTCCCCTTCCGGCCCGCTCGGGCGCGGGACACTCGCGCTGCGACCTCCTCCTCGCCCCCGGCCCCCGCCCGTACCGGGATCAGTTCCTTCAGCGAGCGTCGCACGGGCACGACCTCCAGCTCGCCCTCCTCCACCTCCATGGGCTCCGGCTCGCCTCGGTCCAAACCCGCCTCGGGGGACGGGAGCCCCAGGGCCGGCCCCGCCGGGGCCTCCGCCTTCACCGACACTCGCAGGCCCCGTACGGCCGCCATCGCCGCCCGCCGGCCGCACCACTGAGAGCCCGCCCGGCACACTGCGGGCTAGAGCGCCGCTGCTACTGGCCACGGAGCAGCCGCCGCTACCTAGAGTGTCGCCTTCTGCCGCCAGAAAGCCTTCTTGGGCGCCGGCGTCCCCTGGTGGCGGGAGGAACGCGGAGCCGGCTGGAGCTGTATCTGGTGAAGAGGAGGTGGGACCGACTGGGAAACCCGGGCAGGGCCTGATGGAAGGGACGGTGCCTGGGCAGACTGCCTAGCGCAGTCTGGGCTTAGAAAATAGCTACACCTTCTCTGATGAGGGTGAAAGAAGAGAATGAAAAAGCTGGCTTAAAAGTCAGCATTCAAAAAATTAAGATCATGGCATCCAGTTCCATCATTTCATGCAAATAGACGGGGAAAAACTGGAAACAGTGACAGGTTTTATTTTCTTGAGCTCCAAAATCACCGCAGACTGTGACTGCAGCCACGAAATTAAAAGATGCTTGCTCCTTGGAAGAAAAGCTACGACAAACCTAAACAGGTATTAACAAGCAGAGACATCACTTTACCGACAAAGGCCCATCTAGTCAAAGTTATAGTTTTTCCAGTAGTCATGTATGGATGTGAGAACTGGACTATAAAGAAGGCTGAGTGCCAAAGAACAGATGCTTTTGAACTGTGATGCTGGAGAAAACTCTTGAGAGTCCTTGGACTGCATGGAGATAAAAGCAGTTATTCCTAAAGGGAATCAACCCTGAATATTAATTGGAAGGACTGATGCTTAAGCTGAAACTCCAGTACTTTGGCCACCTGATGCGAAGAGACGACCCATTAGAAAAGACCTCGATGCTGGGAAAGGTTGAAGGCAGGAGGAGAAGAGGACGACAAAGGACGAGATGGTTGGATGGCATCACTGACTCAGGGGACATGAGTTTGAGCAAGCTCCTGGAGACAGTGAAGGACAGGGAAGCCTGACGTGCTGCAATCCATGGGTTCGCAAAGAGTCAGACACAACTGATCGACTGAACAACAACAATGAGTATATAATCTCTCCCTACTTATCAAGGAAGGAGGAACAGTTCTTGAGGTGCTAGCCTACAGTTTTCTGCCTTTGCCTGGAAAAGTAACAAAGCTACTCTATTCCTCTCAAAAAAAGAAAGAAAGAATAATTATGTAACAAGACAGAGGTGTTAGCACCTGTTACAATGGCTATCTTATTGCAATACAAATGTATCAGATCAACATCATGCAAGATCAGATATGCATCATGCAATAAATGGTATATGCCAATTTTATCTTAATTTCTAAAATAATTTAAAAAATTTTAAATCATCTAGACGCTGAAAGGATTATGTACTGAGTCCAGTAAAAAAAAAGGAAGTGATTGCCAAGCACTGGGGGAGATGGTGATGAGGGGAGATGGTGATGGTGAGGGAGCAATAAACAAGTAGAATACAAGGAATTTTTAGGGCAGTGAAACTATTCTGTATAAAACTGTAATGGTGGATGCATGACATACATTTTTCAAAACTCACAGAATGTGCAAAGCAAAAAGTGAACCCCACAGTAAACTGTGGACTTTAGGTAATAATAATGTATCAATATTATCTCATCTGTTACAACAAGTGTACCACATTAAGGCAAGATGTTACTAGCAGGAGAAATTGGAGTCAGGGGCAGGGGTGAGAGGGTGTATAGGACTCTGTACTTTCTACTCAATTTCTCTGTCAACCTCAAACTCTTTCAAAAAGTAAAGTCTATTTGTTAAAACAACAACAACAACAAAACCTTGACACCCAGATTACATCCCAGACCAATTAATCAGAATCTCTAGGAGTGGATGATTTTTTAAATGCTCCCTAGGAGGGGCTTCCTGATGGTCCAGTGGTTAAGACTCTGCACTCCCAATACAGGGGTCCTGGGTTAGATCTCTGTTCAGGGAATTAGAGCTCGTGTGTCACAAGGAAGATGCCACGTGCCACAAATGAGACCTGGCACAGCCAAATAAATATATAAATATTTTAAAATAATTTTTTTTTTAAAAAAAAAGCTCCCTAGGAAATTCTAGCATGTAGCCACATTGATAACTGTTGTTTAGGCTGAATTGGGGATGGGTGAGGGCAAACCACAGCTGGGAGCCCTCTTTCCCCTTTGGGGTGTAGTTTCTCAGGAAGGTAGGTAGAAGTCAGCAAGATTAGCTTAAAGAAAACCAGAGCACCTGAGAGTATGCGGATCCTCTCCCGGGAAAGCTCTTCGCCTCAAGGCCGATCCCCCGGGCCTGGGGAAGACTGAGAAGTTTACCCAGCTCCTTCCCATGTTTCGGTTCCCTATTGTGGGATCATTCCTTCAGTGTGGACCTGGGCCTGGGCCAAGGGGGTGGGTCTTGAGACCAAAAGACCAGCAGGTCAACAGGTTGGCAGTGCAGAGAGTATCAGCCAAAAGTGTGTGCTGTGACTAGGACAAGCGGTGACCAGCCCTGAAGGGGATGGGGCAGAGCGAACCAGGCAAGGGGGACGACGGAGCCTGTGCGGAGGGTATTTGAGTGAGAAGGCAAAGGGGTTTTTTTGAGTGCCTGGGAGTGTGGAGCAGCAGCCTTCAGAGAGCCAACGGAGTAGAAATTGGGTAATGGTTAAGGGGAGACCTGAGCTAGTTAGAAGGCTGAGGAGTGGGAAGTGATGACCAGCAAAGGCCAGAGATATACAGGCCAGGGAAGGAGCTTCCTAAGGATCAGGTGGAGAGAATGGAGTTGCCGAAGTTGGGGGTGGGTGGGAGGGAGGCCCTGTTCTTGTGATTTAATTGAAAGATGCTTTTTGAATGGTCTTCACCATGGCAGATCAGGGAGTGACAAAGTCAGTGGACAAGGCTGCAATCCCTGAGCCCTGTTTCCAGTCTTGTAGGAGAGGGACCAGACACCAGACCACATGCCATGGGTGCCTCTGGGGCAGTGGACCAGGGAAGGCTTCCTAGAGGAGGTGACTTGGAGATGGTGGGGGTCTAGGCAGGAAGGGCAAGATGGGGAGGGCAAGGAAGTTGACCACAAAGCTGGCACGGGCTAACGATAAACTGTCAGCTGCCCTGGAGAGTGAGAAGACCCAGACTTTATTCCCTGGGCCATCCCAGCTGGAGAAATGGATGTGTCTGAGACTCCAGGGGGCAGATCAAGGTGTGTGTGTGTGTGTGTGTGTGTGTGTGTGTGTGTGTGTGCAGGAAGGGACCAGGGACCAGGTGTCCATTAAATGGACCACGTGTCCATTTAAGCCATGGACACACAGACCATCAAGAGGCTGATGCAGTGAAGAGAGCTACCAGGGCTTTGCTCTGCAGGTGGGACAGAGGACAGGCTCTTCCCAGCCCCTCCTGGTCTCCTTCTGGGCCCCAGTTGACCCTTAGGGCTCAGTACCACCCACCACATTGTTCCCTGGCCTCCCTCAGTAGAACCCCGGTAGGCCAGGAGGCAGCGTCGTAGATGGGTCTGCTTGTTTGCCTGAGGGGAGGTTATGTGGCTATGCAGTCAGTGTTTAGGGAAGAGATTCTAGAACCTGTGAACTGTTTATATGGGTCCCAGTATGCATCTGGATGTTCCCTGGGAATACTGGGCCTCTCAGTGGCCCTGCCCACCCATCCCTCCTCTCCTTCAGGCTGAGACTATATAGGATGATAGAGGTTGGGGGGAGGGAGGGAGAGGCCAGGCACAGTGCCTGTGGAATTTGGAGCCCAAAGACATTCTCTGCAAAAAATCAGGACCTTCCAGGGTAAAGCTTGGACTTCCCCCAAGCCTTCAGCTGGGCACCCCGGCCTGGACTCACCTCCACCTTGTGGTTAGGCCTGGAAGTGCAACCCCCATCTCTGATTTTTCCTGGTTCTTCCAGGTATGCAGGGCTCTTGGTTTTCCTGACAGCTGACATGGGAAGACCTGGGTGGGGGTGGGGGTGGGAGACCTGGACTCTAGCCTGGCTCTTCCCTAACTCACTAGTGTGACTCTGAGTCTCAGTTTCCTGACCTTAGTACGCCACACAGAGTGGTTGTCCTCATGGCGAAATGACATCGCGGCCCCATTTAAAGCTCCTGGAACACATGACAAACTGGACTGTCAGACCCAGGCAGGAGATTTGGTGACCAATGCTGGGGATGAACCAGCCTGAGGATTTTTCCAAGCACAGAATAGGGCTTGGAGGGTGGGGCCAACAGGGATGAGCAGAGGCGGGGGTGGGGGATGGCCACACCTGGGAGGAGTGGGTGAGTGAGTGGCTGAGTCTGAGGAGCCATGGGGAGCCAGGAGTGGCTGGAGAGGGGGTGGGTGGGGCAGGGGTCAGGAGAGCATACAGGGAGGCCTGCGGGGCGTGGCCTCCAACCCCAGGCTGAGCACTGTAGGGAGCTCGGAAGGGTTCTGAGAGGGGTGGGTGTGGTCAGGTGGGTGCCCAAAGATCACTCTGGCTGCTTGTAAGAGGGTGGTTTGGAGCACTGACCAAGGCCGGAGGCCAGTGAGGAAGTGAGAGATGGTGGGTCCAAAATTGAGGGACGGGGTAGATCATTGTTTTAAAAAATATGTATTGGCTACCCCAGGCCTTAGTTGTGGCATGTAAACTCTTAGCTGTGGCTTGTGGAATCTAGCTCCCTGACCAGGGATGGAACCCACACACTCTGCATTAGGTGGGGGAAGCCTTGACCACTGGACCACCAGGGAAGTACCCCAATGATGACTGTTCTCATCACGGCCATGGAGAGGCCTCCTACAAGAGGGGAACTGCCTGGTCCAAAATGCTGGTGAAAGTGAAAGTCGCTTAATCATATCCGACTCTTTTCGACTTGAAGGACTGTACAGTTCATGGAATTCTCCTGGTCAGAATACTGGAGTGGGTAGCCTTTCCCTTCTCCAGGCGATCTTCCCAACCCAGGGACTGAACTCAGATCACCCGCATTGCAGATGGATTCTTTACCACCTGAGCTACAAAGGAAGCCAAAAAGCTGGTACCAGTGCCCGAGGCTAAGGGGCACCAAGAGGACACTGGCCCGTGTCACAGGGACTCCTGTGAGTGCCCACCTGGGACTTGAGCCCCATAAGGAGGAGCACTGGCTCCCCAGGACCAGGCTTTGGCCTCCCTGGGTCCCCGTGAAATAGGCAGGATGTCCTTAGGGGCTGCCGATCAGCTCCCTAACACCCCGTTCTTTCCAAGCAGGAACCATAGGACCCACCAAGGAGACTGAGCCACATCCTGAACTGTAGCCCCTTGCTCTTCAACCCTCTTGGTGCAGCACCGGTGGTATCGTGATGAGCATAGCTTCCTTCCCAATCAACCCTCCCTCCAGCCCTCCAGCCTTCCTCCACACTCAGGGTTCCTCCCCCTATTTTCCTACTCAGACCCCTGCAGAAAAGGTAGCTAAGCCAGCTGGTGAGAAAGAACACATCCAGATGCAGAAAATGTACATACAAGTCTATTTTGTTCTTTTTTTTTTTAAACTCAAGAAAGGGCTTTTATTGATTTTTACTCACTTCCTGGGAAGTTAATTTTTAAAACACTCTTATGGAGTTTATCCATCCCTTGTGCTACATTCAGAAACAATGATGCCAACCAAAACCCTCAGTAATGGGGTGAATATGGGCCCACCCCAAAGAAGCTGGGTCTACCCCAATGAAGCTGGATCCACCCCCAATGAAGCTGGGTCCACTCCAATGAAGCTGCGCCCCAGTGAAGCTAAGTCCACTGTGAGCCTGCAAGGTGGCGGTGGGGTGCCCTTGAAACCCCTACCCTCCAGGTCCCAGCACACAGATGCTGAAGGAAAACATGCTGCTCTGTGAATATCCTCCCATGAACTCCATAGAAGTGTTCTGCAGAACAGTACCGAATCATCGTTTAAGCCTTGGGTTACAACGACTTAGTGCAAAGGAGCAGGGAGGAACATGGACCCAGTGACAACGGGCCGCATTCTGCTCAGAGCCTTAAATAAACATAGAAAGTATATTACAGATGTGTGTGCCAGGGCAAGACATGCCATGTGCAGCAGACGGGCACACACGGGCACATGTGCGGAGGAGCGACGTACACCACAGGCACAGGGAACACGCGGGAGGCACCGTCCCTCCAGCCCCACCTTCCTTCCTCTCGACAGAGCGCTCCTGCTACACGGACCCAGTGCAGGCGACCGAAACCCCTTGTTTGGCTCACGTATTCAGGGCAGGCATCCGAGTCTGCTTTCTTTTCCTTTGGGGGTCAGTCTCTTGAGCATTGGGTCAGTCCAAGGCCGAGCCGCCAGCCAGGCACTGATCCCAGAGAGAAGTCAGCTCCAGCTCTGGGCAGGCAGGATGACGACCGTCGGGGTGAGGCAGTAGAAAGGCCCACCTCTCCACGGGCAGCTGCCGGCGTGCACACCCCACCAGGGTTAGGCCTCTAGTGCGGCCTCCAACCTGGGCAGTTGGTCCTCTGGGCGCTGGAATGTGAGGGCAACTTCTGGGGCCAAATGGGGAGGCCAGTGCAGGACTGACGATCCGATTTCTGTGACTTCACCATCTGCAAGGCCACAGGGCCTGGGAGCCCAGGGCCCTCGGTCAGTGTCAGCCCTGGTGTTTTTCCGCAGCCACGTCTCTGGAGAGCCACCACGGGAGAGAGGGAGGCAGACAGGGAAGAGTGAGACTCTTGGTTCAGGCCTCTCTGCTCAAAGCCTCAACTCGGAGGGCTGAAACACGATCCAGGATGGTCAGTCCGATCCACTTGGTGGCCAAGGAATGGTGGGCGCGCGGGGGACCACCCGCAGCTCGTTAGGTGTTCCCAAGCAGGGCTGTGCACCTGCCTCCTCCACCAAATGACAAACAAATGATAACGAAAAAGGAATCTGGATTTTCCAACATCAGCCCCAGCCCCAGTGAGGCCCAGGACTACCCACCAAGGACTCAGAGCCTCCACGCCAGTGTTCTCTGCAGACACGGGCTCCGACAGCATCCCCTCGAGGTGGGCAGCGTGCGCCCCTCCTCCTGCGTGCTGCCACTGAGCCACGCCCACCTGGCCTCTGCAGGCTTCCCGCTGGCCTTCTTGGTTTCCTGCCTCCTGCCCCTGGGCCTTGCCAACGAACCGGGCGGGGTTTCTAAGGCACCACGGGCACTGAGCTTCCCCAAAGGATGAGTCCCACCAGGGAGAGCCAGGACAAAGAGAAAGGCCTTGTGGGAGCCCTACCCACCCCCTACACACCAGGTGACACACATTCCGATCCTGTCCCTGGACACGTGCGCGCAGAGGTCATGCAGACGGGGGAGGAGGGCCGGGAGAGGAGCCACAGTCCTCAGCCCCCTGCCGGCAGGGGCGGCTGTTGGCATGAGGGCGGTGGGCCTTTGGAGGCGCGGGATGAGCGTGCTGCCGGGTGGCCCTGGGCGCATGCGGGGGGCTCAGGACGCAGCCTCATCTTCTTGGACGCCGGGCAGCTCTGGGCTTTTGCCTCCTTCGCCAAACCCGTCTTTCCTGTTCAGGGGACACCAGGGGCAGAGGGACCTCAGAGGTCAGAACATGCATGCAGGACACACTCATACACACTCATAGGCATTTTTATCCACATCTTGCAGACCCCCCAAGTTCATCTCAGTCTCACCTCCCCTGCATTGTGGTCCCTTGCTGGTTCTCCCACCCACAGTCTCAGCCCACAACCCTCCTTGGCTCCCTATTGCTTGGAAAGGAAATCACGACTTCCCACCCTGACTTCTGGAGCCTTGCCCGATCTGACCAGATATGGCCTGGCTCAGGCCCCATGGTCCAGGGTAGAAGGGCTTTGCTTTTGCTTTTTTTTTTTTCCTTTGTTCACAGGACAGATTCTACCCACTGGTCTTGGGATTCTGTCCCATATTCAATAGATTCCTGTTATCATCCTGATATCATCCCCCCCACCCCAACCCTGAACCAGGGCCTTTAAAAAAGATTAATAAGTGGGTTTTGATATCTTTAAAAAGGATCCATCCCATTTAGGTCTACTATAGTGTTTCAACAATTATCCCAAAGCATAAAGAAGAGAGTCAATCAAGGATAAATGTTGGGACTCTGATGGGGTAAAACCTGCTTTTCAAAATTAAACCTGTGACACATGTGCATGCTAAGCTGTTTCAGTCATGTCCAACTCCTTGCGACTCCAAGGACCATGGCCCACCAGGCTCCTCTGTCCATGGGCTTCTCCAGGCAAGAATACTGGAGTAGGTTGCCATGTCCTTCTCCAGGGTATCTTCCGGGCCCAGGGATTGAACCTATGTCTCCTGCATCTCCTGCATTGCAGGCAGATTCTTTACCACTGAGCCACTGGGGAAGCCAGGGTCACAGAATTATAGAATTTTATACCTAGGAAGAGTTAAGCCCCATCCTCTTCACAGTCCAGATGAAGGAACTGACCTGTCTCCCCATTAAGGTGTCCATAAAAGAACAATGACTGCCTTGCTCAGTTGTACCCTTGGCTTTCAGCCCTGTACCGGTCGGTCATTGACCCCAGCTGGATGGGTCCTTGGCCTGTGACTGGCCTGTCCCACCACCAGGGGGCGCTGAGTCATAGGCACTGAGCTAGAGACTAGATGTCCAGGTTTGCTCCTCCGGTCTTAGTTCTGCCTGCTGTCCACGCATTATTAGTAATAGCTTTCTCTTTCACTCTCAAAAGCGGCTCCCTTTGGATGGTAGGTATGTGGTCCCTACACGAAACCCAATTCCAGCATTGTGGCCTGCAGATCCAGAGGAGGCCAAGGCCTCTGTCTCCCAGGCCTGGCCACTTCACAGGGAGCAGGCGGTAAGCTCAGGACAGTCAAGGCCTCTCCCAGCCCCTCCCCGCCCAACCCTCCTTTGTCAAGAGGAGGGCACGAGGTTGGTACAGAGACCTCCATGAGTGTAAGCAGCCTCTGTCAGGGAGCAGACACCAGCGCATCCACAACGATGGGACTAAATAGTCTAAAGAGCCCACTTACAAGAGGGTGGTCTTACAGGAATGAAACCAACATCGGGGCCCCTGGATGGCACGAGCGGTACTGCCCCTTCCTGAGAGGCTGAGGTACCTGGACGGCAGCTGCTGCTCACCTCCCCAGGGGGCACGCCTTCTCCGCAGAGCATGCGCGGAGGCACAGCCCGTCCTCCCCGCCGCCCCTTCACAGGCTGCAGGAAGGCGGCCCAAGGCCCAGGACCCCTCACTGCCTTCTCCCTGCGGGGCGCTGCACCAACCCCAGGGGGCCTCACCAGCACCACAAACTAACTTTTATTTCAGTGGAAGGTGGAAGTGCTGAGGACAGGGCTCATGAAGGTTTGGGGAACTGCTTTTCAACCCTCTCCCAGGAGGTGGGGAACGCACAGGCCTGGCTCTCAGGAGGGAGCCTGCAGCCATGGGGGTTGCTCTTCCTGGTCCGTCGTCGTCACCATCGGTCAGCCTCTCCTTATTTGCTGGATAAGTGTTTACAAAGTGCTGACTGGGCGCACGGCCTCAGGAATGACCAGAGATTGCACAGGCCACTCAGAAAAGCAGCGAACCCCGTCCCCCACCAGACCAGGAAGAGGCAGTCCCTGCCTCCAAGACAAGCCAGCCTTCTACAAAGAGCAGACCCCAGGCCCCGTATGGAAACCTCAACTAGGCTGCCAGTGGCTGACGCAAGTGCAGCTGGGTCCCTGCTGTGAGGCCTGGCTGAGCCCCCAGGCTTGGGGCTCAGCCTGGTGATGCTCAGAGTGAGGGGATGTGCCACAGCCCCCACCCCACCCCAGGGAGCACCTGGCAGGCCTCAGCCCACCAGTACTTACGACAGTAAGCTTCCTGGGGCGGACATGGATCGCTCTTCCCTCCGTGCCTGGGGCTCGAACGGGTTGCCAAAGGAACGCTTTCTCAGCATGGACTTAACCAGGATCTGGGGAGGACGAGTCAGCATGAGGAACACAGGTCCCCAGGTTCCCAGACACACGGGCAGCCTCCATGCTGACTTCCAGATGGGGAGGCAGCTGGGTGGCCCTGCTGAGGTTCCCTTTCCTGGGGCAGGACAAGGAGGAGCATCCCAAAGAGAGAAAAGGGCAAGAGCATGGAGGGAAGGTGATTGAGGGTGGATTCTGGAAATAGTGAGGAGCCTGGTGCGAAGGGGACACCAAGGCCGAAAGCAGACCAGGAAGGGTCTGGAACACCAGGCGGAGGGCACAAGGAGTGCCATAAGAAAATGCCTTCTGGCTACGCAGGAAGGATGGAGTGGAGGAGAGGCTGTCCTGGGCTGTGCAGTGGTGTGGGGGGATGTCGACAGCTGAGAGGCCCTTATCCCTGGCTCTGTGACTTTGTCCCTCCTCCCGCCATAAGGACAGCTCCATTCCCCCTGCCCATGTGTGCACAAACTTTCACACGTGTGCATAGGGGTGCCTTCATCTCTTCCTTCCTTCTTTCCATCAGCACGTGTTATATTGAGTGCCTACATATGCCAGACACTATTCCAGGCACAGGGAGCATACTGAGTCAAATATTCTTGCCCTCATGGAGCTTATATTCTAGTTTCAGAGACAGGCAATAAATAAGACAGATGAGTAGAACATATGTTCATTAGTGGTAAGGGCCCAGGTGGAAAAAATAAAACAAGGAAGAGGGATAAGGTATAATAAAGAGGAGGATGGAATTTTTGATAAGGGGTCCGGGAAGGGTCACTTCTCACTAACGAGATGACTTTGGAGTGAAGACCTGGAGGGAGTGAGGAAGTGGCTCTGTGGACACTGGGGCTGGAGCGTCACAGTCAGAGGGAAAGGGTGTTCAAAGGCACTGGGGCAGCAGCTTCCGTGGCATATGGTTGGAACCAAGAGAATGGAGGGAAGAGAGGAAGTTGGCAGGGAAGGGGGGACAGGCAGGGTCTGAGCTGAGAAGTGACATGACCATGTCATCAGACCATCCTGGCTGCTGAGCTGAGCATTTATTGTAGCGGGGGCAGGGCAAGGGTAGAGTCAGGGGGACAAGCTGGGAGGCAATTCCAGTGGTTCAGGAGAGAGATGATGGTCGCTAAGACCAGGGTTGTGGCAGTATAGACCCTATGGGAGCTGATAATTCCAGGGACTCCATACAGCCCCAGAGCTCTGTAGAGTGCAGGGACCTTTAGCCTGCTGGCCCCAGTAGGGAGGCATGAGTGCACAGAGCAGACCCCACCCCTGGCACAGGCTCCAGCTTGCTCTCCTGGCACTGTGCTCCCCCTGACTCACCACGAAACCTCTGCACAGGGCAGGCCATGACTCTCAGTGTCCCCTGCCCCACCGCCCACCGAAAAAATTAAAAAAAAAAACAAAAAACAGAGGACCATCAGGGGCTATGTTAATAACTTCCAACTGTTAAGGTGGAAGATGTCCAGAGGAGGATGAGAAAATCTAAAACTTGACAGGAGAGCAGCGGGAGCACACAGGTGGTATCCGCCTGAAGTGCGGGGGCCCTGAGGTCACTACTCCAAATCAAAGGCATCCGAGGCCTTTCCCCTGTCATGTCCTTGGCACCTAGTCCAGTGCCTGGAAAATAGCAGAAGTTCAATAAACCTTAGGAAGGAAGGAAGGAAATGCTTCTCCAGTCGTGGTGAATGTTGACACTCAGCAAGGGCCAGTATATTTAAATCATTCACTCTTCTCACCACGCCTCCTGGTCTCCCTACCATGAGGCTGAATAGCATGACCTTCTTCCTGTGGGTCTGCAGTGAAACGGTGGCCTCGGGCCCAGCAACAGGGCTGGCCAACCAGGAAGCCGTCAGTCCCGTCGTGGGGCGCAGCACAGAGCAAGGCTCAGGTGGTGCCCACGCCCGCTGCCAGGCCCTCCCAGGAGTTGGCACCTTCTGCCCCCATCCACTTACCACCGTGGTCCAGCTGGGTATGAGCCTGACTGAGTTCTTCACCTCCTCCTCCGTTACCTCCACCATGCTGCAGTGCTCCTCCTCCGAGGGAAGGGGCTCCTCCCCATTCTTGGTCACCCAGGGGTGTAACTGTGGAGGAGAGGATGGGGAGCGTCAGGGCCCGGTGATAGACGCCAGCCAGCAAAGAACCCAGGCATTCCACCAGCAGTCCCCCAGCAGTCCCCTTGAGGGTCCAAAGGCCACAAGCCCCAACCCAGGACACACATGCCTCCAGTGTAAGGCTCCCCAAATGGGGAAACTGAGGCCTGCATTCTGCAGCCCAGCCCAGCACCTCTGGTTCCCAACCTTGATGTCTGGCACCCCAATTCTCGTTTCAGGGTTCTTGTCTAGCATCTTCAGGATTAAGTCCTTGAGCTCTTCGCTGACCTTTGGCCTAAAGAAGAGGAAGGAAGAAGACGAAGGAGAGACAGCTGATGGGTCCTTTCCTTCCCACCTCTCCACCCTACCCTGCTCTGGGCTTCCCTGAATTGACAAATGGCTCAGTGGTAAAGAACCCGCCTGCCAATGCAGAAGATGCCAGAGACGCGGGTTCGATCCCTGGGTCAGGAAGATCCCCTGGAGTAGGAAATAGCACCCTACTCCAGTATTCCTGGAAAATTCCATAGACAGAGAAGCCTGGCGGGCTACAGTCCATGGGGTCACAAAGAGTCAGACATGACTGAGCACACACACACTGGGCAGAAACACTGCTGACCCTCGGGTCTCAGGGAGCAGGACAGGAGGCACGCCCCCGAGGCACCAAGGTGGAAGGAGAGACTTGAAGCATCACCCTCAGGGGGCAGAGGTCACAGACACACAAACAGGCTCCCATGGGTGTGAGACACTGGCCCGCAGGGGGCAGAAATGATGAGGATAATGTGAGAAGAGTCACTTTATGGGACTCCAGGGGGCCTTCAGCCCCACTCACCCCACCCCCATCTTCTCCTTTCCTCCACTGGGGAGGCGGCCAGGGAGGACACTCACTGGACAGAAGAAGAAACCAAGGCC
The DNA here is from genome assembly GCA_007570785.1 of Antilocapra americana. Taxonomy (NCBI): domain Eukaryota; kingdom Metazoa; phylum Chordata; class Mammalia; order Artiodactyla; family Antilocapridae; genus Antilocapra; species Antilocapra americana. The sequence continues at coordinate 30,088,306 of ML664177.1, read as the reverse complement.
CCCACCCCTACCATCCCGACCCCCGCACCAAGAGTGAGGGCAGGGCTGAGGCTCGTGGGGAGGGGCACAGGGCTCAGCCCCACATCAGCTTTGACCAGCTCTGCCCAGGCTTCGGGCTTCTTTGCTTCTTAAATTCTTGGCAGAAGGAACCTACTCTTAGGACTATGACCTTGGCTCCCTCTGCTGGCCTAGATTCCTAATCCCTTTTAAAACTCCTGGGCTGGAGAGGATGCATAGCAGGAGGAAGGGTGAGGAGCCGGCAGTCAGAGGAAAGGGACTGAAGCCAGTGCTGTGGGGGGTGGCAGCTGGGGGGCGGGGAGCCAGGTGGGGGGTGAACGGGGGTGGGACCCCGGGGTCCTTGAATGCCAGGGCCAGGGCGTGCCTATTCCTGAAGCAGGAGACGGGGTGAGATTTGTTGTGCTTTTATAGGGTCACTCTGCCTGACCGTGGTGGTTGGACAAGGCAGAGGACTGAACCATGTAGGAGGTGCACTTGGCAATGGAGCTAAAAGAAATGTAAGAGGTGGACTCAACAAGGCTTGGAGCCACACAGGAAGTGGGCAAGAGGGAGTAGGAGCACGGAGGACAGCTCCCAGGTTGGTTTCTGACCTACCTGGGGCACTCTGAGCAAAAGGCAAAAGGGCCCCGAAATGTGAAGCACCAGGGGCTGCAGGCCAGCTGCCATAACCAGCGTTTTGATCAGAACCATGAATGAGCACAGGGGCCTCTCCCAACAGTCCCTCTGGGTTCAGAGTCCTCAGTCACAAAGGAAGGAGGAGGGTGGAAGGAGTGGCTTCAAATCCCAGGCCCACTGAGCCTCCAGTTTTCCATCTGTGAAATGGGGGAGTGCACTGGTGTCATGAAGCCCCCCAGCCCGTGTGGAGAAGGTGGAAGTTCCCCATGGCTGCAGGGTCTACGTGAGGGTGATGCCACTGATCTCACAGAGGCCTTCAGTGAAGGAGCAGATGAACGTGCAACCTGGGGTCATCCTGTCCCGCTCCTGGACTCAGAGTTCCCATCTGTACAAGGAGATCCGACTCAGGTGTCTGGGACCCTCTCACATTTCCCTCCATGTGCTCCCAGGGAGCTGCACCCCAACCTCCAGGTCTGCAGGCTTGGGCAGGGCCCTGGAAGGACAAAAGCTCTGCTAAGACTCAGCCACGCCTCCCCGGGGGTGGGCAGGGGCCGTGGTGGACAACTGGACAACTCACTCCTCGGGGAACATGACGGCCTCGTTCTTGATCTTGCGGTGCAGGGCCAGGATGTAATCGTCAATGAACGGGCACTGCGGGGGGAGAGAAAAAGGATGCAGACCCCGCACCTCAACCTACTGGGGGCAGCTCTGGGCTCCTCATGAAATGGGGTGGGGGGCGGGGCTCATCAGGGCCTGGCATACAGGAGATGCCCAGCAAATGTGGTCTGAATGAACATGTCATGGAGGGAACCAGGGGCTGTGTACCTGCCAGCGTAACAGCCACTCGCAGCAAGGCCTGCACTGCCAGGGCCTAAGGTTTGGGAACGTGCTCCCTGAGATTCTGTCCTGTGCCTCAGCATGGTCCCTGGAGTGGGAACTCCTCTGGACAGGGATCTTGGCCATGTCAAGGTCGGGTGTCTGGCCTGACTAACAGCGGGTGTCAAGGACAATTTGTTGAATGACTGAAGGAGTGAGTGAATTTGTGAATGAATGAATGGCATCAAAGGGTAGGACAGGGAGCACTCAGGCTGGAGCGGTGGTAAGATCACTGTCTGATCTCCATGGGCGCTCTGCTGACTCAGGACTCCCACCATGAATCCATCTCCCCAAGAAGATAAGAGAAAAATAGAAAAGCTCCTTCTTCCATCATTTCTGAGCTGAGTGGGCTTTTTCAAATTCACTTTACTTCAGGACACGAAGGCACAGCCTACATCGATCATGCATCCTGGCTCAACCCGCCCACCCACGGTGCCAGAGGTGTGGCCGGCCCCAGCTCTGCCAGCCCACCCAGCACTCACCTTCCCGTAGACAAAGCAGTACAGCGTGACCCCTGTGGCCCACACATCCAAGGCCTAGAAAGAAGCAGTTCTCATCAGTCCCCCAAAAGGAATCGATATACCCCTTGCTCACCCAGCTCCAGTGGGCCATGGGAGAGGGCAAGCAGAAGACCTCCTTCCCCAGTCATGTATTCACTCAACTCCCAGGCCCTTGTTCTATGCTGGACCCTGTGCTGAGCACTGGGGACATGGGGATGGCCAGAGCAGGGCCCCTGCCCTCCAGGGTGGACCCAAACCAGACATGTTTCCAACGGAACAGTGCAAAACCCACTTCATCTACAAGGTCACATTTGCAGTACCCATAACACTGATGCACCCCAGAATATTGAATTTATACTTGCTAAACCAGCTCTGGCTTTGAGAAGTCATCCCTCTTACTGATGATCCACTGGAGAAGCCACCATCCACCTTCTTTCTGACACCAGAACAGCCCCTGGCCCTTAGCCACCTCCACAACCCCTCGGGGCTCCCCTGCACCCTGGAATTGAATGTGCCCTGTCTTTACAAGTTCCCGCTTCTGAAACCTCACTTCCTCTTCTCATATTCACTCTCTCTCTTATGTGAGTGATCCTCAAATCTCTCCCTACACATTCCTGCCACAGATGCCTCATCTGAATCCAATCAGGGAACACCAGACAGATGCAAACTGATGTCATTCTACAAAATAACAGGCCTGTTCGCTTCAAAAATGCCAAGGCCAAACCACTCTTCCAGATTAAAGGACCCCAAAGAGACAGGACAAGTGAACGCAGTGAATGACCCACGATTGGATCCTGAACCAGAAAACGAAAGACATTAAAGGACACAGTGTGGGGGCATCCGATGAAATCTGAGTAAGGTCGATTAGGTAACAGTCTTTTATTGATCATAAATGTCCTAACTTTCATAACTGTACTGAGGTTATGTAAGAGAATGTCCTTGTTCTCAGAAAATATCCCCGGCAGTATTTAGCTGTATAGGGGGATAATGTCTCCAACTTCCACAAATACAGGGAGAAACAGTGAAAAGGCAAGTGGGATAAAATGACCTATATGGGAATGACTTAATATGTGCATATGTATAATTGATTCACTTTGCTGCACACTTGAAACTAACACAACATTGTAAATCAATTCTACTCCAATAAAAATTAATTAAAATAAAAAACAAACAAACAAAAAAACCACCTCTATCTACATCCCTCTCTTGACCTCCATATTGACACATGTGTCCAAACTGCTCTTGACCATTTCCTCCATGGCAGAACCACAGGGGTGGGGGGGGGCAGCCAGCACTCCACAGAGGACAGCAGGATGTGTGCCAGGGACACACAGAATCACAGCCTCTGCTCACAAAGCTTTGCCACTGCCTCTGTCACTTAGGACAAAGCCCAAATGCTGCTGCACCCCTCAATTCTCTGATATGTTCTCTGGACCCCACCTCCTGTAAATTCTCCCCATTCTTTAAGGCCTAGTTCAAATACTGTCATACCCAAGAAGTCAAGGGAGCCTCTGACATCCCCCTAGACAGGAACTCCCCTGTCCTTTCACCATGAGCAGAGGGCAGGGAGCTGGGCCATCCGAGCTCTGACTGTTCCACATCTCAGCCCAGAACTCAGCACAGAGGAGCTGGTGGGAAATTTCTGCACGGGGCCATTGTGCTGGAGAATGAGAGGAGGCCCAAGCTGGGGAGCTTGTCTGGATTCCAGGAAGAGGCAAACCCGGGGGAGAGGATCCTGTTTGGTGCTCATTCCTGAGACATGAGGACCCTGGCTCCCAGGTTGGACATGGGATGGCATGACATGCTCTCCCACCCCTCCACCTAAACCCCAACCCAGACTGGACCCTGGGGGCCACCTTTCCACTGAAGCTCTGGCCAGAGTCAGAAATGGCCTCAGGGGCCATGAACGCTGGGGTTCCCGCCGTGCTGGACAGCCGAGCATCGTTCCCCTCGAACTGGTTGCTGACGCCAAAGTCGGCAATCTTCACGTGCCCGTCGTCCCCCAGAAGCAGGTTGGATGGCTTGATGTCCCTGTGGATGATCTTCTGGTAGTGCACTGCAGAGAGAGGCAGCTCGAGTGTCGGCCTGGGGCCCCTTCACCCCAAACTGCCCCCTCGGCCCTCGCCTGGCCCTGGAAGTAGCCTCAAACTCCAGGAGAGAAGCAGCTGGGACTTCCTGGCCCCTGCACACACCAGTCTCATGAGGACCTTGGAAGAGGATGTCAGGGCCCCCTGCTCAGCTCTGCAATGAAGACGCTAACTCAGGCTGTTAGTAATAGAGCCAAGCCTGGACTCTTAGGATTCTTGGGACTCCAAGCCTGGTGGTCTGTCCATGGCAGTCAAGGCACCTGCCACTGAGTGGATGTCAAAGGAAACTGGGGGAAGAGGATCTCCATAGGCCCTCCCAGGCCCCACCATGTGAGTGCCGTCTGCAGGCTCAAAGCCCATCAAAATCTTTCCATACTTTGGACTTCCCTGGTGGCCTAGTGGCTAAGACTCCGTGTTCCCAATGCAAGGAGCCCAGGTTCGATCCCTGATCAGGGAACTAGATCCCACATGCCACAACTAAGAGTTCGTATGTTGCAACTAAAAGATCCCTCCTGCCACATGAAGACTGAAGATGCTGTGTGTCACAGCTAAGACCTTGCGCAGCTAAATAAATCAACTAAACAAACAAACCTGCCTCCAGTTCCACCCCCCGACCCAGCCTGTCACCGCTGCCACTGCTTCTTGGACTGAGGGTGGGATTGTGGGGTATCCTGCAGAAGTATTGCCCTCAGCCCTGAGACTCTGGGCCAGTGGCGTTTTGGAAAGGGAGGGCACACCAGGCCTTGGGACCTCCAGGATGAACATGGCTGGGGTAATGGTCAGCCTTCTCTAGTAGGCTGAGTGCCCACCCTGCTTCCTGGGTCCAGCATTGCTAGGAAGAGACGAGCAGCTCAGACTGAGATGACCAGAGATGTCCCCGCAGAGAAAAGGCACTGACTTCACCCAGAGCCATGCACTTACGACTTGGCACTCAGCAAATCCCTTCCCCTGGACCGACACATCCCAGGATGATGGAGACAAGGGGAGATGGAACAGCAAGGAGGGCAGGGGAGGGGAGAGGAGAAGGAGAGGGTGGCTGGGGGCGAGGGGCAGAAAGAGCGAGGGTCATATAATAATAACAACAGAGGGGCTTCCCTGGTGGCTCAGCGGTAAAGAATCTGACTGCCAGTGCAGGAGACACAGGTTCGAGTCCCAATCCAGGAAGACCCCACATGCCATGGTGCAACGAGGCCCGCGTGCTGCAACCACCCAGCCTGGTGCTCTAGAGCCTGGGAGCCACCAACTACTGCAGCCCATGCGCTGGAGGCCCTCGGTCCACCAGAGAGGCCTGCACACGGCAACCGCAGAGTAGTCTCTACTCACGGCGACTAGAGACTAGCCCAGGCAGCAACAAAGACCCAGCACAGCCAAAAACAAATACATAGATAATTTTAAAAAAAGAATTAAAAAAATAATAACAACAACAGAACCCAAGAGCCTGCAGCGCTCTCCTCCTACGTGTCAGGTACACATGAAGCATTTGACACACACCCATTCGAGCACGAGGCTCAGGGGGCTCTGTATTTGACTACGGAAAGTGGGCTCAAATTCTAGCCTCTCCCAAACTCTAGCCTCTCCCTTGAATTCTCAGCTCTTTATCCAAATGGACATCCTGTAGACATCGCAATATATATCCCAATACTTCCCAATCACGGTTTTTTTTTGGGGGGGGGGCCCGCACTATGCAGTGTGCAGGATCTTAGTTCCCGAACCAGGGATTAAATCCACGCCCCCTGCACTGGGAGCGTGGCGTCTTAACCACTGGACCACTAGGGAAGTCCCTCAAACACATACTTAATTCAGAACTTGACCACTCTATCTTCAACCACCACCAAGCAAACAACCCTGCTCCTTGCTTAGTCCTTCCCATTTGGTTAATGGCCATACTACCAGTTGCTCAGCCAAGAACCCCTCTTCCCTTCAGAGCTCACGTCCAGTTCATCAGCAAGTCCTATGAGGACCTCTCAGACATATTCTAGACCCGACTGTTTCTCCTACCTGCATGGCTGTCCTGGTCGTGTCTGTGAGAGTCAGGCCTAAGCCTCCCAGAGCATGGGGAGCCTCAACTCCCCCTTCTCAGGCATGGAATCACAGGGTGGGCCTTCAGCACCCGGCGTCTCCATGTGTCTGCCTGTCCAGCCCCTGGTGCTGTCCTAAACACTCCAGAAAGCCCTTTGTTGACCGTGATTAGCCAGGTCTTGATGAGGCTTTACCCAAGAGTCAGATGGGATCAGCTTGGCTTTTCGTTTTTTTTTTGCAGAGAGAGAGGATGAAAGACAACAGGCCCAGGACATGAAGTGGGTGGAAGCCAAGCTGGTGTAGGGTTGTGTCTGCCGCAACCACAGCCTGGTGTGGAGCTCTCACACCTCTAGGCCCTTGTAGGGACTTTCTGCCAAACCTTCTTTCTCTGTGCCTCAGTTTGTCCATATGTACAAAGACAGCATTAACATGAAGGCACTGGAGTGGCTCAAATAAGAGACATTTGAGCTGGCCGTCACCTGGTCCCCTAGGGAGAGAAGATGCTTCTGATAAACCAAGCTGAGGTTTCAGAGGGGGTATGTATCCCATTCCCCAAACCAGGCCAGGACCCTAGGTGCATGCAGGTCCCCTTCTCCCTATGACCAGAGAGTCACCCGGTGCTGGCCACCCCACCTCCTTCACATCTGCTCCCCACTGCCACAGCCCTAATCCAGGACTCACCATCTGTCACTTGAGCTGCAAAACCAGCCTCCTCCCTAACCAGTTGGCCGCCTCTTGCCCTCCATCCAGCCGCCACACAGCTGCCAGACAGAGCTTTCTAAGACATAAATCCGATCACTCCCCTTCCTTGCTCGAAGCCGTCTGGGTCTCACAAGGCTGACAGGATGAAATCATGAAAGTCCTCTGCAGACACATTCCCAGCCCTTGAGGTGTGACCTGGACAGTTGCTTCCAGCATCATCTTTCCCCATCCCTGGCTCTCTGGTTGGACTCAACCAAACTGAACTCCCCTTCTCAGATAGTACATGCCTGCTCCCCTCTATGCCACTGCCATGTGGTACACCCTCCCACCATGCCTCAAACTGACAGTGACTATTCATCCTTCAGAACCCTGCTCATAAGTGGTCTCCTCTAGGACGCCTTCCTTGGTCCCTTCGTGCTCTGACAGCGCCTGTGCCTCCCCAGCCTTGGCAGGCACTGCTTAGGTTCCTGTCTCTCCCATTAGCTTGCGAGATCTTTGAGATCTCTTCTGGGTCTTTGGCATCTACATGCCCCCAACTGGCACTTACTAGGTACTCATAAATGGATAAATGAATGAATAAATGAATTCCAAACAGAGGCTAAGCTAACATCCTCCCTCCTGAGCTCTCCATTACCTTAGGGCGCCTCACAGTAAACCCACTCTGCTACCACCCAGCGGTTCCACGCCAGGACAGATTCTTCCTCTAGCGGCTGGACACAAACTCCTTCCCACAGCTCTTGATGCCCTGAGAGGCTAAGCTTGAGATACAGGAAGAACATCCACCACCTATGGGGTAATAAGCAGGCTCCCAGAAGGCCTTGGCGCATGCCCAGGGAATTCCGCAGCTACCCTGCTACCTGTTCCCGACGTTTCGGCCCCGCCCAGAGGCCCACTGACCCGCCCCCAGCTAAAGATGATTGGCAGATCAGCACTGACTGACAGAAACGGCTCAGAGCCGGCTCAGCCTGGGGTCCAGCCCCTCCTGTGTCCCCGTCTCGGGTCCCCAGCCCAGGGGAGCAGGCAGCCCCTCACTCACAGTACTCAAGGCCCAGGATGATATCCCTCAGGTAGAGGCGAGCTTGCTCCTCGGGGAAGGGCTTGTCGCAGGGTACTTCCATGACCGGCCTGTCGGGAGGGAGGGGAGGAGGGGTGTTTAGCTGGAATTAGGATGAGCAAAGGCAGATGGCAGGTTCCCCTTCACTGGGCCATATAAACTCCTTGGGACCTTTCAGGAGCCCTCTAAGCTCGAATGGGTCCCTGGAACTCAAGATAGTAGCGTTTTCTCGCATATAAAGAAAATTTGAAAATACACATAGATGCAAATATCCCTTTTCAATCGTTACAGTTTCAAATTAGCTTTATCTTACTTCTGATTGGCTCCGTATGCCTTCTAAGTACTTAATTATCAACAATCAGACAGTTGCAAAGATTCCATTTACAGCTATGTTTTTCAAACTGTGGGTCCAGGACCAAGAAGGTCATGAAATCAATTTTGTGGGTGGCTACTGCTTTTTCTTTTCTAATAAAGCCTATATACTAGAGTATATCACATGTAATAAGGATATATACTGTTTTAGAAAACTTTGGTTTCAATTATAGATATGAATGGCAATGTAAAACTTCATTCCTTACTTGGAACAGAGATCAAAAATGCTGAAAGCCTTTGAGTCTTAAAGGACACATCCCTGCCTCTTCCTGGAATTGGTCTTTAGAGCCTCCCAGACAGAGAGACAAGTCACAGCCTGTATTCAAGACCTTAGTGGTTAAAGAGCCCAGTCCACCCAGCCCTGCACCCACTACTCCATGTCTGCTGCTCTGCACATGCCCTGAGAAGGTTAGAAAAGGCAGACATGAGTTAGAACACTAGATTTCATCAGCGACTCGCTGTGTGACTTTGGGCAAGCCACTTACCCTCTCTGAACCTCAGCTTCCCCTCTTGTAAAAGGGAGTGAATGGAGTCCAAGCTACCTAACTCACAAAACGTGTAAAACTGAAAGAACTCTTTTGTGATTTGAATACAGTGAGAGTGAAGTTTCATCTCTATACTTTTCCTTTTTTCTCTCACTCCGGCATCAAAATCTTCTTCCAGTTCTTCAAGGCCTGGCTGGAAATCCACCCCCTCTTCCTGAGGACACCCTAACTATTCCAGCCTCACTGACCCCATCAGCCTTCAAAGAATCACCCTCTTGGTCTCTCGATTCCCACCCATTTCCCCCACCCCACCCCCCGAACCCAGACCACAGCTCCCTAAGGACAGAGTCTGGGCCTCTTTCTTTCACTAGAGTAGCTGACCCTAGGATGAGGGATACGGGGAGGAAAGGAAGACTTGGCCTGCCTGAAGGCGATGGGGAACTCACCCCTTTCTCATGAGGTCAAACACTGAAAGAAAAGAGAAGAAAAGAAGAGTAGGTAAGTTGCAGCCAGGCTGAAAACACAGCTGATGCCAAGATCCCTGCCCCTTCTGGAGGATGGGACAGGGGGCAGGCATCCAGGCATACTTGAGGGGAGAGACAGGAGAGGGATCCCAGGGTATCAGAGAAGATAAATGGCTGAGAGTGGGTCTACTATGAACTTGCCTCACTGGAACCTTAGGTGCCGAGTGAGGAGCATCAGCATGAACCCCTTTAACGGGGGAAACTGAGTCTCAGAGAAGGGGCAGGTAGGAGAGGGAGTGGAGGCTAAAGCCTTGGCCTCTAACTCCTAAGCCTGTGTTCCTTCTGGCCCACTCCCTGAAAGCCTCTAAGCCCAACTCTGAATCAAGCACCAGGGACTTACGTAACAACATCTGTATTACTATTATTAAGAATAATAGCTAATGTGTCTTGCATGTAATAACTCATTTACTTCTCACATCAACCCTATGATGTAGATACCATTACTATCCCCATTTTACAGGTGAGGAAACTGAGGCACGGAGTTATCAGATGGGGCCTGGGAACCCACATCACATAGCCTACTTCCTGTATCTGCCTGATCCACTGTCTCTCCAATCAGTGGCGTGGGAGTTTGGGAACACTGGTTGACTCTAATTGGATATCCTGAGTCTGGCTCAGCAGGGCTGGGGAGAGAATCTGGGGCTTGAGAACATGTCTTTCCTCCCTGTCCCCAGGAGGTCAGTGCATTTCACAAGGCCCATCTGAAGGTCAAGTGTGTCCCTGGGGAGACTTTGGACCACCCAGGTAAGCTACTTTGGGGATGAGCTGGGTCACTCACCCAAATAGAGATTGTCCTCAGCTGGGTCATCCAAGACCTGGTGAGAAGGAGCAGACATGGGGGTGGGACTTGGGGAGGAATGGGGTAGGGGTGCTTGCCAGCCCCAGGACCCACTGTGTGCTCCGCAGCCACCCTGGATGATGGGTCAGGAACTGTGCCAGCACGAGGTGGATGAGATCTCAGAAATCACTGGCCCCCAACCCTGGTCCACCACACAGCACCCTGCCCCTCTCGCCTTTGCCATGGGGCTCGCTTCTTGCCTCTGGAGCAGCTCGTCCCCCTCCATGAGAACCTGAGAACATCCCAGAGCAGCCTCAACTGACCCCAGAAGCCTCCTGGCCATCCCTATCCCAATTCTGGCCCCGCCCTTGGCAAAATCCCTGGGTCTATACCAGGTGCCCCCTGCACCAAGGGCTACTCCATAAGCCTCACTGGCTCACCACCTACCTCGATCAGCTTGACCACATTCACGTGGTCCAGCTTCTTCAGGATGGCAATCTCCTGGTATACCCGCTCCAGGGGCAGCAGCTGCTTGGCTGGGCCTCCCTGGGCAGCCTGGGACCCTCTAGGGGGAGGACGACCTGTGACCAGGAATGGGAGTTCAGCCTGTCACAGAAGCCTGGGCCTCACCACAGCCCTGCAACCAGCCTCAAGCAAGAATCTTGCAAGACCTTGGCCTTGGCCTCAACCCACCAACTACAGTCCCACCACCAGGCCTTTGCTCACTCTCTGCCTGTCCACCCCCTGGTCCTAACAAAACTAGCCTCCGAGGTCTCTTCCTCCTCCACCCCCAGGCCAGGAGCTCCCATGCATAGGACCAGACAGATACACACGTGGAAAGCCGTACTGCTTCAGTAACTTCTTCTTGGAAAGAACTTTCATTGCCTGAGGACGGAGGGGCAGAGGTGTCACTTACATGGAGCCACCAGGGATTAGAACAGGCTAGTTCCATGTGAACTGAGGTCCAGAAAGACTCATGGGCACATGGCACTGAGAATGTGGACTGGCTGCAGTTATACTGAGTTAGGGGGTGGCCAGGACTGAACGTTAGGCCTTACCCCTGCTTCCCATAACAACCCTTTCTGGAGCTCTCCCCTCAGAGGCATCCAGCCTCTGCTTGCATATTCCCAGGGTCAAGAAGCTCATTCCCTTTGCATTCCACTAAGGACAAGGAGATTACTCCCTTCACAGGCAGCCTTGTCCACCGTCTTGGCACAACTTCTGCCCACTCCCCAATCCTCTAGGGCCCAGTGTAGGTGACACCTCCCTCCTTTCCCCAGACTTACATAGTGCCTGTCTTCACTTTCGTTGTAGGCCAGCCTCACCACGCCATAGGCACCCTGCAAAGAGGCACAGGTCAGCCCCTGCTAGACAGGGTAGACTCCCCCAGGACTAGGAGGAGAGGAGAAAGGGAGCCTGAGCTGCTCCTTCCCCCTAGCTCCTCCCACATCCCATCTCCACCCCAGCCACCAGTGGGTATAAATTTCAGCCAGGCAAGGAGAGGGTTCCATGCCCTGGTCACTGCCTCTGCTGGGCTCAGCACAGCTCTATGCCTTCCCCAGTGCCCTCCATCAAAAACTCTGGGGAGAACTTCCCCAGTGGTTCAGTGGTTAAGAATCCACCTGCCAATGCAGGGGACAAGGGTTTGATCCTTGGTCTAGGAAGATTTCACATGCCATGAAGCAACTAAGCCCATGCATCACAACTACTGGGCCCACACTCTGGAGCCTGTGAGCCAGAACTACTAAAGCCCGTGAGCCTAGATCCATGCTCGATACCAAGAAAAGCCATCGCAATGAGAAACCCATGCACTGCAACAAAGAGCAGCCCCTGCTCAACGCGACTAGAGAAAGCCCATGCAGCAAGGAATACCCAGCACAATCAATAAATAAACAAATAAAACTCCAGAGAGTCAGGAATCAAGAATTATCTCCCATCCCCTATAGAGAACAAAACTTCCCTCACATCCAGGGTAGGACATTCTTGGCTCAGCCTCACAGGAGGAGGAGAGGGGATTGTGGAGGATCCAGACATGCTGGCTCCGCAACCCCCCAAGACAAGCTCCCACTGCTCTTGGCCTGCCCCCAGGCCTACCTTGCCGATCTCACTCTGCAGCTTGTACTGGTTCAGCTGCACGCAGTCCTGGTGGGGAAAAGAGAGGGACTATCAGGTAGAGCTTGTTCCAGAAGCAGCACTCCGGGTGCACTTCCAGGGCCCAATCCTGGCCCGAGGCCCCTCACCCCCAGGCCCCGGGCCTCAACAACATGTCAAGTTTAGATGGGGAAGTGAGGTGGTGCCAACACGGAAAGTGACACCGAAAGCGACAAGAAGACTTGGATAATGTTTGAAAATGTGAATGGGGAAACTTGCCTATGCTTTGCTCCCTGAGAAGTGGTGGGAAAATGCACTGATTTCCACCTGGATACTGGGGGCTGGGAGACCCTGATGTGAGAAACCCATGAGCAAGTATTTCTAGAAGCAGCTGAATGAGGAGACTTCATAGACGGGAAAGAGGAGGACAACCTTGGGACAGGAGACCTGGCTCAGGCATAAAAACCTCAGCCTCTAAAATCTGTAGATTGCTTGGCACTTTGGTTCACTTTAGATCTAAGAGGCAAAGACAGAGCCAGTGGGAGCCCAGAGGCTGGTAGCAGGCTGGCAGTTTTTGAGTTATAGCAAACTCTATGAGGCAGGATTAGAAGTGGGGGGGCTCAAGCTGGGGAAGACTTGGGGGACAGGAGAACACACTATCTTCGAATCTCTAAATGGACTTCTTGAGGAATAAGGGAGGGACCTATTCCCTAGGCTTAGACTGGGAGTGGGAATGGTGGGACTTATAGGAGGCAGCAACTGGCTCAGATGGAGCTCCCCTGGGTGGGAAGAGGCCACATAGAGAGGTAGTGAGTTCCTTGGCTCTGGGGGTATGCAAACCAACGTCTGGACAGCAGTGTGGCAGAGGCAGGAACAGCAAAGGGTCTTCAGTGAGGACTGCTGAGAAGCTCGTGGGCACCCTCTAGCTATACTCCACCAACCTCTGCATCCGAGATGGCCACGTGGTGAGACTCAATGGTGGGCCTGCGCCAGGCCCGCGGGGAGATGTGACTGGCAGGCCCTGTGGCGTAAGGCCCAGCCTGGACCTCCAGGCAGCCTCCCGCTGGCCGTTCCTGCAGGGAGAACTTCCTTGTTGAGAGGCTGGGCCGGGCTGCAGGGTGTCTTGAAGCACTGCCGGGGATCACAGAGGCTGCTCTGGTCCGTGACGGAGGGTCCACACAGTTCCTGGGAGGCTCCAGGCTGCCATCCGTCTCCTCCAAGTGGGTCACATCAATGGCTGCCACTCGCTCCGCCAACTCAGCCCGAGGGTCCTGGCAGCAGACTGCTGGGCCCCCCTCCATTGGCACAGTCAAGGGGGTCCTCAGTGCAGCCTTATGGGGAACCTGAGAAAAGAGGGCAGAGAAGGCTCCAGTCCTGCTCACCGAGCAAGGAGTTCAGATTCCCAGGCCCCACCCCCACCATAGCCACAAACTGTGAGTCCCACCTCCTTGCCTTTACCCTGCTTGTTCTCTCTGCCTGGGTCACCAGCATCCAAACTGAGTTCTCCCTCCTCACTAAAGGAATGCCGGGGGCTTCCCGGGTGGCTCAGTGGGAAAGAATCGCCTGCCAACACAGGAGACACGGATTCAACCCCTGATCTGGGAGGATCCCACATGCCATGGAGCGACTAAGCCCATGTGCCACAACAACTGAAGTTGAGCCTGCTCTCTAGAGCCCGGGAACCACAACTGCTGAGCCCATGTGCCCCAATTACTGAAGCTCGGGGCCCTAGAGCCCGTGCTCTACAAGAAGAGAAGCCACCACAATAAGGGGTCTGCGTACTGCCACTAAACAATAGCCCGCGCAGCAATGAAGACCCAGCACAGCCAAAAATAAATAGTTTTTTTTTTTTAAAGAAAGCAATTCCAGGAACTCATCTGGCTCTGCTGCACACCAGCCCTCTAGACCTCAGTATTCCCATCTGTAAAACAGGCACATCAGCCTTGCTGGCTTCACAGGGAAGCAGGGAGAATTTGATATTCTGGAGTCAGAACAGACAGACATGGGCAGAACTGGAGGCCTCACGGCACTGGCAGAAACAGAACCCAGGGTCAGCTCGGGCCCCCATCCAGCAGACAGCCCAGTGACTCACAGCTCCACCCCTTGACAGCAGAGCATTCCAAGGCTGCCGATGCCGCTGCTGAGCTGCCTGAAGCTGAGCTGAGCTCCTGATGCTTCAGGTCCCCCCCTCCACCCCTGTCGCTGCTTCTAGGAAGACTTCCCTGGGGCTCCAGTCTCTCCCACCCTGGCACCTTCTCCAGGGAGGCCCCTCCAGGGCCACAGGGCAAGTCTTCCCATCGCTCCCCTCCCTGCCCCAGCAGAGCCTGCAGCCCAGGACAGGCTTCGTTAGAGGAGGGGGCTGCTGCTCTGGTGATGGTCAAGAGAGACTTCACTGCACTTATTTCTCCTGGTTTTTCCTTCCAGTTTATTCATGTGGCCAAAATGTTCACCTCATCTGTTCAGGTTGAGATGCGCCCCTGGCCTGGCCTTGCACCCTGATCCTACTGCAGTCTGAGCCCCCAGCAAGGCCCCAGACCTCTCCAGCTTGAACCCCAAACCAACCTCCAGTGTTGTCCCAGCCCTCACATTCAACCACATCCCTGGGCTGAACCCTGACCCCGGGCTGAACCCGGATACTCAGGCTGGGACTCCATTTCTACCAAGGGCTGAGTACAGGCCCCGCCCCACTCAGTGCTCCTCCCCCTTCCTGGACCAGACTCAGTATCTTCTTTCGAAAAGGAAGTAAGTGGACTCCTGACCCTCTGCCCTTCCTGTCTGGTGGTAACTTGCACTGTCACCACAGAACAATTTCGAGAACATGGTCTTTATCTCACTCCTTATTCCCCCATCACCTTACTTTGACAGATGTCAAGGAGGCTGGGCTCCCTGGAGTCCACTGGCTACCGAGGAGCCTGGGTGGGTTCCAGTCCTGCCTGTCAGCCTACCCAGGGCAACTCCTTCTCAACTCTGAGCCTCGGTCTTCCCATCTGCACTACAGATGCAGGACTTTCCCAGATTCCCAAGGCCACAACAAGACTTGGAAATGGATTGTGGGTAAGGGCATGGTCCAGACCCCCTGTGTCTGACACCCAAAGTATTGAATGAGTGGTAGCCTGGTGGAGCTGATGTTGCATGCAGAAAGGAAGGGGGAAGGGAATCTAGACTGGCAACAGGAAAAGATATGGACACTGGACCCAAAGGGGTGAGGGGAATGTGAGCATCAGGGAGGCCTCCCTGGAGGAGGTTAGAGTGACAAACAGACTAAAACATTGGGAAGGCTTGTCTGAAGTAGGTGAGGAAGTGAGTAGGGCTGGAGCATCATGGAGGCCTCCCTGGAGGAGATGGCATGGGATTAGTGCATCAGAAAGGCTTTAGGAACCAGATGGTTGCAAGAAGGAAGAAGCCAGGGCTAAAAGGAACCCTCCAAGCCTGGCCCAGCCTGTCGGTGGCCCACCCTGACACCCTTCCCCCTCACTCTGTAGGTTCTTTTTCTCCCACATAAACTCCACAGATTAGCGTTCTTGTCTGCCTCATCTCCATAAGGCCACTAGCCTCTGCAACAGTACCTGAAGCATAACAGGAGTTCAATAAATATTTGCCATAGTGATCATTATAGTCCTGGCCCCATTACACAGATGGGAAAGCAGAGAGGAGAGAGGGAACCCCAAGGAGCTTAAGACCCCAGTCCACAGCAGGGAACGGATGGCAGTGTCTGGAACTCTTGTCCTCTGGTCCCCAGCAGGAACCCAGGGGGCTGAGAACCATCACAGGCAGAGGCCACAGCCTGCCTAGCCCATCAAATTTGCATATGATTTACCCCGAGGCTGTTACCCTGGCCACAGGCCATCTTCCTTCAACTCCCCCTTTTTTTCTCAGATGAGGAAAGAAGGGCCCATCAAGGGACAGGGGTGGGTCTGAGTCACACCTCAGGTCAGGGCAGACCCTTTCTGCTCCACTTTGGGGCCCTGTTCCCTGGTTTAGGACCCAGGCTCTGAAGCCAGGCTGCCAGGCCAACGCCCCTTCCTGGCGGTGTGCCCATCCGTGGGCAGGTGACTGACCTCTGTGCCTGGGTTTTCCCCATCTGCAAAATGGGGTTAGCAGCCGTATCACTGCCCAGGTGGCTGGGAGGAATAAAGGAAGGAACGCCCTGACTAGGCTCAGAACCGGGCCTGCCCCTAAGGGAGCCCCATAAAACTGAGTTGTTGTGTTGCTGTTGTTGTGATTGCCTGGGACACGCGGTGGCCCAGATGGAGGCGCGGGCGGCAGAGGCAGCTGTGGGAGCTGACGTCAGGCCCTCCACACTCCCTCCCGTCTGGATCAGATTCAGGTGACTAAGCACGGCTATGCAGGAGGCGCCTCGGGGAGGCCCCAGGTTCCTGCCTGTGTCCAAGC
Organism: Antilocapra americana; assembly: GCA_007570785.1. Classification (NCBI taxonomy): domain Eukaryota; kingdom Metazoa; phylum Chordata; class Mammalia; order Artiodactyla; family Antilocapridae; genus Antilocapra; species Antilocapra americana. Next base: position 30,071,793 of record ML664177.1, on the reverse strand, counting down.
GACAGGGCCTGGTGCCCTGTGTGTGAGGGTGTGTGTCAAGCGAGAGAATATGTGTGAGCGGGTCTGCCAGCTCAGGGTGACAGTGTGTGTGTGTGGGGTGGGGGGGGGGGTGGGGGAGACGGTTCTGCCCATAGGAGCCCATCTGCCCAGAAACAAAAATCTATGGCTGTGGTCTATGTTCGGTGGCTAAGCATGTTTGTGTGCATTGTGTCTTGAGGTCTTTGTGTACCCGTGCCCCAGGATGGGGCAGGGGGTGTGGGCCCTGCACCCACTGGGCACCATGGGAACCTGATCTCAGAAAGTCAAGTAGGAACGTCCAGTGTTCCCACGCAGTCACCTGTCCACCAGCCAGGGGCTGCCTGCTGGGCTGGGCTGTATGTCTTAGGCAGGGCCCACCCCTCTCCGGAAGCTCTCTCAGGGTGTTTCTCAAGGCCCTCCCCAAGCTGAAGCCTCCGTAGACACTCTATAGAAACTGACTCGGCGGCTAGCTAGGAGCCACATGGGAAAAAAAGAAGGACAGACAGGCTGGCAGCCAGGCTCAGGGCAGAGCAAGGACTTCTACAGGCATGGGGAGCCTCCTAGGGACCAGCTTGGTCCTGCAGCTGAGAAGGGCCAGGCTCAGGCCCTTCTTCATTGAGAAGAGCTACCCCCAGCTGTCCTCCCAGACTGGGATTATGTTGCCCTGGACACATCATTGAATCTTCTGGAGCCTCAGTATGCTCTCATGTGAATAGGATAGATAGCCCCCATCCTGCCACCTCCCAGGGCTCTGGGAGGAAGTGGATGAGACGGTGGACGTTGAAGCAGATTGTGCCTGAGTGATGTGGGGCTAGGATACATCTGTCACAGACACCGGGAGAGAGAGCCTTGTTGTGCATACAAAGTGCAGCCTCAAGGACTTCCCTGGTGGTCCAGTGGTTGAGAATCCGCCTGCCAAAGCAGGGAACAGATTTGATCCCTGGTCTGGGAAGATGCCACATGCCTCAAGGCAACTAAGCCAGTGTACCACAACCACTGAAGCCCGCGCGCCTGTGCTCTGCAACAAGAGAAGCGCATGCACACAACTAGGGAATGGACCCTGCTGGCTGCAACTAGAGAAAGCTCACATGTAGCAACAAAGACCAGTGCAGACAAAAAAGAGAAAAAAAAAATTACTCTTAAAATAACAAAAAAGCCCAAAAACTACAGCCCCATATCTACCCCTGGCTCCAGGATGGCCTGGCACATTACCCAGCTCAGACTTCTCCTTCCAGGCTATGTCCCTCATCCCCACCTCATCCCCAGGTATCTGGCTGCTTCTAAGGGGTGCAGGGGGCTTCCCCAGGAGGCACTCCCGCCTGCCAATACAGGAGACATAAGAGACTTGGGTTCGATCCCTGGGTCAGGAAGGTCCCCTGGAGGAGGGCATGGCAATACACTCCAATATTCTTCCCTGGAAAATGCCATGGACAGAGGACCTTGGTGGGCTATAGTCCATGGGGTCGAAAAGAGTCGGACACGACTGAAGGGACTTAGCCTGAAGCAAACAAGGGATGCAGACCCTGGCTTCAGACCCCCCCAGGACCAGGTCTCCTCTTCAAGATGCACCTCATCAGCTGGGTCCCTCAGAGGAGGCCCAGAAGAGGACAAGAAGGCATATCTTGCTCTCATCCACACTGGTTCAAGCAGCCCCGCCTGGGATGAATGTCTTCAGACCTCGCCCTGAATTCTGGAAGGCCACTGGGAATCTCAGGGCCAGGTTGAGCAGGAGCCCAGCTACCATCTAGGCAAGACAAGACATGGCCCTTGTTGTCAAGGAACAGGCCAGAAGGGAAAGCTGAAAGGAGGTGGTCTGGTCCCCTGGGACCAGACATAGAAGGTGGCCTTGGTATCCTGCCTCACAGGACCTGTGTTTATGCTCCTGACAAGTGTCTGGATGGCCCTGGCAACGGGTGGCCTCCGCGGCTCCTGCCTCCGCCTGGGATGACTCAGTCCCCTCGGGGGAGGCCCAGGCGTCTGGTGCCAAGTCATGCTGGAGGATGCCTGCTGTGACAATGCCCCCTCCCACCATCCCCAGGGAGGCCCCAGCCACTGAGGTGGGCTCTGAGCCTAATTCAGCACAGCAGCCCTCAGCACATCCTCAGCGCCTCCTGATGATGGTCTCCAGGCCCTCCCTCCTCTGATGCCCCTCCTCATCCTCCATACCAGGTCTGTGCCTCCAGCCCAACTCCTTCCAGCCAGCTGCCTCCTTCCCTTGGTGCTCCCCGGCAGCTTGGTTCCAATTCAGCTCAGCATTTCCTTCAAGTCTGTTCTTCCTCCTCTGTCCCCATCACAGAGATGAGTGCCACCGTCCTCCCAGTTCTCCCAGGCCAGAAGCCCAGCAGCCCTCCTTATCACCCATTGTTTCCCTTTTGCCCATGCTTAACCCCCAAACCTTACCCCACTTACTCTCCATTCTGGCCGCAAGTCCCAAACTGCAGACTCTCTTGTGCTGCCAGCCCTTTGGACAGGCTGTGCCTTCTGCCAGGAACACACCTCCCTCTCCTTGGCTGCTGGAGGACAATTCAGACATCTCCTCCCTGATCTCCCCACAGCTGGGTGAGATCACCAAACCTAGCTCCTTAAAAAGTCCAGATCTAGCCCTCCACTTTCTTTCCCCACTATTTCCTCCATACCTGCCACCCATCCCCAGGCTTACACCTCAATTCCACCCCACCCCATCCTCCATACCACTTCCTAGAGGGAATATTGCTAACATGCAAATTAATTTGGTCTCAGTTCTTCCAGACCTGGCCTTCCAGGATCTTGGAATCCAGAGGACAGAAGAGCAGGAGACCTCACCTCAGACTGGGGTTCAGAGGCTGGGAAGCAGCCAGAAACCCAGAGCCATTCATTCACACGGCAGAAAACTCAATTGAGCACTCACTGTATGTGCCCAGGCATGGTGCTAGGTGCCAGGAGATAAAGCAGCAAACCAAAAAGACAAAATCCCTGCTTCAATGAAGTTTAATTTCTAGTGGGACAAGAAGCAACAAACAAGAAAGCTGGGAATTAATAGATGGCATGTCAAGCGGTACGTGCTGTGGAGAAAAAAATTACAGTTGTCTGAGGGGAGTCAAGAGTGAGGCCAAAGGACTTCCCTGATGGTTCAGTGGTTAAGAATCCACCTTGCAATTCAGGGGACATGGGTTCCATCCCTGGTAAGGGAGCCAAGATCCCACATGCCTCTGAACAACTAAGACCACGTGCCACAAATAGAGTCCATGAGCCAAAGATACTGCAGCGAAAGATCCACATGACTCAAACAAAAATTCCATGTGCCACAACTAAGACCCAGTGCGGCCAGATAAGACGGTGATCGTGCTGTCTGAGGAACAGCAAGGAAGCCGATGTCCTTGGAGTGTGGTGTCCACGTGTGAGAGGTACCTGATGGCAAGCAGAGTACCAACCTCTAAGAAAAGACGCAATCATTCACTGTGCCTGGTCTCAGGGATGGCTTCCTGGAGGAGGTGGCATATAAGCTCCCAATTGCTGAGTAAGAGTTTCAGAGGAGGTGATGGAAGGTCACACTGCATGACAGAGAGCCACTTCCTGGCTGGGACTCAGGGCTTGGCCTTGAGGGTCTTTTTAGACAGAGACCAGGAAATCTCGAAAGCCAGAGGAAAGGTCTGAGTAGGGGAGTGACTGCATTGGATGCGATTTAAAAAAAAAGATCCCTTTGCCCTCTCTGGGGACTAAGGGTAAGAGGCCAAGGAAGAGGCAGGGGTGCCCAGAATCTGTGGGCCCAGGATACAGTCTGGCACTCGGTGGGTGCTCCATCTGTATGCTCTAGAGGGAAAAGTGAGGGATGTGGGGGCGACCAGAACATCCTCAAGGACACAAGCTGTTTGCTCCTGCGGACTCCCCGGCCCCGTGGCGGATATAAACCCTATATGTGCCCAACAAGACACAGTCCTGTGACCTGGGACATAACCTTCTCTACACACTCCTGTACCCCGAAGACACACTTACACACACCACTCCCGGAGCAGGCGCACGCCCATGTCCGCGTGACCCGCCCTCACACACCACTCCATCCAGTAAATGCACCCCCCTCACACACACAGGCACACTCCTATGCCCACGTGACACACGCACACCCGCCTCCAAACACCACACACAAGTCCCCGAGCACGTGTGCACCCTCCGAGCCACCAGTTCTGCGCCTGTCAGGCCGCAACCACCGCAGCCTCCACCTCCGCCGCCCCCGCCCCAGCCAGGAGGACTGCGCAGCGCAGCTGAAGCCACCAAAGCGTTGCTTCTGTCCCATTCATCCTCCAGCCCCAGCTCCTTCAGGAAGAGTCGGAGGAGGGCCGTGTGGGCGGAGCGCTCTCAGATCCACACGTGGGTGCCCCGGTCTGGGCCCACTCCGCATAGGCACAGTCTCCCACCAAGAGCAGGGGACGGGGTAGACCGCCGGGTATGGACGCGTTCCCGCAGATCAGAGCTAGGCAAGGGACGCAGACAGCGGAGCGCCCTCGGAGACGCGGTCCCGGGTGCCGGCGCAGAGAGATGCAGGCTCCGGGAGGCACTCCAAAGACCGGGCCCCGCAGACCGAAGGGGGAGGATCCCGGCGTGGACTAGGTCTGCACTGTTCTCGTAGACGCAACCTCCCAGACCATCCCTCTCCGCTTCAGGCTCCGGGCAGACGACCAGGCGTTCGCCCCTTCCCGCTTCCCTACCCTTGACCACCCCACGTCCCCCCACCAAGCCGACCCCTACCTCAGCGCCGAACCACAGTCTCCGCGGCCCTGAGGGCCGCCAGGCTCGCTCCCGCGGCGCGCACCCCGCCCCGCCCGCCTTCCCAGGGCCGAGATCACCGAGCTCAGACCCGCGGCGCCGCGGCTCCGAGCAGCGCTAGCTCCTCCGCCAGCGGCCGCGCCCGGCGCGCGCTCATTGGTGGGGCCGCGCGGCCCCCCTCCGGAGCCGCCCAATCAGAGCCTAGGGCTCTCTCCCGGCTCCCGGAGGGGCGGGGCCGCGGCGGGCGGTGGCTCCGGAGGGGCGCCTCCCCCTGCGGCGGGACCCGCCTCGTCACGCCTCCGTCGCCCGGCTCCAGGCTACCTGGGGCACCCCAAAATCCTTCCAGACCGCGGCCTGCGCTGGAAGGTACAGGTGCTTCCCTACCCTTCGTCCCCCAGCCATCTCGTCCTGGCAGGGTCGAGAGCGCGCCCCCCGCCCCCGGGGGCGGGGATGAGGCGGTGTGTATTAGGGGAGGGGCGAAGCGAGATCAGCCACTGGATGGGGCCCGGGCCTAGGGCCAGGGAGAAAGGCCTTGAATGGTGGACTCGGGGGGGTTTAGCCTTCTGCTGCGTGGGGTGTAGGGGAAACGGGAAGCGGTTGTAACAGAATGTTGGGGTCATAGTCGGGTTCTCACTTGGGGAAGGGACCTATGAGCAGGCAACAGGAATAGGCTAGCTGGGGCGGGAGGTCTTGACCTTCAAGGTAGCCCACCTCTTTTCCCTGGCGAGTTCCTCAATTATTGGTTCAAATACGTTCTGCGCTTGTATACCCTCTGGCACCTCACTCCACCACTTGTCCAAGACAGAGCCCCATATCACACCTGCAAACCTGGCCTCTTACATCCCTGTCTCAATATGGAGCCAGAAACCTGGGAGTCTTGATAGCCTATCCCTTTCCTGTTCCAATCAGCAGAGCACCAAGCCCTGCCCAAGTTGCTTCTTAAATATTTCTGGAATCCAGCCACTTTTTTCTACCTCTTTGTTCCTCCCTTATCTCAGATCACTGTCTTCTTGCACCTGAGTTGCTACAGGCGCCTCCTCTTGAAGGGACTCCCAGCCCCAAGCAACTTCATTGCCTTCCTCCCCCGCCCCCCCCACTTGGCTTTTCTCCACCTGGTGTCCAGAGCAATATTTCAGAAACACAAGTCCAACTGGTCAGCTCCTGCTTAGGAATCTCCCATGGCTCACCAGTACCCTGGGAATAGATCTAATCAGGCCCCCCATGACATCAGTCCTAACCACCTACTCCTTTCAGGGCTTGATTCAATGCTCCTTCTACCAGAAACCCTTCCCTATGACCTCACTGCACAGCATGGGTTAGCAACCCTCTTTAGGGACTTCCTTGGAAGTTTACGGCATCTGTTTACTTGCCTGTTCCCCTCTCTGAACTGTGAGCTCCTTGAGGGCAGGACTGTGCCTGATTCATCCAGCACACAGCTTGACACATTGCATGAAAGATGTTTGTTGAGTGAGTAATTAATTTTATATGGGAATCAGGGGATTGGATGTGTGGGGTTGGAGTTCAGGAAAGAGAGCTGGGCCAGTGAGACATTTTGAGGAGTTATCAGGAAGGACCCATAGTAGAACCATGGGAAAGGGTGAGATAACTCAGAGCAAACACACAGGGGCTGAGGGCAGACAGTTTTAGGGGGAAAAAAATCTCTGTAGTAGTATAGTATTAGTATTATGTCAGACTCTTTGTGACCCCATGGACTGTAGCCCACCAGGTTTCTCTGTCCATGAAATTCTCCAGGCAAGAATACTGGAGTGGGTTGCCATTTCCTTCTCCAGGGTATCTTCCCAACCCAGGGATCGAACCCAGGTCTCCTGCACTACAGGCAGATTCTTTACTATTTGAGCCACCAGGGAAGCCCCAAAATCTCTGTAGTAGGAAGAATCATTTCTGACTTATGTAACAGAAATTCCACTGTAAGCGCCTCAGGGAAAACAGTCCTGAGTTGGTACTGTAAGCAGATAAAATAAGGAGTCCCAGAGAAAAAGAACCAAATGTAGCATTTTGGCATAAGAGAAGTCATTTGTGCCCTAAGCCACTTTTGTGATCCAAGCCTGGTCACAATGCTTGTCTTTGAACAGGTCTCAGTAATGAACAGGTCTCAGTAATTAATGATTGTAAAGGAACAAAAAAATGCAGGATCTAACAACTGTTGTCAGGCAAAGAAGTAGCAGCAGCAAAGATGATACATCAGTTGTGAAGACCCCCAAGTTCCGTTTCAGTGGTAAAGATTAGTCTGAAGCACTTTCTTGAGCTGTTTTGCAGAATTGAAACCCTCTTCAACCGTTAGATCAACTGGAACCTAAGGGATGACGTTGAGCTTTTCTGACCCTCCTGTCAACCTTTGCCTCCGTTCTATGATGCATCAACTCTCCAAGCCCCTTCATGAGTAATAAATATGCGCCCTAAGCTTGAAAATTCCCGGTTTTGCTGTTACAGAGAAAGATCCCCGGTGTTCTCCTTACTTGCTACAAGTAATAAATCCTTCCTTCTCCCCCTCTTTGGCTTGGTTGTGTCTTTTCGCTGGACACCCACTGCAAGGTGAACCTAGTTTGGCGGCAACAGTTCCACTCCATTTCTGCTCCAGGAAGACCTCCCAGATGTGACACTTTCCACTCACTGCTCCAGCAACCTCTGGATTTGACTCTTGTCCTCATGATTCAAGGTGATGGCTAGAGTTCCAACCACCGCATACGCATTCCAGGCAGTGAGATGGAGACAAAGATAAAGAAGAGGGCAAAGGATCTACCAGCTTACTTTTAATGAAAGTTCCCAGAAGGTGTCACATGACACTTCTACAAACATCCAATTAGCTGTAACTTAGTCACATGACCAGAGCCAGCTGTAAGAGGTGGCTGAGAAATGCAGCTTCTAGGCAGCCTCATACCCAATCAAGAACCAAAGGCTGTATCACTGTAGACTCCTCTGAGGACAGCTTGCTGACTCCACCATTGAGAGAGAGGCTAGATGGAGGGGCAGAGCACGGCTGTGTACCAGGCTCCGTGCTAGGTACTTTACATATCTTATCTTAGCCCAACCTGAGTAGAGGCTATTATTATCCCTGACTCACAGAGAGGGAGAGTTAAGCAACTTGCCCAAGGACATATAGTGGCAGAGCTGCAATTCAAAACTATCTTTTCCTGATATACCAGGCTGGCTAGGAAAATCAGGGGAGAGTGGGACCTAGGAGTTGCTGAAAGGAAATCTTTCAACAAAGGAGAGCTTGGCCAACAGTGTCAGAGACTGACAGGCCAAGCAGGATATGGGCTGAAGTGTCCGCTTGGATGCGGCAACAAGGGCACTGCTGGTAACCTTGGCAAGGGCATCTAGAAAAGTGGTAGGGGCTGGAGGCCAATTGTAGAGTGGGGGGATACAGAGGGAATACATGTGGACTGGTCTTTTGAGAATGGTGTTGGCAATGAAGGGAGGGCAGGCTGAGTAGCAGGGAAACACGGGCGAGAAGGAGGCGGAAGAGGGGAGCAACTGCAGGAGTGGGAGAGAGGAGAGATAGCCTCCGGTGGGAGGTCTCCAAGCCAGGTGATGTTGGGAAATCAAGAAGGAATCCTCTGCTTCCCTTCAGGAGGGAAGGAGACAGGAGGTGCAAAACCGGGTAGATCCAGAGAAGGAAGGGAGGAAAGAAGAGGGAAAGTTCCTGTTTTGTAAAATTGGAGACATGGCTCTTGACTAGGGAAGAGGGCAGAAGGCCAAGGGCCTGAGGGCAAGGGGTGGGGCTAGCCTATGCTGTCCAATATGGTAGCCAGTAGCCACCTGTGGCGATTTGCTGCTGCTGCTGCTGCTAAGCTGCTTCAGTCGTGTCCAACTCTGTGCGACCCCATAGACAGCAGCCCACCAGGCTCCCCCGTCCCTGGATTCTCCAGGCAAGAACACTGGAGTGGGCTGCCATTTCCTTCTCCAATACATGAAAGTGAAAGTGAAGTTGCTCAGTCGTGTCCGACTTTTCACAACCCCATGGACTGCAGCCTACCAGGCTCCTCCGTCCATGGGATTTTCCAGGCAAGAGTACTGGAGTGGGGTGCCATCGCCTTCTCCAATGTGGCAATTTAAATTAACGCAAATACAATTAAAAATCCAGTTCCTTGGTTGCGAGTCACATTTTAAATACTTAATGGCCTCATGTGAATACCACATTGGGCAGCGCAGATAGAGAACGTTCTGTCACTGGTGTTGGACAATCTGGTCTAGACAGAGCATGGTGATGGGGGTGCCCAGAGGCCCTGTGTGGCCAGAGGGTCATGCCCACAGCAGGGTCCCTGGACACTCCTTCCACACTGTCTCCATTCCAAACCTGCCTCTCCTCTTTGGGACTCCAGCACAACTCTCTCCTAGGACAGCCAGCCCTGTCCTCAGCCCAGCTTTCATGAGGTCATGCCTGGGGTCTCTGCTTGTCCCAGTGCTAGGCCTTTAGAAACCAGGGGAGGGGCATGTGGAAGATTGGGAAGAGCGCCAATGTTCGAGGCTGTGCCAGGACAGTGGCCCATGGATAAAGGTGAACCGATCCCCAGCACTGCCTCTGCGGGGCTCAGGGCTTAAGGGTCAGCTCACCACCTCCACGGAGAGACTCAGAAGGACCTCAGCAATCACTCAGCTCGGCCCTGAGTTTCACAGCTGGGAACGCTGAGTTTCAGAGAAGGCGGGGAAGAAAAGGCAGAAGGCAGAGGTTTGAACTCATTCACCATTCCTTTTATTATCCTCCGCCCCTTGATGTCAACAGAGCCAGGCAGGCCTCAGGAGCCAGGGCTGGGTCACAGGCAGAGAGCCCAGGATTTGGCTGAGGCTCCCACCCTAACCAGAGGTAGCTGAGTAAGGATCCATCACTAAGGAGGGCCGTCCTGGCCTCACACACTTCAGGATAACACATCCCCATGGAGGCGACAAGGCATGGACCATGAGTCTGTGCCTGGGGGTGTAGGTGTGTTCAGATGGTTGTGTTTGCAGGGCCCAAGCTGTTCAAACACACAGTGTGGATGGGAGGATGGTGTGCCTATGTGGGTGAGTGCACATGTGTGTGTGTGCATGAGACACCGTGTGGCTTGTGAGCACACTACACACCTGCTCAAGGCTTGCACCTGCCAGGTAATGCTGGCTGCAATGAAGTCTGATACCCCATCAGGAGCAGTTCTAAAACTTAGGTCCTGAAAACGACCTGAAGGGTTATGCTATCCTCAGAGATCATGTGACCAGTCCTGGCAATTCTGGTTCGGGAGGTCTGGGGCATGCCCAGGTGCCGGCACTGTTTGTGGATTTGTTTGTTTGTTTGTTTTTGGTCTCGTGGCTGGTGGGATCCTAGCTCCCTAACCAGGGAATCCTGCCCTGGCCATTGGCGATAAAAATCCTAACCACAGGACCACCAGGGAATTCCCAAGTGCCAGCACTGTTGACAAGCATCCCAGGGAGATCTGGGGCCAGTAGGAAACAGGGTTCAAGGTTAGCCATCCAATAGAACTCTCTGAGATGCTGCAAACATTCCTTGTGGTTTAGTAGGGCAACTGCTAGCCACATGTGTATTTACCAGTTGTGATGTGGCTAGTTGGAGGAACTGAAGTTTTAATTTTATTCAATCCTGCTGCTGTTGCTGCTGCTAAGTCACGTCAGTTGTGTCTGACTCTGTGCGACCCCATAGACAGCAGCCTTCCAGGCTTCCCCACCCCTGGGATTCTCCAGGCAAGAACACTGGAGTGGGTTGCCATTTCCTTCTCTAATGCATGAAAGTGAAAAGTGAAAGTGAAGTTGCCCAGTCAAGTCCAACTCTTAGCAACCCCATGGACTGCAACCCACCAGGCTCCTCTGTCCATGGGATTCTCCAGGCAAGAGTACTGGAGTGGGTTGCCATTGCCTTCTCTGTATTCAATCCTAATTAATTTAAATTTAAATAATCACCTGGAGCTAGTGGCTGCCATTTGGGAGAGCAGAGGTCTGGAGATATGAGGGAGCAGGATGGATGGATGAGGGCCCAGAGGGACAGGCACAAGGCTTGGGGCCAGGAGTGGCTGAGGCTGGGGAAGGCTTCCTTGAGGGGGGTTGCAGAGTTGAAGCTGGAGCCCAGAATTGTGAGCTTCTGGCAACTTGGTGTCTACCTGGCTGAGAGAGTGGGAGAGCTCCTGGGGAGACCCTCCCACCCTGGTGGGGGGACCCCTCTGCCCTGTCTGGGACCCCACCAGCTCCCCAGGGAGCAGGGCTCCCCTCCTGCTGTGTCCAGTAGGAGCCGAGGACGGAGGTCAGGATGTCTTCATGTTCTCCTGCAGAACCAAGGTGGAGCTGGTGGCAGCAGGGTCACGTTCTCCCTGTGTAAGCATTGGGGAGGGGGGTGGGTCAGAGCCCCGGAAGCAGCTGGTTCCCCGGCACAGACATGCGGGCCTGAAGCCTCTGAAGGGCTGACTAGGGGAGTTCTCTTACCGCCCCTGGCCCCATGTCCTCCGCGTACTTGAACTTCTTCTGCTTGTAGTAATGCCTCTTGGGCAGGATGTGGAGCAGCAGGAGGTCACAGAGAACCGTGGCCTGAGGGCGGCGGGTGGAGGACAGAGCACAGGGGTCTGGGGACAGGGACAGGACCCTCCACACCCCACCTCCATCCCTGCTGACCTCAAGGCCAGGCTGAGTCCTGTCTGGACTCAGGTCCCCTCCCACCTCTGTCCTGCCCCAGCTCTGGGCCTCGGTTTCCTCAGACATGCTGTGGGTCTAGGGAGGGGGAGTGGGCTCAGAAAGAGTGAAGAATTTCAGTCAGGTTTTGGGGTGGGAGACTTGTTGCTGAGGTGTGGAAGGAGAGGGACTGACCCCAGCACAATGACTGCACGGCCTCAGCACTTACCACCCCGAAGATACCAATCCCAGAGCCGATGGTGGTCATGGTGGGAATGATGTCAAACTTCCCAGCCTGGTGGCAGGGCCCAGGGAAAGGAGGTTAACGGTCAGAAAGATCTGGTGGACAAGGCCTTCCTCAGAAGCCCTAAGACCATGCCGGGGCAGGGGCCCTCCCCCCCTCCAGTGTTTGCTGGCCCCACAGCCCGCTGCCCACGGTTCTGGCTCTGCACAGGGACACAGCTGCTGGTCAGGAGCCCTGGGTTTTGACCTTGGCTCTGCCACCCTGGACATGGGGAGATAGGGGGGGCAGTGCAGTCACAGGCTGGAAAGCCCTGCCCACAACAGCACCTCCGTTATCAGATGTAGAAGTGCTGAATGAGGCCTATCCAACATCTCGTCGCCTATAACCATAGATACCCCAGAGATGCCAGCAGGAACCAGAATGAGTCTCGGGCTGCCCTTCACACCAGATACTCACCTTGCCGTCCACCAGGATGTCAAAGCGAATTCCAAACACCTTGAAGAGGTGCCGGTAGTTGGTCCCATTCTCCACGAAGTGCCTGGCAAACCTTGGGGAAGGGGAGAGGTTGCAGGAATGATGGAGAAACGTCTTGGGTCAAGAGTTTCCAGAGCATCAGGGATGCAGAAGCCCTTAGAGGTCCATGAGGAAGCCCCCCCATGCCCCCCAATATTATATAGAAGGGGAATCATAGGCAGGAATCCAAGCCTCATTCCAGGAATGCTGTATTCAACTGTCACCCTAACTCCTGACATTGGCAATTTCCCCAGCCAGTCCTGGCCAGGTGGGCCTCAAGGGAATGGAGTGGGGCTCAGGCCTCTAAGTTATGTTCCCTGCTTGGCCAACCCCAGGAGGATGGAAGTTTCCCAGACTCCTCTGCTCCCCTCTTGGGGACACCTGCTTGATCTCAATGGATGATGGGAGTAGAAAAACCCGCAAGGCCCCAAGGAAGGATGCTCTGGTGGGGGCCCGGCAAGCACCTGAAGTTGAATCCTTGAGAGAGCTTGTTTTCCTCGTATAGCCCATGAAACTCGTAGATGGGTTTGCAGTGCCGCACGTGCCAGTCCAGGTCACAGCGCCAGTCGATGGTGATGCCTACCACCCCACCCTGTCAGGGACACAGGAGCTCAAGATCCAGATATAGGATCAAGAACTCCTGCCTGATAACTGGTGCCAGCAGTCTCTTGAAGAGGGAACATTTTTATTTAACTATTTTGTTTGAGAAGAGACCCTGAGAAGCCTCCTGAGGGTTGAGGTCCTATCACCCTCTCTGGCCCCAGCTCCCGCCCATCACACTCCAGTTTCTAGAATGCACCAAATTCTTCCTACCTCAGGGCCTTTGCACATGTAGTCATCCCCTCCCCCACCCCCCATTCCCACAAGGCTACCTCTTTCTCATCCTTTGGTCACTTCTCCTGAGACGCCTCCCCTAACCACCACCCTCAGTCTCAAATATGCTCTTATGATTCCTCCTAAAGCATTTTCTTCTAAAATATGTGCTACTTTATAGCCATATATTTGTTTTCTGTGATTATTCACCCATGATCATAAATTCCACAAGGGTGGGACTGTCTCATTTGCACTGACTCCTGAGTCCTAGTGTGGGAGACAAGGAAATTGCTGTTGAATTAAAGAGTGAGTCTGTAGGGACTTCCCGATGGCTAAGACTCTGTGTTCTCAATGCAGGGGGCCCAGGTTCGATCCCTGATCAGGGAACATGCCAAAATTGAGAGTTCACACGCTGCAACTAAAGAACCTGCATGCCACATGAGGAAGATCGGCGATCTCGTGTGACAATACGACCCGGCATAGTCAAATAAATAAATAATACATGTTTTTTAAAGTAAGTCTGTAAAAACATGGGCTGGGAGGAAAGAACCTGAGAAAGTGAACCTCCTTCGGGTGAGGCAAGAATCAGGGAGAGGTGGGGGTGGGCTGAGCAAGAGGAGAGTTGGGGGTCAGATCAGAGCAGGCGTGGAGCTAGGCAGCTAAGCGGGAGGCTAAGTGCTTGTAGACGATGGTGATGGGTGAGAAGTTCCCATTGAGGGTGGTAGGGAGATTTTTAGGAAAGGGGAAAACTATAACATTCAGCTTTCTGGTCCTGTGTGTTGCTACAGAGTAAACCCCCTCCAGGGGGTGGCAAACTGAGGCTTGAGGGCCAAATTTGTTTTCCTATTGTCTGTGGTTGCCTTTGCAACAGAGACCATGTGATCTCTGGCTTGTACTTATTCTCTGGCCCTTTAAAGGAAAAGTTTGTTGACCCCCATGCTAGACAAAAGTATAGTGAATGAGGGCTTGCCAGGTGGCTCAGTAGTTAAAAAATCCGTCTGCCAAGCAGGAAACGTGAGTTCAATCCCTGGGTCGGGAAGATCCCCTGGTGAAGGAAACGGCAACCCACTCCAGTATTCTTGCCTGGGAAATCCCATGGACAGAAGAGCCTGGTGGGCTACAGTCCATGGGGTTGCAGAAGAGTCGGACAAGACTTAGCGACTAAACCACAGCAAATGGTGAGCAAGTTGTTTTGGTGGGTGACGTCACAGAAAGGGACTGATTTACATCTCTGAGTCCCACGGGAGCCTGATGGTACAAATAACGGGGACACATGTACCTTGGATGCCTCGGGCCAGGCAGCGCTGAAGTGCCATCCTGTGTGTGAACTCCCTTGACCTCAGGACAACCCTGCCAGACTCGTACTATTATTTCTCTCACTTTACAGGAGTACAAGCTCAGAAACACTGAAGGTAGGGAATTTGTCTTTGTCTTTATCTAATATTTGGAAGGCCAGACTTCCCTGGTGGTCCAGTGGTTAAGAATCCACCTGCCAATGGAGGGGACATGGGTGTGATCCCCGGCCTGGGAAGATCCCACTTGCTGTGGGACAACTAAGCCTGCGTGCTGCAGCTTCTGAAGCCCTTACGCCCTAGAGCCCGGGCTCCCCAACAAGAGAAGCCTGCTCACTGCAACTAGAGTGTAGCCACCACTCGCCGCAGCTAGAGAGCAGCCTAAGCTCGTAGGCAGCGGTGAAGACTCAACGCATCCCGAAGTTAATGAATGAATGAAAAAGAAAAGCAGTGGGCCCTCAGAAGACATCCAGGTCACATCTGCCTACGGCCATTCATTCTGGGCACCTCCTCGGTGCCAGGTCCATGCCAGGGCCTGCCGAGGACAAAGACCTGCATCTCAGGGGCCTGCACTATTAGGGGATAGGTCTGTATATATGGTCAGCCAGAACCCGGGACTTGGGGGGATGCAGTGGTTAATTGGGCCTGTTAACCCAGGTCAAAAAATAAGGCCCGATGATTTGGGGTTCAGGCTTCCCCACACATCCAGCACTATACCTTCTCTGCCAAGGTGCTGAAATTCTGGCCTGACTCCTGTACCACGTAGCCAAGCTTGAAAACTGGACACAGTGGGTGCAAGGTCTTGTGATAGAGGCAGGTCTTCATGTAGCGAGCATCCACCTCCTCTACCAGGTTGCGTCTGCACAGGCAAGAAGGCATTGGTGGCAGCTGCATGCCAGCTGGGAGGGTACCCACCCTGCCCAGGAGCTCGGGGCCCCTCCCTCCCAGGCCCCAGAGACGCCCCTCCCACAGCCCCTGGAGCTGAAGGCAGCTTCCCCCCCCCCCCCCCCCCCCCACAGGGACCCAGCTGAGCTTCTGCCCCCAGAAGGAAGTCAGCAGGAGTGCAGGGTGACAGAGGTGACAGGTTTCGGCCTCCGAGGGCCACCTGAGTTTCTGCCTGCTTTTCCCACAAACCTGGTGACCTTGAAGCGTGGAAAGCTGATGCTGTTCTTGATGAAGAGAGTGAAATTCTCAGCCTCTCGGAGAAGGGCAGGGCTGCAGGAAACCGCACTCGTTCACCACCCCCTCCCTAGGAATCCCTCGCAGGCCCACTGGAGCTGGGCTGGGGGGTTGGGACTGTGAGAGCCCATGGGATCTTCCTGGGTCGTTGGAGGGGTGGGCATGCTGTGATGTGGACTCCCAGGCCCCTCGACCAGGGGCTGGGGGCGCATCTTTGGCCTGAGCGGAACAGATGGGGTGTAGGTGGGGTTGGAAGAACTAGGGACAGACCCTTCCCAGAGCACAGATCCAGACTCCCCTCTATCTGGGCTGGGGACCCTGCTCCGCGCTTCTGGGAAGGACAGGGCATTACCATGGGATGTTGTCGTCCACCTCCACGGGGCACCAGCCAAAGATCTCACAGGTCTGCACGGTGTCGTTGAAGGCTACACACTTGCCCGTACGGATACCTGCAGCGAGGGTGGAACCCCTGGGTGCCCACCCCAAGCTGGGGCTGCAGAGGAGACTCCCCAGGCCCCACTCCTGGGAGCCCCCAGTGATGGGGCACCCAAGAGCAGAAGCCTGAGGACAGACCTTCTGGGACAGGGGAGGCCAAGGTCGGGGTGGCAGAAGGGGAAGGGGCAGGAAGGACTTCCTGGTGGAGGAAGCCTAGAGCTACAGAGGGGAACGGGAGAAAGATGGCCTTACCTTGGGCCTTCCTTTCTGCCTTTCCCGGGGTGCAGCCACTATTATTCGTGCACGTGCCCCCTTCCGGATTCTGGGGGAGGAGAAAGCTGCTGGCCACAGGCACCCTGGGTTGGGTCTTGAGTAGATCCACACACACCCCACCCCACTACACCCAGGGCCCTAGGGAGGGTGTGGAGCAGGATCTGAGATCCCTTCAGGGTGACCCTTGCTCACAGCCTCCTTTCCCCAGTCCCCCCACCGCCTGGACCCGTCTGGGCTTGTGCCCAGCTGCCCCCAGGGCTGATGTCAGCCGGCAGGGATTGGTGGGGGGGGTGTCTGGAGGGGGGGCTGTTGGGGACTGGGCAGGCGCTGAGGCTCAGCATCCCACTTGACACGCAGCTTGGAGGGAAGCCTCAGCTCTGCCAATGGTGGGCCATCATTCCATGTGAATCTATGCCTGAAATTCCCCCATTATGGGCCCACAGGAAGCCTTAATCAGGCTTCCTCTCCGATACTCAAGGGGACCTCCTCTTCCACATTACTTTTTCCTAAAGGTTCAAGAAACAGGAAATGGGCAACAGTCCTCACCTCTGCACAGTGACCTTGAGCCTGCCGGGGGGTGGCGATAAAATTGGTCATGACCACAAAGGAGCTGTCCCCCTGGAAGTGAGAAGCAGGGGGAGGGCAAGACAGGGTTCTGAGCTGGGAGAAGAGCCTGGAGAATGCCAACACGGTCCCAGCCAGCCCCCAGAACCCGCAGGACCCCCAGCAGCCTCTACACTCATGACAACAGAGTTGGGTGATGTTATGAGGCTGCATGTGTCCCTCGTTCACAGGGAAACTGAAGCCCAGTGAGAGACAGAGAGAGAGAGAGGAGCGAGGCTGGGAGGCAGGACAGAGCCTAACCCAACTCTGAGCCTGAACGCCCTGTGGGTGGAAGATGCCTCCCCACAGTCAGCTCACCTGTGCTGGGAAGACGTAGTCGGCCACATCCCAGACCTGGGGGCCCAGGCTTGGGAGCTGAGTCACAGCCAGACCTTTGAGTTTAACAGACACACTGCTGATGAGGCCGCCTGAGGTCTGGTAGCCCTTCTCGTAGACAAACACCCACCTGGAGGGGGATGAGGAGGGCAGAGGGGCCAGAGCTGGGCAGGGCCACTCCAGGATGGCATGAGGCTGTGGGCCACTGCCGCTTCCTCCCTCCCCTGGGGAAGGGAAGTCCTTTTCCTTCCCATCCCCAAGGGCATCTCTGAGGCCACTCTACTCCTAAAGCTTCGTGTGGGGCTGGAGCGGGAAATCTTCACCTGCCTCCCTGTGCTGGAGCACCATCCTTCTTTTCACTAGGAAAATACTAATTCCCATGGAGAAGAGCCCCTGCAGCTCTCTTTCAGTTTCTTTTCCAAGAGTAGGGTTTGTTGGAGGCCAAGCTTCTTGGGGCTCACAAGGTAAAGAATCTGCCTGCAATGTAAGAGACCTGGGTTGGATCCCTGGGTCAGGAGGATCCCCTCGAGAAGGGAATGGCTACCCACTCCAGTATTCCTGCCTGGAGAATCCCCTTGGACAGAAGAACCTGGTGGACCATAGTCCATGGGGTTGCAAAGAGTTGGACATGACTGAGCGACTAACACTTTCATTTTTCAAGCTTCTTGGACCCCGGTCTTCATCCCTCTCTCCTTCCTTCCTGAGTCCCTCCCACTGAGCATGGTGATGGCTGAGAGCCTGATCTTTGGTGTCCAAGTCCGGGCTTGCATCTCACAGGCTGTATAATTTGGGGAAGCTATTCAATTCCTCTCTGTTTCAGTTTCCTTGTAAAATGTAAACAACAAGAGTACCAACAGTACTTGTGCTGTGTGAGTCAATGCCTGGAAAAGCACTTAGAATGGAAGCTGACATGGGGTAAGCGCTATATAGACAAACATTAGCTACTATTATCTCAGCCATGCCGGGAGCTCCCGGGGAGGGGGATTGACTGGAAGAGAAGCCAGAGGGGGCAAGTGGCCCTTTGAGGGACTTAGAGCATCTGGCCCCAGTTGAGGCCCCGGTGGGAGTGGCTCAGGCTGGAGGCCTCCCAGCTTTCCGGGGAAATTCTGGCCTTCCCCTCCCAGCATCAAGAACCCCTGCTCTTGGGACTTCCCTGGTGGTCCAGGGGCTAAGACTCCACGCTCCCAATGCTAGGTGCCCAGGTTCCATCCCTGGTCAAGGAATTAGATCCCACAAGCTGCAGCTAAGAATTCTCATGCTGCAACTAAAGATCCTGCACGCTGCAACTAACACCCAACTCAGCCACATAAATAAATATTGTCAAAAAAGAACCCCTGTTCCTCTAGGTTCTTCACTTTTAATCTGGGAGGTTTCGTGGGGCTAACCTCCCTCCTAGCTCCATGGTGGGGACGCATGACCACCACTTGCTAAGCAACGTTCCAGTGCCCTTGCAAAGGCAATGGGTCTAAGCACGGGCACAGAATCCCAAGGAGTTTCAGCAATGAGGCCAGAATTTTTCTGGGAATTACTGGGGAAGAGATATCATCTTGGCTGGGTGGCTAAGCCAGGTGGTTACAAGACCAAAACTATGGTGAGTCATCTTTATTATCTCACGGAGAGAGTAAGCCTGAGAATGAAGTCAACTTAAGAGAAAAGCCAGGGCAGGAGATGGACAGGATTGGACTGCTGACAATGCTGATTGAGCGCCTGGGTCCAGCCATACCTGAAGCATGTTGAAAAATCTACTTCTGGACTTGCCAGTTACATGAGCTCATAAATTCTTTTCCTTTATTTAAGCCAGTTTGGGTTTGGTTTCCGCTGCTTACAAATGAGAGTTCTAGAGAATACTCCTCTCTAGGGTGTGGTCCCCTTCCTTCAGGAAAAAAGCTTGGCGATTCACTGTAAGAGAGTATGTATGTGTGTGTGTCCATGGTACCCACCAGAGTGTGTAGTTGTGTTATCTCCAGGGCAACTCTGTGGGCACACCGGTGGCTGTGGCTGAGTGTCGGGAGGTATGTTTCTGCCTCTGTCTCTGCTCACACTACCTTTAACCCACCTGTCCAAAGCAGAACTCAAAATCCCTCTTCTGTCCCCCAGAACTCAGGCCCCAAGACAGAATTCTCCCTGCCTCTTATTCTCAGAGTCACTGCTGGCTCTCTGGGGGTGTCTCCCTGCTCCAGGCCCCAGGAAGGCAACCCACCGAGTCCTCCTCTCCCCTCCTAGAGTCCACTCCTCTCCCCTAAGCCCCTTCCCTGCCACCCCCCTCCCCCACCCCAGCTCTCAAACTTAAGCGTGGTCACTGCTGCCCCCTGCAGGTATCAGATGGCAGCAGGTGAGGCCCAACGGAGGCTCCTAAACGCTCAGCATCCTGAGCCTGCCTCCTAGTCTTCAGCCCCACCAGGGAAGGTGGGGTGTCTGAAGTCACTGTTGTCAGGGAAGATGGGGACCTGCCCCATATTCTGAACCCGCTGTGGAAGAGGTCACAGGCCCACCCCTTGGCAGCACCCATTCCTGACATCTTAGCATCATTTCTCTCTTTGCCCCAAACCAACTCCTCACTTAGAGATGGAAAGAGAAGCCAAAGGGAGTGTAAAATCGGTCCTGAATATTCATTGGAAGGGCTGATGCTGAAGCTGAAACTCCAATACTTTGGTCACCTGATGCGAAGAACCGACTCATTGGAAAAGACCCTGATGCTGGGAAAGATTAAAGGGGGGAGGAGAAGGGGATGACAGAGGATGAGATGGTTGGATGGCATCACCGACTCAATGGACATGGGTTTGGGTGGGCTCCAGGAGTTGGCGATGGACAGGGAGGCCTGGCATTCTGCAGTCCGCAGAGTTGGACACGATTGAGTGACTGAACTGAACTGAAGGGAGTGTCCCTTCTATGTCTGAGACAGATCCCAGGCTCGAAGCCCCCAGCCCAGGATTCTGCCCTCTTTTCCGCTGAGCAGCCTGGCATCAACATGTCTACTGGGAGCCACACGGAGGCTGTGCCCTGGAGCCAATGTCACCATTCCCGGCTGTGTCTGCCCCCAGGGGCTGTCAGTCCCGGGAGGCCCAAATCTGGTCTCAGGGACCTTAGTTCTGATAATAACAGAATGACCATGCACCAGGCCCGCCCCTCCAAAGCCATGCCCTCCTTGACTGGGTCTCGTAGTCACCACGCCAGCAAGGCCACCCAGGGGGCCTGATGCCTAAGACACCAGCATCTTCAGAAGCCCCTCCTCTTCCAGAATGTCTCTTTCCCACTCTTTCCTCCTCACCCTCAGCAACACCCCGACCTAATCTCTCTTCTCCAGTAGCTCCCTGTGGAAGAGGTCATGTGGTGGAGTGGCTGGGAGTGCTGCCTCTGGAGCCGCAGAGGTCAAGGTTCAAGTACCAGCGTCACCACTCACCAGCTGTGTGGCTTCAGGCTAAAGACTATACCTCTCTGAGCCCTGGATTTCTCAGTTAAAAAGGAAGTGAAGGTGCCTGCCTCAAAGATGCTGCTCATTCCACAAATGCAGTCACTCACTGAGCCTCAAGAAAAGAAAGCATCTAGGTGATTGGAGGATGCCCCCGTGCATTCTCTTTAAGGAAACCAGCACAGTGCTTGGCATGCAGTTAGCCCATAAAAAAAACAATCCTATTTATTTACGGCCTCTGGTCCTCCTTCACTAATTCCTCCTTAAATGTCAATCTGCCCCCATCCCCTGGCTTCTATTCTCAGCCCAGGCGGAACCCTGTGTGCACCGCTGCAGGCACACTTTGTCCCTGACTTTCTATCTCTGCTTCTGCGCTCTCCTCCAAGATTCAGTCCCACACATTCATTTAGTCATTCAACAAGTATCTATTTATCAGGCCCTTATTAGTGGCAAGGACCGCTCTAGGCATGAAAAATACAGAAAAGATCCAAATAAACCCAAATTCTGCTCTCAAAGCTCAGCTCAGTCGCTCAGTTGTGTCCGACTCTTTGTGACCCCATGAACTGCAGCACGCCAGGCCTCCCTGTCCATCACCAACTCCCAGAGTCCACCCAAACTCATGTCCATCGAGTCGGTGATACTATCCAGCAATCTCATCCTGTCTTCCCCTTCTCCTTCTGCCCTCAATCCTTCCCAGCCTCAGGGTCTTTTCCAATGAGGCAATTCTTCACATAAGGTGGCCAAAGTATTGGAGTTTCAGCTTCAGCATCAGTCCTTCCAATGAACACCCAGGACTGATCTCCTTCAGGATGGACTGGTTGGATCTCCTTGCAGTCCAAGGGACTCTCAACAGTCTTCTCCAACACCACAGTTCAAAAGCATCAATTCTTAGGCACTCAGCTTTCTTCACAGTCCAACTCTCACATCCATACATGACTACTTGAAAAACCATAGCCTTGACTAGACAGACCTTTGTTGGCAAAGTAATATCTCTGCTTTTTAATATGCTATCTAGGTTGATCATAACTTTCCTTCCAAGGAGTAAGCATCTTTTATTTCATGGCTGCAGTCACCATCTGCAGTGATTTTGGAGCCCCCAAAAATAAAGTTTGACACTGTTTCCACTGTTTCCCCATCTATTTCCCATGAAGTGATGGGACCAGATGCCATGATCTTAGTTTTCTGAATGTTGAGCTTCAAGCCAACTTTTTCACTCTCTTCTTTCACTTTCATCAAGAGGCTCTTTAGTTCCTCTTCGCTTTCTGCCATAAGGGTGGTGTCATCTGCATATCTGAGGTTATTGATATTTCTCCCGGCAATCTTGATTCCAGCTTGTGTTTCTTCCAGCCCAGTGTTTCTCATGATGTACTCTGCATATAAGTTAAACAAGCAGGGTGACAATATACAGCCTTGACGTATTCCTTTTCCTATTTGGAACCAGTCTGTTGTTCCATGTCCATTTCTAACTGTTGCTTCCTGACCTGCATACAGGTTTCTCTAGAGACAGGTCAGGTGGTCTGGTATTTCCATCTCTGTAAGAATTTTCCGCAGTTTGCAGTGATCCACACAGTCAAAGGCTTTGGCATAGTCAATAAAGCAGAACTAGATGTTTTTCTGGAACTCTCTTGCTTTTTCGATGATCCAGTGGATGTTGGCAATTTGATCTCTGGTTCCTCTGCCTTTTCTAAAACCAGCTTGAACATCTGGAAGTTCACAGTTCATGTATTGCTGAAGCCTGGGTTGGAGAATTTTGAGCCTTACTTTACTAGTGTGTGAGATGAGTGCAATTGTGCGGTAGTTCAAGCATTCTTTGGCATTGCCTTTCTTTGGGATTGGAATGAAAACTGACCTTTACAGTCCTGTGGCCATTGCTGAGTTTTCCAAATTTGCTGGCATATTGAGTGCAGCACTTTCACAGCATCATCTTTCAGGATTTGAAATAGCTCAGCTGGAATTTCATCACCTCCACTAGCTTTGTTCATAGTGATGCTTTCTAAGGCCCAATTGACTTCACATTCCAGGATGTCTGGCTCTAGGTGAGTGACCACACCATCATGATTATCTGGGTCGTGAAAGTCTCTTTTGTACAGTTCTTCTGTGTATTCTTGCCACCTCTTCTTAATATCTTCTGCTTCTGTTAGGTTCATACCATTTTTGTCTTTTATTGAGCCCATCTTTGCATGAAATGTTCCCTTGGTATCTCTAATTTTCTTGAAGAGATCTCTCTCTAGTCTTTCCCATTCTGTTGTTTTCCTCTATTTCTTTGCATTGATTGCTAAGGAAGGCTTTCTTATCTCTCCTTGATATTCTTTGGAATTCTGCATTCAGATGGGAATATCTTTCCTTTTCTCCTTTGCTTTTCGCTTCTCGTCTTTTCACAGCTATTTGTAAGCCCTCCTCAGACAGCCATTTTGCTGTTTTGCATTTCTTTTTCTTGGGGATAGTCTTAATCCCTGTCTCCTGTACAATGTCACGAACCTCCATCCATAGTTCATCAGGCACTCTGTCTATCAGATCTAGTCCCTTGAATCTATTTCTTACTTCCACTGTATAATCATAAGGGATTTGATTTAGGTCATACCTGAATGGTCTGCTCTCAAAGAGCTTATCCAAATGTTGAAGCTCCAACTGTAAATGTTTGGTGACACACATTCCTTCCCCTTGCCCTGGGCCCACCCTGCCTCCAAACATCTCACAGTTACCTCCAACTTAACTTGACCCTTTGGAAAGTTAAACATGGAGGAACTTTCCTGGTGGACCAGTGGTTAAGAATCTGCCTTGCAATACAGGGGACACAGGTTCGATTCCTGGTCTGGGACTAAGCTCCCACATGCTGCAGAGCAGCTAAGTCTGTGTGCCGCAACAGCTGAGTCCAGGCACCACAACCAGAGAGTCTACAACGAAGATCTCGTGTGTGGCAACTAAGACCTGAGGCAGCCCCCGAAGTAAATAGATAAATATTAAAAAAAGAAGTTAAACATGAAATTACCATTGATTCATCAACTCCACTCCTAGTGAGAGAGTCAATTCCTAGGCATGTTGATAAGAAGTCCGGGGTCCCCGAGAAAGAAAGAGGGGTTTGGGGTTCTTGAGGAGGACATAGGGATCTGGAATTCTCAAGGAGGAGGAAACGACAAATGTCTTTTTTCCCTCTACACTCCTTAGTCTTAGTCACATATATCATTTTTTTTTTCTTTAAGCCTGGAATGGATGATTACATAACAAACATCTCAGTTTAAACTCTGTACTAAAGATTATATAACAACAATGTATCCTGCTTGAGGACAGTTTCTCCTTCCTGAAAACCTTTTGGCTAATCCTGTTATCTTAAAACGTAAAATATGGGAGTGGGTCTAGTAAGATCTTTACAACCTTGAGACATTCTTTTGATTTATTGTAATAACTAATTTAAAAAGTATGGACATGGGTTTGGGTAGACTCGGGAGTTGCTGATGGACAGGGAGGCCTGGTGTGCTGTGGTTCATGGGGTAGCAAAGAGTCAGACACGACTGAGCGACTGAACTGAATTTAAAAAGTATATAACTCCCTTGCTTAGAATAGTGAGGGGGACACTCTCCATCTTCAGATCTTCTGATGCCTATGTCAGAAGATCTCTCTGTCTGTTTTCATACTTTAATAAAACTCTGCTACACAAAAGCTCTTGAGTGATTAAGCCTGGTCCCCCGTCCCAAAGCTAAATCTTCTTTGGAGGTCAAGGATCTGACACTGCTCACCATAAGCTATTACCAGGAACTGAATATCCAAGAAAACTGAAAACATATCCTCATAGAAACTCATACACAAATGATCACAACAGTATTTGCAAACAGAACGTGGAAACAACTCACATGTCCAGCAAAGTGTGGAATTTCCATACAATGGCATATTATCCAGCCCTTAAAAGGACTGAAGAACTGACACATGTTATAACCAACATGGATGAACCTTGTAAACATGTTGCTAAGTAAAAGAAGCCAGACATAAAAAGGCCACATGCTGTATGATTTTATCTACATGAAATATCCAGAACAGGCAAAGTAAGGGGTAAGGAGGTGCCATGGGGAAAGATTGCTAACGGTATAAAGTTCATTTTGGGGTAGTGCAAATATTCTGGAATTAGATAGTGGTGATGGTGGCTCAGCGGTAAAGAGTCTGCCTGCCAGTACAGGAGATGCAGGAGACAAGGATTCAATCCCTGGCTTGAGAAGATCCTCTGGAGGAGGGCATGGCAATGCACTCCAGGGTTCTTGCCTGGAAAATTCCATGGACAGAGGGGCCTGGCGGGCTACAGTCCATGGAGTCGCAAAGAGTTGGACACGATTGAGCACAATGGTTACACAACTTTGTGATTATACTAAAAGCCACCAACTTGCATATCTTGAAAGGATGAATGTTATGACATGGGAAATCCATCTCAAAACAAAAGTTCAACTGGGCCGAACTGAACACCTCAGCTCCCCACAGAACTTGCTTCTCTGGTGCCTTTATCCTGCAGGAAAGCGCTGTACCTCCCCCAGCCCCCAGGCTCACAGCCTGGACATGGTGACGCTCACGCCCCCCCCACCCCGTTTTGCCTCATGCTCATATTCTTTGCATCCCTCCATCCTTCCTGTCTCCCCTTGGTTTTCACCAAAAGACCCAGAGAACTTTTGGTAGGGGGAGGGGCTGAGACACAAGAGGAGCTGGATCAGACTCCAGCGCAGCTTTGACACGGGACAGGGAGAACAGGCGTGTGATTGGTGATACAGGGTGTAACCTTGGGCCACACACTATCAAGCAGGCAGAGCATCCTTGGGGAGGGCCCAGACCAGACTCCAAGCCCAGGAAGGACTGTGTTCAGAGCTGCAGCCCACACTGGGGGTTCAGGGGTTAATCAGCATACAGACAAGTTAAGCTGATGGTTTATGTCTTTAAATGTTTTGAACGAGTCGCCAGCCTCTAAAAACAAAGAGATAGATGCTCCTTTCGCCCATAAATTCCAGCTTCCTACAGCTCTTGAGAAGCCAGGAACTCTGGCCATGCCGGTCATGTCTCTCAGGGCCGCAATTGTGGGCGGAAGAGGCTGAGGGGTGGCCACCCCAGCAAGGGGCCCACGGGATGATGACCTGTCTTCCTTGCTCACTGCTTCTTCTTTGGCCTCACTTTCTGTCATCACTGCTGCTTCTTCTCAGGTGTCCTGCCTCTGACTGCCCCACTCTACCCCAGCACCTGCCTGTCCTGGGCCTTCCCCTGTTAGACACCCTCCCATGGGCCCCCACCACATACAGCAAAAAGCCCACGATCCTCAGCTCAGCGCTGAGAGGTCCGAGCCAGTGGCCCTGCTCGCTCCTCCCTCCCTTCTCCCTTGGCTCCTTTCATGCTCCCCCAGCCTAGTCCTAGTGACTCTTTTGCTGCCCCCTCCCTGCCCCAGGACCTTTGATCACACTCCGCTTTTCTGCAGAAGTGCCTGGACTAAGGTGGGTACTCAACCAGGCTCTACCCATCAGGATACTCCCTTTCCTGGGCCACAGTGATTGGTTCTGAGATGAGCACATGACTCAACCCGTCAATAAGAGTTGGACCTGGGACTTTACTGGAACTCTGGAGGAGGAGATCAGAGTTGTGCCCCAGGGCTGCTGGTGGCCTTTTTTCCACTCTACGGACAGTCATCTTGAGAATGAGCTGAGAAGAGGAGAGACTGGTTTGCTTTCTTGGAGAACCCAATGAGACCAACCTGAATTCCTCACCGTCCCATAGAATGTGCTGCTTCTGCATCCTCATCGTGGAGGATCCAGCCAGGCCTGAAGCCTGCACTGATTTTTCAGTTAAACAAACCAGTCAGTACCCCCAACTCTTCATTTTGATTGAATTTCTATCAATAGGAACCAAGAAGTTCCAGCTAATCCATCCCCAGCTTCTCTCTCTCTCCTTGTCCCCCCTGTACCCAGGGAACCTGACACAGCCCTAGATACAGAGAAGATGCTGCAGAAGTGTCCTCAGATACCTCTCTCCCAGCGATAATTTGTATCTCTCCTTATCTCTGATAGGTGCACTCCAGGATCAGAGGCATGTGGCTTCAAGTGCTCCATTTAGGGGCACTCAGAAGGCCCATGGGAAAGCCAAAAGCAAGACTGCCTGGACTACAGCCACCTGGCCTTTGCTCAAGCCTGGTTCTATCACTGTGTCACCTCCTCCAGGAAGCCTTCCCAGACTCCCCTTCCTATGTGGCGTTCACAAATCCCCTTTCCCACCTGTGTGTGAAGCCAGACCTCTCTCTTCCCCTGACCAGAGCACGCCAGATGGGGACATGTCCCCGCATACCCCATGTATGGACCTGCGAGGTCATGAATGACAGCCCACTGCCTGCACACCTCCAGTATGGAGAGCTCATCACCTCTCAGGAGAGAGCGCTAACTGTAAATTAAGTATCTGAATTTTACACACTTATTCCTTTCCTTCTTTATTTTTGTCTGCACCAGGTCTTTGTTGCTGCGTGCAGGCTTTCTCTAGCTGCAGTGAGCGGGGGCTACTCTCTTGCTGCGGTGCTGGGCCTCTCATTGCTGTGGCTTCCCTTGTTGTGAAGCACAGCCTCTAGGGCTCACAGACTTCAGTAGCTGCAGTTCACAGGCTCTAGAGTGCAGGCTCGGTAATTGCGGCACGTGAGCTTAGTTGCCCCGAGGCATCTTCCCAGACTAGGGACTGAACCCGTGTCCCCTGCATTGGCGGGTGAACTCTTAACCACTGGACCACCAGAGAGGTCCTGACCGTCTTAACGTGCTCAATCGCTCAGTCATGTCTGACTCTTTGCAACCCCATGGGCTGCAGCCCACCAGGCTCCCCTGTCCATGGACTTCTCCAGGCAAGGATACTGGAGTGGGTTGTCATTTTTCTCCTCCAGGGGATCTTCCCAACACAGGGAGAGAACCCAGGTCTCCTGCATCACAGGCAGGTTCTTTACTGTCTGAACCACCAGGGGAGTCTTGGGAGGTGGGAGTAATTAAAGAAAGGCCATCCCTCCTCAGGAAACAGCAAATTATTGAGCCTTCAGGCAACGTCTTTAGAGGGCCCCTCAACCCCTGCTCCGTGGAACAGTTGAGAAACCGAAACCTCCGATCCTGAGACCAAGTGCAGCCGGGATTTGGTCAATGGCAGCGGGCGCCAGGCTGAGCGGTCAGTGCAGTTATGGGAAGTGGCCAGATGAGGGCGCCAGAGACAGCAGGAGTAGCAGCCCCAGCCGGAGTTTGAGGGTCGGGTTAGCGGGTGTTTCAAAGGGAGCCTGCCTTCCTCCTGCTTTGTAACTTGGGCAGGTCAATGCCCTTCTCTGAGCAGGTTTGCTTTCTAGGATATCAAGGCCGACTTTGGAGCCACATGGCTGGATTCAGATCCTGATCCTGCCTCTTCGTAGCTGTCAGAACCTGGCTAAGTCAGTGTCTGAGTCTTAGCAACCCTAAGGAGTCCACTGACCGGCGAGGGAAGGAGGGAGCGAGGTCCCCGTCCCTGGAGGCATGTGTTCAGCACCGGGTGGCACCCTGGGGCATATGCTGCAGCTGGGGGTGGTGTGAGAGGACTGTCCCCTTTCCCTCTGACAGTCTGTGACCAACAC
The DNA here is from genome assembly GCA_007570785.1 of Antilocapra americana. NCBI lineage: Eukaryota > Metazoa > Chordata > Mammalia > Artiodactyla > Antilocapridae > Antilocapra > Antilocapra americana. Next base: position 30,043,747 of record ML664177.1, on the reverse strand, counting down.
ACAAAAGGGAGCATAGCGCTGCTCCGTGCTGACCCGGAAGCAGAAACAGGGAACCACCAGGGCCGCAGTGAGGACAACATTCTCCCAGCCTGTTGGGGCGAGGGGTCGACTGGGTCTGGCTGGGCAACCCCTCCCTTCCCGGGAGGGTCAGGAGTGTGGCTAATGGTGGACACACGTCGGTCCCCCATTAGAAGGGTTTTCCCTTGTGAGGTGGGAAAGGAGGAGGCTGGGGATCAGGAGGCCCCAGTTCAAACTGGGACTGGCTGCTGATTCGCTGTGTGACCCGGAAACTCCACTGCTCCCCTCTGGGTCCATTTCCCTCACAAGCTCAGTGACATTGCAGATATCAAATTGGTTTGTGGACAGAAGGCCGAGGCCGAGAGGTCTCTGAGGGCTGGTCTGTGGCCTCCACCTGCCCGGTTCTGAGGCTTTGGGGGGGGGCCGGATGGAGCTGAGGGGAGGCTGTTTCAGATGATAAAGGCCTCGGGGAAACCAGGACTACGTGGTCGCCATTTGGCCTCCTGGTCAGCCCGCCTTGGTTTGGTCTCACAGCAAAAATGGGGTTGTGGAGACCAGAGGGGCAGGGTTACTGGTGCCCTAGGCTCCCCAGCAGGGGCTGAACCCCCTTCAGTGGCCCTGAGGCCTCTGGGAGCCCTCTGTGGGGTCACTGTAAGTGCACCTGCTCTCCCCCCCACACACACCAGGGCACTCAGTCCCAGAGACACACCCAACAGCCACACCCAATAAGCAGATGCCCAGACACATGAAGGCACATACACCCCACACAGAGCTCTGGGTATGACACACATGCGTCCACATACCACACGTGTGATCACACCAGCACCTGCTAAGACAGCCAGGAAGATGGCCTTTGCGTGGACCCCAGAATAGCAACCATAGGTGAGTCCCACCTACTTCTGCCCCTGCAGTCCTGGGAGGGTGGGATTGGTCCCCTGATGCCCAGAAAGGAGCTGTCATCCCCGGGGCCAGAACCGACCTCCAATCTTTGTGTGACATGGCACCTTTAAGGCACCAGGTGTTCTGAACCTGAAGGTGTCTCTGCTCAGAGTCTTGAGCAACCCAGGACGCCTCTAGTTCAGGCAGGCAGATGGGAGCAGGGTCTATCCCACCCTGGCTTGTAAGGTGGGGCACCGCCTCCATCTCTCAGCAGCGCATTGGGAGGTCAGAGGTGGAAGGGCTCTGTGGGGCTGGCTCAAGGGAACCAGTAGCCGTGAGGTGAGTCAGTTCCTCAGAGCCCAATGGCTTAACCTCTTGTCCCCATATGACTGGGGGCAGGACTGCGCCTCATCCCCACAGCCCCACCTCAGCAGCGGGCTAGCAGGTTCCCATTCCTTCTGAAGGGCACCAGAATGATTTGTCAGGAGGGATGACAGCCATGGAGAGAAAGAGGGGCTCTCTGGGGGTCACGGGAGGCATCGCAGAGCCTGGAGGACAAGCCCTGGCTGGGGGCTGGTGATGGGGGGTGGCGGGGAGGGGGGTCCACACTCACCCAACGACATAGACCAGGACCACAAGCTGAATCAGGCGGAAGACGACGCCCACCTTCTTGTTGCGCACAAGCACCATCCGGGGGGTGTCGTACTCGAAGAAGAAGGCAGCCAGCTCATCCTGGAGCCGCTGCGCCATGGCGGCCGGGCTGGGGGCTGAGAACTGAGCCCCTTGCAAAGCCCTGGCTCCCCAGCGGGGAGCCAGGTGTCAACACCCACGTCTACAGTGGCAAAGCTTCTAGGGGTTCCTCAGCCCCTCACAAAGAGCAGAGCGGGGCAGGTGGGCCCAGAGGTCGGGAGTCAGAGGTCAGCTGGCAGCACTTGAGTTGGCTGGGAGCGTCCTTGGGTGGTCAGAGCTGCTCTTGGCCCCTGGCAGGCGATGGACTGTGGGCCAGCCGTGCCTGTGGACAAATAAATTCCCAAAGATAGATGGGGGCGGGACTGGAGGGGGGCCACCCAGGCCCAGCCCCATTGCCCCTCCTGACTCCGCCTGGGCGGCTCTGCTGGGCCTCCGGAAACAGAAGTTGTTGGCAGGAAACCATGGGCCACCCGTCACAAGGCAAAGATAAAGCCGTCAGCCCCCCACAAACCTGGTAGAAGAGAGCTGGGGGCTTAGGCCAGGGCCTGGGTGGAGTGGTCTCTGGCTGAAGCCCTCCCCACACCAGGGACTCATCTGGTATCCAAACATCCTCCCCGCCTTCCCTCAGCCCACAGGTGGAGCGCGCAGGCTCTGGGGCTCTGCAGCCAGGAGGGCAGAGAGGAAAGAGGGCTGCTTCCCATCCGGCTCCCTGACACTTGCTGAGCCCGAGGCAGGACCCCCACCCTGACCTCCCAGACCCCCTTCCATCCATCCGTCCCTCTGGATCTGAGCCTGGCCTGTGCCCAGTCAACTTCAGTGCTGGGCTGGCATCTCCGACCCCCAACCGCTCCTGTCCTGGCTGCACCTCCACTACACTGAAACCAGCATTTCTGGGTACCTGGGTGCAGGCACCCAGACAGGATAAGGGCTACATCTATTACCTGTCACAGTCAGGCTTCCTGAGCCCAGTTCAGAAAGCCTGATGTGAGACTGTCTCGGTGCCCACCCCTAGCTCTGCTGCCTGCTGAAGGGCCTGGTACCTTGCCTCATCTCCCTTCTAAACGGGGCGATAGTGAGCTTTCTTCATAAGTCGAAGTCCTGGGGATGGGCCCAGATAACACTGAAGACAGAGAAACTGAGGCCGCTCTTGAGCTTGGGGTACAGCTCCTCTGCAGCCCCTGCACTCGCCCCCAGCCCAGGCTCTGAACGCAGGGGTCCCCGGGGGCTGGGTTGGCTGGGGGCAAGTCCTGTGTGAGCTCTCAGAATACCAGAGCTGGAAGCTTCCCCCTCAGCTCCCCCTCATTCTGCAGATGAGGAAACCAGAGCTCAGAGAAGAGAAATGAATTGCCCAAGCTCACTCTGCAAGGTACAGGAAGGCCCCGCCTGAAGCAGGAAGGTCTCCCTGGCCCTCCCTCAGCCCAGGCAGGATGTGCTCATGGTTTCCTCAGCCCCACCCCATGCCCTGTCCAAGCTGCCCCAACCTGAAGTCTGATAGGAGTCTTCTTCCTGGCGGGGCTGTAACTGGGAAATCATTCTGGGCCTGTAGCCAGGCCCCAGGGCTGGGAATCCCAGCCTCTTGTCTGGGTAGAGCAGCCTTCTGGACAGCAAGGGCCCCCCCCCCCCAGAAGGCAAGCCTGCAGCCCCTTCCAGCGCCCCCCAGGCCAATCCCCCCATCAAACAGACCAGCCTCATCTTATGCAGAGGACCCGCCAGTCTCAGGCTCAACTCTTGTCCAGTGATGCTACCTTCAAGAGGGCCTGGTGAGTACCACTTCCTGGGCTTTTCTAGGAAAATCCAGAGATGCTGGGAGGCAGAGCTGTGGTAGCCACATCCCTTTGGCCTGATCTTGAACCCCGGACAAAAGGGTCTGTCTTCTTCCCAGCTGACCTCATGGCCCTTGGAATAGCAGGCCCTGGACATGACTTGCTTGCAATGGGAGGTGGGGTGGTGGATGCTGACACTGAGTCTGAACCATCTCAGGAGGGTTGCTGGGACTGGATGAGGGGGCACGGTGGGGGAAAGGAAGGGAGCAGAGAGGGAGATGCGGAAGGAAGGAGGAAAGGATGGGGGATGGAGGAAGGGAGGGAGGAAGGGAAGGAAGTCAGGCAGACCTTCTCCAATCTGTGTCTGCGCCTTTCACACCCTCACCATGTCCTCCCCCTCCTCCTCCATCTCTTTCTCTCCCAAGGAGCCAGGCTTGCTGATGGACAGATAGACCCATGGACAGACAGGCTTGCCTGGAGCATACACATGAGCTCCTGTTACAGCCTTGGCTCTGAGCGTGACCCTCAGAAAACAGGACATTCGGGGATGTTATTGTATCCCCCCTAACAAAAAGAAATAATAGAAGTTCTATTTCTTTCCCCCAATTCCTTTTCTTGCGAATAACTCTGCAGAGTAAGATAGGCAGCTGATAGAGTCAACGTTGCTTTACCAGTTCTAAAATGCATCTTTCCATCAAGGGCTGTGCTTTCCTACCCTTAGTCCCGGCTTTAGCATCCCCAGGGACAGATATCTGTGTTTGTTCTAAACATCTTGGGAGGTGAGGGAAGCCTGGAATGCTGCAGGCTTTTCTTAATAGCAGCCGTGGTTGGAGAATCACCATTTTACAGGTAAGGCCACAGACGCTCTGGAAGTTGAGTGCCTGGCCCACCATCACACAGCGACTAGCTCCCATGTCTGCTGGTGGCCAGGAAGAAGGTTCCCCAAAGTCTGAGATCTTGGCTCAGAGCCCACCCCAAGACTCCAGCCCTTGAGAGCCGCCAGACCTGCCTTATAAGCCCAAAGGCCGGATGGCCGGCTCGGGCACTGGGCCGGGCCTTGTAGGGAGACGAGGCATTGCTGCCAAGCGCTTGGCCCCAGGACGGCCTCCCCTGGCTGGCTAAATTTAGCGGCTCTGTGAGCGTGGAGGGGGCCTGTGTGCCTGTCCTGGAGGCCAGCCCGGGCCCTCAAGGGGGTCGCACAAGCTCCAAAGAGTCTTCTCGGCCATTCAGTGTCCCAAGATTGCAGAGGCCACACCGCCACCTGAAGAGGAGTTCAGCCCAAGCTCCCCAGACCATCAGGGCCAGCCTCAGTGTCCCAGGGACTCACCTGGTGCCTCAGCCTCTCAGACACCGACTGGACCAGGGCCCTGGGCTGGTCTAACTGGACTATCTGGGGGACATGTGGGGAGGGCGGGCATCCATGCGGAGGCCACAGCAGGGGTCCCCAGGCTGGCTTCTCCCGCCACCCAGACCTTGCGTGGCTTCTCTGGCCTCTTCTGTCCCCAACTATGGGCCATGACCTGGCTGCAGCCCCTCTGCCTGAGTGTCCGAGGCGTCATAGCCCCCTGGTTCTCCTCCATGCTTTGGGGTCATTTCCCCTTGGCCCTCAGCCTCTTCCAGCCCCTGGAACGTGGGCTGGCCTGGGCCCCTGCACTGCACCCTTTGCAGGCACACACCCAGAGGCCCACATCCTGCTGATGCTGAAGATGCTACACCCACAGCAGCCACATACCCACCACCCCCTCTGGCCCCTACCTCTTTTCTCTTTCTTCTAAATCAAACTGCACTAGGGTAGAAATTTGTTGTTGTCGTTCAGTAGCTCGGTCATGTCTGGCTCTTTGTGACCCCGTGGACTGCAGCCAGACGCCCCTCTGTCCATGGGATTTTCCAGGCAAGAATACTGGAGGGGATTGCCACGCCCTCCTCCAGGGGATCTTCCCAACCCAGGGATGGAACCCAGGTCTCCTACATTGCAGGTGGATTCTTTACCGTCTGAGCTACCTTACACGCCATCACACATACCCATTTTAGTCACACAGTTTGATGAATTTTGACAAAAGCCTGCAACACCCCACCCCAATCCATCACTCTTATACCTTCCTCCTGCCTCTTTGCTGTCAATCTTCTCCGGCTCCCAGCCCGGCTCTGTTGCTCTGTTACTAGACTTGTTTTGCCTTTTCTAGAATTTCACAGAGCTGGAATCGCTCAGTATGGGCTCTTTTTTGGTTCTGATTTCTTTTCCTCAGCACCAGGCTTTTCAGCGTCATACACTCTGTTGTATGGATGGGTGCGCTGATTTTTATTGCTGGGGGGTAGGGAGTGTTGCCGTTCCACTGCACGGACACGCCACAGCTTGTTTATCCTTCCCCCGTCGGTGGGCGTCTGGGCTGCTTTAGTCTGGGGCCACAGTGAGTGCAGCTGCTGTGGGCCCTTGGGTTCAGGCCTTTGTGTGGACACGCCTTCATTTTCTATGTTTGCTCTTCCACTTCTCCAGACGCAGCCCCAGTGGGCCTCCCTCCCAGATGTGGGGTGTAATGGGTGGGGGGACACAGAAGCACAAAATCCTGGCCTCTGGAGGGAGCGAGGGGAAGGCCACAGGCATTTTGGTGGCTGCCGTCTCTGATCCAGAGTGAAGTATGCTGGGGCTTTCCCCGGAATTCCCTCCTGGGCCCGCGCCCGTGAGGTAGGAAACCTCTGTTTAACTTGGCCACCCCGTCTTGGCCCATCAGGCTCCACGCCGTGTGCTGGACAAGGCCAGACTTGGGCAGGCCTGAGGGGCGGGGGCGGAGGCAAAGCAGGCTTGACCATGTGCTCCGGAGGCTGCCAGGAGCCCGGGAGCCCGCCTGTGTCCTGAGCAGACCCCCAGGCCCATCCAAGGGCCACTCACTGCCTGTCTGTCAAGATGAGGGCCAGTTAGATGATCAGGCCAGACAGAGCCCTGCCCGGCCCATCTCATGGAGCTGGTTGAGGATGCCTGAGACGAGGTGTATGTAAAGGCTCTGTGATCTGAGATGGACTTTGTACAAGGGGGAAACCTTCTGTTCATAACTTGCGGTAAGCTGTATGTCAAACCCTGTCCCCAAAATAAAACCTGGCAGCTCCTAAAGGTGGGTACTGCCTGCTCTGGTCACGTCCATCCTGGATGCCCCATCCGTGCTTTGCACAGGGTCCTCTTGCTCAGAGACCTGCATGCGTGGTTTATTGCTCTGTGGCCACTGCTAAGAAATTCTTTGAGACTTCCCTAGTGGTCCAGTGGTTAAGACTTCACCTTCCAACGAGCGAGGTGTGGGTTTGATCCTTGGTTAAGGAACTAAGATCCACATGCCTCAGGGCCAGAAAACCAAAAAATGCAAGACAGAAGCAATGATGTGGCAAAGTCAACGAAGAAATTAAGATATGGTCCACATCAAAAAAAGACATTCCTAATCGTTGAACAAGAGACTCCACATTTTCACTCTGTACTGAGGCCCATTGGTTATGGAACTGGCCCCACCTCTGGCCCTGTGGGCAGGGCCCAAGTCCCCTCTCCAGGGCGGTGAGTCCTCCCTTCAAAGGAGAAAACGAGGTAGGCAGGGGACCCTGGCTCTTTCCTTTCCAGAGCCCCGAGTCCTGGAGGGCAGGGCCGTCTGGGCAAGTCAGGAGTTCACGACAAGCAGCCTCATGAGGCCCCTGGACAGTGTGAGCCTCAGGAACTCTTGGGGCGATGAATTTGAGGGGGGCTGGTAAGGACCAGAGATGGACAGTACCTGGGGTAGAGACAGGACCCATGGATCAGCCAGGGCTGGGGTCCCCTCGGTGGGGAACAAGCGACCCCTGATATTCAGGCTGCTTCCCATGGACCCCTCCCAGCCTCCCCTCCCATGAATCACGTGTGAAGGCCTTTGATCATGTGCACGAAATGTCAAGAGCTGTGCACCTGCGGAGAAGGTGGTCACACCAGAGACTTGGCTTCAGAAGTCAGGGTCTCGCTGCCCCTTGTCTGACAAGGGGATCTCTGGCTGGGGGCATCGGAGCCCCAGATCTTACTCATGGCTCCTGGGGGAGGGGACACAGGGGGTGGGAGCACCCAAGGGAAGCAAGGAAAGGGTGGCAGGGGTCCCGCTCCCCAGGAAACACACTGATGACCCTCACGGGCCCAGACACCTGACCTTTATTTTTCTACCAGACCGCAGGTCAGCAGGTGGGTACAGGCCCCTGCCCCTCCTCTCCGCCCTCCTCCCCTACGAAGACAAGGAGACTGGATTCTCTCTCTTTCAAGAGAAGGGAGGGGCCGCTGAACGTTGAGCCCATTTGTCTGCAAGGCAGGCCGAGGGGGCTTTTGATTCTGGGGATCAGGACAGGACGTGGGTCTTGATTTACATATAAAATAATCACTCTGTACACTCTAGAGGAGGGGCGAGGACGCCGAGGACGCAGTCATTGCTCACTGCTTCTTCTGTGCTGAGCTAATCTCTGCTGGAGGGGCAAAAGATGAGTGGGGAGAAACACGTGTGTCCTTCGAACGCGCTCTTCCCTCCCTGGAGGTGACCCAGGCACACGTGGATCCCTCCAGCAAGGACGGACGGAGAGAGCGTGCCCTTGATAACTAGCCGTTCTTAGTGACAGACGCCCTTTTGGCTCACGGGTGTGCGGGGGGCAGGGGCAAAGACTAAGGCCAAGGATCACCCGGCCATGCAGAGCTGGAGAAGGCTGAGCCCTGGGCTGGGTGGCAAGGCACAATGTTCAGCGATCCCACAGAGGTCTCAGGTCTCAGGCGGCAGGAACACAGAAAGCAACACCTTCCTCTGCTTGGTAGGGCAGGCAATGCAGAGATGGCGTGTTTCGTTTGCTTGGAACAGAGAACCCCGAGTCTGGAGATGAGGCGGGCAGGCTGGCCATTTCCCAGGAAACAGGGATCCCTGCTCAGCCCCTCCCCCACTCCTGTGTCCCTCTTTGTGGGAATTCAACTCCCTGCATGGATAAACAGAAACAGGCTCAAGCCCTCGTGAATCGATTCAGAGGAAGCAGAGTGGAATGGAGGAGGCTGTTGGTCCTTGCTGTGCATGGCTGGGCCCGGATGTCCCCTCTTCACCCTGGGGCAGACCAGGCACTCACTAAGAGAGAGATCAGAGTGGTTCCCAGAACTCCATCAGTGTAGACACCCCGCAGGTCACTAAGGGCAAGCCCCGCCTCCAAGCAGGGGAAGCGCTGGAACTGTGAGTGTGCGTGCTTGTGAGTCCAGGGAGGAGGGCTCTGGGCCAGCTCCCGCCTCTGGGCAGGCCCCTCGCAGGCTGCAGATCCTGGACTAGAGCCCAGAGACCTGAATCACAGCGCCCCCACATAGGCGGGAGTGGGGACGGAGACCCCAGGCCAGGCCTGGCGGGGAGCCCAGTGAGCAAGCAGGCGAGTGTGCAGGCGGGTGGGGGCGGGGAGCGGAGGCGAACACCTGGGCACCGTCACTCTGAGGTACATGCTGGAGACTCCACTCTGCTCCCCACACTCACTTCTGGCCCTTGTCTTCTGGAAGAAAACCCGAGAGCGTGTGAAGACGTACGTATGGGAGCACACATCCAGGCTGGCTCCTTCAGGCCCCTTCTGGCCTCCTCTTCTCTGGGGAGAACCCAACTCTCCCACAGCATCTCTCAGTCGGCCCCCAGCCCTGCTGCATCCCTCTGGACATCCCCGGGGCTTCCTTTACCCCACGTATTCCATCAACACCCCGAGAGATGCTGATGCACTGTGACCTCTTGGTTTCCAGTATGGTGAACAACCACCCACCAGGATGAGGTCCGGGAACCAAGGCCACCCTGACGCCTCGCCCATCTCTCATCCTCTCACCAACACCCTCCTGCCCCTGGCATCACGCTACAGACCCAGCCCACAGTCGCCTTCCATGACTCCCTAACTGCCATCAGAATAAACCCCAGGCCCACCTCACATCTTGAACCCTCCCAGATCGGTCCACACTCAATCTCTCCAGGCCTCCCGCCCCACTCAGTGAGGCCCACAGGCCTCCACCTGGCAGCTGCTCAGCCACACCTGGGCAGAGCCAGGAGGTGGAGAAAGAAGACACCCCACAACCCCTCGGGGCTGACGCAGCGCCCACAGTCCTCTGCAGGACACACTCCTCATATTATGAATCGTGGGGAAGTCATGAGCGTCAGTCCTCTGCAAAACTTCCCTAAAAGGCTGCCAGGCTGGCTTGGGAACATAACAGGGTCTCCTGTCTCACCCCCGCCCTGGCTGCCTTTAGGAGGCCCGAGGGACCGCGGCCGCACAGGGCAGAGCTGTCTGGGCTGCCAGCGGGCACACTCCACCCCATCTCTCTGATGTGGGCACAGATGCCCAGCCTGCGTGTCTATCCTGCAGGCCCCATGCCACTCTTAACAGCCGAGCATCACACTCACGAGCCAAGCCTCACTGGGAACACAGTCAATATCTCAGGTTACTGGTGGAGGTGGAGGCATTGCCCGGGGCCAGCTCACCCTGGGCCTCAGTGTCTCCCCTCCCAGACCAGCTCTATAGGCCCCAGCAGGCTTCCTACCTCTAGCCTTGCCCCCATTTGCCCTCCGTGGTCATCCCAGTTCTTCCTATGCCTCCACCCTTCTGTGGCTTCCACTTCCCTGAAGACATGTCCAGGGTCCCGACCTTGGTATTCAAGGCCCCTGCCCCACTCTGGCCTCACCCCTGTACCCTGCACTCTGAGCGCCCCCCCCCCCCACTCAAGAGGCCAAGCCATGTGAGCCCAGCTCCTTCTCCACCAAGTTCAATCCTCCCCTTTCAAATCTCTGCTCAAACCCCACCTCTTCTAGAAACCACCCCAACCCCAGCCTGGCAGGGACTGCTCCCTCCCCTGTCCCGTCCTGCTAGGGGCCTGCTCCCCTCCCTGACCCAGGGTGAATCCTCCATCATCCAGCAACCAGCACTGGAACAGTGCCGGAAACAGAGGCTTCTCCCCTTGGCTGAGAAATATCCTCACTTGGGAGTTTTCTCGAGAAAATGTGCGGAACCTCTTGGCCAAAGAAAGCTCTTGAAGATATGAAGCTGTCTGAGCTGCAGGCACCCCCAGGAGGCCTGACTGTGGGGGTGAGTGAGTGTGGCCAAGGTCAAACCTTCTGGGTGGACCACGCGCCCACTCCATGCTCTAGCCAGAGTTGGGGGTCCCGAAGACAGAGTTTCGGATGACAGAGCCAGTTTCCCCTTCACCTCCCCCGGAGTGTTCAGCGTGCTCAGATGCTTTAGTCGCGTCCGACTCTTTGCAACCCTACGGACTGCAGCCCGCGAGGCCCCTCGGTCCATGGGATTCTCGGGCGTCCAGAGGGTGGGCCAGAAAGACCCTTGCAGCAAAAGCACAGTGCTGTGTCCAGCTCCCCTCCCCCACCGCGGGCTGGAGCCTTGCTTTGGCCCCCACTCCCACCAGTTTCACTGCCCCCTTTGGCTGAGCCCCGCTTTTCCCCCCACCATGTGGTCACCTTGGGGACAGACTTGGGGTGGGCCAGCTTCTCCAGAGAGTAAAGGCCGACTTATTTGGCCTTTTTAATAAGATAAAATATTTGCAATGCCCAGGAGGGCTGGCCAGCATGGGAGATGGGGGCTGATTGATTGCCTTGGGCCCTGTGGAATGCCAGACACGTGATCTATTTATATCTACCCCCACCCCAACCCCAGGCATCCCCCATTGGGCCTGGATACATTCCTGCCAGAGGTGGCCCTTAAGGACCCATCCAGCTGCTCCAGCGCAGGTCTCGGTCATCTCTGGGCCTAACATGGGCCGGCAGTCTGGCCACAGACCCAAGGCCTTGGCTCAAAGTCCCAAGAAGAGGGAGTTTCTCACCCCTGCTTCCTCCCTCTCTGGGCAATTCAGAGTGAGAACTATCCCACCTCCCTGCCCTCGAGAGGTTCAGAGCTGCCCGCTCTCTGAGCCCCTGGCAGAGGCGGGCAGAGACGGACAGCATGCCCCAGCCCGCCTCTCCATACACCACCCCCCACCCTGCCCTTCTGTCCTCTGTGCCCGAGGTAAGACAGACCCAGAGGTGGGAACTCAGAAAATGCCCCTTTCACCCACCCATAAGGTGACGCCAAAGAGGCCGCCCCAGTGTGGTCTGGGGTCCCAGAGGAGGCAGTCAGAGGCTTCCCAGTCCATGTCTGCAAGGCTGTCCTGAGAGTGCCCGCATTGCGACAGGCTTGGCTCACAGAAGTCAGAGGGGAAGACCCAGAGGAGGGCACAGCAGGCCAAGCTGGGCAGGGCTGGCAGCAAGCGAGGAGAGGGAGGCGGTCCGGCCCTGAGCGGCGCTCCTGTCGGCCGCCTGCTGAGCCCAGGGCCCCGGCCCCTCCAGCATAAGACTCCCACTGCAGACTGGGGGCGGAGGCAGGCGGGGAGGCAGGCTGGAGGCGAGCCGGTGGGGGGTCTGGGGCCTCCACTCACCATCCATGTGCTTCCGGGACAGGTACTTGAGAGCCTCATCGAGCAGGATGACAGGCAGAGATATCTGGAGCACTGCCACCCACTGGCGCCCGTTCAGTGGGGTCACTTGGAAGATGAGCTGGGATGGGGGCGTCTCGGTTAAAGGAAGGAGTGCCCAGAGCCCCCCAGATCCACCACTTCACACACCCCCAGCTACAGTGGAGTCTTCACAAGCACGTCTAAGATGTGACCCCCATCCCGCCCCCAGAGCTGTGTCCACTCGGTCTCCTTTGCCCCAGGTGCCCTCCCCTGCCCTCACCCGCAGGACCAGGTCCTTCTGGCCTGGGTGGGAAGTGGGAGGGATTCTGCACTGGGAAAGGGCATCATCTTTCCTCCTGCCCCAACCTTGGGGGACCTCTTTTTTTTTCTATTTTTTTCTCCCCCTCCACCTGTTCTGTTCCCCAAGTCTGGGGGGGATGTTCTGGAGTAGGGGATACATCTGGCTGGCCAGGGTCCAGCTCTGTGCAGTCACTGAGCACCATCAGACCCCCCCATCACAGCCCCCGGGCAGTTTCCATCACAAAGAGGCCCCAGAAAGGCACAGCCTCAGAGGAGAATTAGGGCCCTGTGACCCCAGGAGCTGGAGGAGGGGAGCAGGGCTGGGCAGCGACTCACAGGCAGGGGCGGCACAAGCAGAATGAGGAAGTGCAGGGCCATAGACATGGCCACGGCCGCCAGCAGCCAGGGGTTCAGCCAGGGCGGCATCCGCAGCAGTGACTGGTTCTCCGAGACACTGTTGAGAGCACACGGGGCGCTCACCTCAGGCCAGGATGAGGGCAGGCCCCACTCTGGTCCCCCACTCATCCCCCAAGTGAGACGCAGGGAGGAGCTGGTCTGGGTTTCAACATTGTCCTTTAAGATCCGGAGTGCTTTTGGGAATGCAGCCAGGAGGGGTGTGTGGCTATCGCCCACTCAGCCCCCAGGGGCCAACCTGGGGCTCAGACCCCCTTTTCTCTGACCCTCAGACCTAATCTTGGCCCTTCTATTTCCTCAGACCTCAACCAAGTCTCCCTTGATCCCCTAGATCCCAATTCTAGCCCCCATCGGCTCTCAGAACCCTCCTCTGGGCCCTTCTGACCCTCAGACAGTAATTCTGGACACCTCCGACCCCAGTCCTGGGCCCCTACTGACCCTCAGGCCCCGCTCCAGGCCCCTCCGCCAGCCCACCTGTTCAGGGCATTGCACATCTCAATGGTCACCAGCACAGACAAGGCCATGGTTGTGGGGAAGCGTGACTCAAAGACCTCGCAGTCAATGCCAGCAAAGAGCGGGTTGTCCTCGGAGCACTTCAGGAAGTTCCTCTGGGGGCACCCAGGTGAGATGGGGTGCAGGCAGAAAGAAGAGTGGTCAGGGGCGGGGCCTGGACATGGGAAGAGGGAAGCCTCACTCCCCCCCCCCCCACTCTCAGCTCGCATCTGAGGACACAGTACAGTCTGTGCCGCTGTGGGGAGGGCTCAGGCAGGGGGCTCACACACCCAGGATGGGGACAGAGGGGCTGCACTGTGCCAGGGAGAAGGGCAAGGTGTTCTGGGGGTGGGGTTGCGGTTACAAAAGGGGAGAGCAGCTGGTATTAGGCTGGGGAGGATGCAGAGGGCTCTGGCATCAAGGGGTGAGGGCCTGAGTATCAGAGGTTTGGGGGTTGGGGGAGGCAGTGATTAACTGAAGCCACCAAATAAGTTGGGCTTCCCCTGTGGCTCAGAGAGTAAAGAATCTGCCTGCAGTGCAGGAGACCCAGGTTCGATTCCTGGGTTGGGAAGATCCCCTGGAGAAGGAAATGGCAACCTACTCTAGTACTCTTGTCTGGAAAATCCCATGGACAGAGAAGCCTGGCGGGTTACAGTCCATAGGGTCACAAAGAGTCGGACACGATTGAGCGACTAACACCAAGTAAGTAAATGCATATGAAAATCGATGAGCAAAATTATACTTTAATAGAATTCACCTTTGGCTGGTAGGAGATGAGGCTGTGAGCATGCGTGCTAAGTCAATTCAGTCATGTCCAACCCTTTGCAATGTGACCCTATGGACTGCAGGAGCCAGGCTCCTCTGTCCACGGGATTCTCCAGGCAAGGATACTGGAGTGGGTTGCCATGCCCTCCTCCAGGGTTTCTTCCTGACTCAGGGATCAAATGCAAGTCTCATGTATCCTGTATTGGCAGGTAGGTTCTTGACCACGAGTGCCACCTGGGAAGCCCAGAAGATGAGGCTGCTGGGGCCCTAGTCATGATTATTAAGTAAGATTCCATTCACACCTCTCTTCATTTCTGCCCCTGAAATTGAGCTCTACTGGACCTGCCCTTCACTCATGACAAGGCCTAACACATGCATGGTTAGGGGCAGGCCTGCTACACAGCTTCTCCCCAACGAACAAGGAGCTCTCAGGACTCGACAAGGGAGGTGGCACTTGCCCCTGCGGTCCCAGGGGAGTTTTCTTCCTGCCCATGAACCTTGCTCTCAGAAGCTGCTGTAACAAGATGCTAAACTGAGGCCACGCGTGAGAACTTCCGTCTTGTTCTCTTCTGCACCACGGGGATGTGCGTGAACATTCGCAACCATTACCCAGCTCTGTTCTCTGACATCTGGCCCCTGGAATTTCCTCTGCAACAGTGATTCTTTTAAGATTAATGTTTAAAAATGGGGGCCACGCGCTGCGAAAATAAGCCTCAAAGAGAAATCTGTAAAATGACCAGCGGCCTGACCTTCTGCCCAGGAAATCCATCCCTCATTCCCCACATGGCGTAGACGCGGGTAGAGTGACTCTGTCAGCCCAAAGGGACTGATGGTACTCTCCTCTCTCATGCATTTTGCAAAATGATAAAAGACCATGGCTTGGCTAGACTTCTTCTCTCTTGACAAAGAGATGGAGAGTCTTATTTAAATCAGCAGAGGGAACTTCTCCAAAAAAAACGAGCTCCAGTGCATTTGGGACAAGTGCACAGCGTTATCTGGCACCGATCACAGGGCAGAGAAAATGTCCTAAACTTTGAAATCACCCAACTGACCGACCAAGAGGACAGATATCTTTCGGGCTGTGACACCACCGTCAGGCCTCACCTCCAGACCTTAACAGTAAGGACCCTCTTCATACATGTACACGCAAATGCCATGCATACACCTCCCACTTGGGCACATGTGTGCTTGCATCCCTATGCCCACGCCCAGGGAAGACAATGAGAATAGGATCACAGGGAGGTGTTTCAACAGATAAACATCCTGGGACTTCCCTGCTGGCACAGTGGGTAAGAATCCACCTGCCGATGCGGGGGGCACAGATTTGATCTCTGGAAGATCCCAACTGCCACAGAGCAACTAAATCGTGAAGAACTGAATTCCACGTGCCCTAGAGCCTGTGCTCTGCAAAAAGAGAAGCCAAGGCAATGAGAAGCCCAGCAATTACAATGAAGAGTAACCCCTGCTCACCGCAACTAGAGAAAGCCCACGCTCGCCAACGAGGCCCCATCACAGCCATACATAAAGAAAAGCACCCTGCCCGGTTCCAACCTTTGGGTTTCCGCAGTAAGCACCTACCTTGTGCCTGGATCATGGGCCACAGTGTGACCTCCTGCATTGTTCATTAGAAGGTGCTCAGGGGCTGGAACTTCTGCCTCACAGTTTCATCGTGAACAGCCCTCCCTTGTAGGGGCGGGAGGCCTGTTTCTTTGGGTGAAGCTACTCTTCTCCTTTACTCCTTCCGTTGGCCTCCCGTTGGCCTCCCTGGCTATTTCCGCCTACACCTGTGAGCCTCCCTCTGGGTTTCATTAACATTTACATAGCTCTTACCACGTGCCAGGTGTTGGTTTAGGCACTTTATATGTGAGGCAGGGTCTATTACCCATTTTATATGGGTGGAGAAATGAACAGAGAGGTTAAGCAGCCTGTTCCAAATCACACAGCTCGTGTGTGATAGAACCAGGGTGGGAACCTGAGCAGCCAGGATCCAGGATCTGCTCTCCTGCCTTCACTCAGCACTCCTCCAGGAATGCTAGCGGGGCTCTGGGCACCTCTCCTGAAATCCCAACACCCGTAGCTGAGAGTTCTACTAACTCTTGACCACCTCCATGTTCCTCAGCCTCCTGCCTTTTCTCTGCAGAAGCACTGCTCACCATAAAACGTGACTGCCGATCTCCCTGGCTCTCTCCCCCACTAGACGGGACACTCTCTGCAGATACTCTGCCAGCTCAGTCACCGCCGTTGCTCTGGCAATTTGTGCCTGGCACGGTCAATGCCTAACAGCCACTTCTGGACCAAGTAGATAAATGAGAAATGGAATGACCTGAGGACAGTTGGGAAGGTGGCCCCAGGGGGACTGGGGACTGACTGGTGGCGGGTATGGGAAGTCTGTCGAGCAGGACTCCCAGGGTCTGGCTGGGGTGACCAGGGAAGAGGGGGAACTGAGATGCAGATGGAAGAAGAGAGAATTGTTTGCAGAAAGGCAACTGATTTTGACTTTGGACTTGGTGAGTGCACTGGGACCGTGGGATATCCCATAGGAGGTATGCAGCTGGCTGTATGGGACGGCTCAGAAGGTTGATATGGGGGAAGGTCCCTGGAGATTTGGGGTTCATAGCACAAAGGATGGCGATAGAGATGGGACAGGAGGAAGGCTGTAGCAGGATGGTCCACACCCCCACTCTCCATCTGCCACCCCCACAGGAGCTGCAGGGGAAGGTGTCTCGGGCTGGGGGCCACCAGCCTTTGGGACAGCAGTCTGGGCCCAGGCTCTGCACTGCTGCCAGGAGGGGAGCCCATGTGCTTGAGGGCTGCTGCGAGAAAGAAACCACCCAGCTGCCTCCACCTAGCTGTGAGCCCCGGAAAGAGCCCTCACACTGCCCTTGGGGTGGGTAAGACTGTGTTTCCCTGACACACCCAAGACAGGGGCAGGAAGTTGGGGTTCCTCTCTTGAGCTCTTCTGTCTACAGGAAAATAGAAAGGCAAGGACACCAGAGGAAGGAAAGTCAACATCCAGGCAGCTCTCTCCTTTAAATCAGAAACCCACAACTAGCCTGACCAGAACTGCCGCGAAGGTTCTATCAAGCAAAGGAGATGCGTTGGTGGCTCAGACAGAGGGACAGATGGACAGACAACAGCTGAGGTCAGGATGGAGGTGGCATCTCCTTGCTTGCTTCCAGAGCTAGGCTGAACTAAGCCAGGCCTGTGGTGTGCACTTGCCAGCCAGGGGACTTCAAGAGGTCAATGGGTCCTTTCCCTAAGAGACAGGCTGGCTATAAAAGCCTGGCAGATCCCTTCCCTCCACCACTGATCACTGCAGTCTCACCCTCTGCCAAAAGTCCCACCATTTAGGTGCTCCTATCATGGAGCCCTCAATGTTCGGGAAGTTTCCCAATAAAGGTAAGACTTCCAGGTAGTGAAGCCCTGAGGCCCCCTGTAGCTGAAACAGCATCTTCTCTGGCTCGGGGGCTGTGCTGCTATCTCTAGGCTTCTGGCGGCTTCTGAGCTTGCTTCCTTAAGTGGTGGGTGTCTACAGGTGTGCAGGGGTGGGGAGGGACAGCCACGGGCCACCCGTGGGGTTCTGGATTCCCCCTCTCTTGGAACTCCAACAACAACATGGGCTGAGTTCTACCTCTCCGATGGCTCCAACGGGCTCCCTGGCCACCCCTTGCTTACCAGCTGGTGGAAGGTGACCTGTGGTCCCTCAGCATCATACAGGAACCACCAGGCAGCAGCAGCCACTGTGGCCAGGCCGACGTACACTGTGGGGGGGCAGGAAGAGACTGGCTATGGTGGCCACCTCTGGTTTTCTGGCATCTGTTTCCCTTTCCCAATAATTCACTGAACCTCTGTCAAGGAGCCACTCTTTCCCTTGGGTATGCAGCACCTACGCTCAGGGTCAGCGGTGGCTCTGATGGGCAGTCAGCATCTGCTCCATCCCTGGCCACAGTGATGGGTGAGAAGATAAGCAGGTAACACAACATGGGTGGAGAACAGACCTGAGACTTTTATCCTATTTCTAGAGGAGTAATAGGATAAGACTCTTTCTTCTGCTTTATTTGGGATTGTAATGGGGCAAGTCTGAGGGCCGGAGCTTTGGCAACCATCCTGCCATCCCAAGGGGCACCTGCTTGAGAATGAAGCTCAGGCAGAGCTAAAATATGCAAATGAAAGTCTGAGGGCTAGATCCAGCCATGCCTGAAGCATACCTAGTCTTTTCAGTTACATGAATCCACATAGTTTCTCTTGACATAAGCCAGGCTGAGTCATATTGGTCTGGAGTTTTTAAGTATAACTGATACAAGGGTCTTAGGAAACTCCAGGATCCCTATGAAAGCCAGGGCCCCACTCACCTCCAATAGCCAGATAACGGAAGAAGAGCCAGCCACTGATGAGGGCCTCTCGAGGGTTTCGGGGTCGTTTCTCCATAATGTCCAGGTCTGGTGGGTTGAACCCCAGGGCTGTGGCAGGTAGGCCATCTGTCACCAGGTTCACCCAGAGCAGCTGTACAGGGATCAGGGCTTCGGGCAGGCCCAGAATTGCTGTGAGGAAGATGCTAGAACCAGAGTCATGGGCTTGAGCCCCCAGCAAATGGAAGGTCCAGCTGCTACTCACACCCCAGGCCTGGGAGTGCCCCCCACTGTCTCTGCAGCAGCCCCACCTCACTCTGCTAGTTCTGCTGTGTGTGCATGAGTGAGAAGGGTACATACACTCTTCACACTGGGCCACCCCTGAACCCCCAGTCCCAGCTCTGGGGCCTGGATAGACCTGCCCTTTAGGCCTCTCCCATTGCAGACAGGACATAAGTTCTCTTTAAGACACACACATGTGGACAGTGCGTGCCTGAGCAGATGCACATTTGTTCACAGATGTGTGCAGAAAACCTAGTGCAGGACACACAATCCCGCAAAACACAAGCAAACATCTACACGCTTGCCCTGATGTGCACAGATGCAGAGTTCTTACACGGCCAGGCAGACATGCGCTCACCATTTGCCACAGGTGTCACTCACATGTGAACCTAAGTGTGTACACGATTACACGCGAGCACAAATCCTCGGTGCTTGTACTCCCGCCCAAAGATGAACAGGAGGTCACACGCACACGTGTACACATGCCTCTCACTCAGGCACACACCCTATGTGCACACACACGTACACATACGAACATATTACTGCCCAAAGGTGAGGTGAGTTCTCCCATCTCGCAGGACTCTGAAAGTGGGAAGAAGGTCATGGCTGGAGGGATGCCAGGGGATTTCTCCAGCACCACCCTGGGGACTAAAGTACATCAGGGGTTCTGGAGAATGATGGGAGTTCCTGTTCCTGCCCACCCTGAGGTGGGACTCTGGAAGGCCTGTCTTCCAGGGCAGGACATGGGGCCCATCATCCCTGCAGCCCCACCCCAGGACCAGGCATTCTCCCTGTCCTGGGGATCCACAGCTGGTCCAGAGGGCTGGGAGGACGGAACACAGGGCCTCACCAGACAACCTCGCCGACGTTGGAGGAAATGAGGTAGCGGATGAATTGCTTCATGTTGCTGTAGATGGCTCGGCCCTCTTCTACAGCAGCCACGATGGAGGCAAAGTTGTCATCTGAGAGTACCATCTCTGCCGCTGACTTGGCCACGGCCGTGCCAGAGCCCATGGCAATGCCGATCTCTGCTTTCTTCAGGGCTGGGGCATCATTCACTCCGTCTCCTGTCTGAGGGCCAGGTTAGGGGGGTTCACAGCTGAGAACTTCCCTGCCACCTGCCTGACTCTCCTCCCTCAGCCTGCCACCAAGTTTAGGGGTTGTCCCCAAGGAAGCAGGCAGCTGAATGGAACCAATGGTGAGGTCATGAGCCTAGAAACTGACCTGGGGCTGAGGCTAAAGGACAGGGCAGGGAGTGCAGACAAGGACAAAATTGAGAAGAAGGTCAAGCTTAAGGTCAGAGAAGATGGTGAAGTGAGGACGGGAAGAAGGCGAATCAACACTGAGGGCAAGGATGAAATCAAGGTAGGATGTGGGATAGAATATGAAACTGAGGTCAAAGACAAAATTAAGGTCAAGTCAGGAATGAGGTGAAGGTCATGGTCCAGGTCAAGGGTCAGTTAGGGGATGCAGTTAAGGTGAAGGTTGGAGCCAAGGTGAAAGACAGGGTCAAGAATAGACTCATGTTCAAGATAAAAAAATTAGATTAAGGGAGAGATCAAGTCAAGGCTATGGTCCCTATCAGGAATGATGTCATGGTAGAAGTTAGAGTTGATGTCAAGGTCAAGATTGAAGGCAGATCAAAGTTGAGGTCAACATAAAGTAATAGACTGGGGGGAGGGGTGGTCAACGTCAGGGATCAGATCAGGGTCCAGGTCAAGACTGGAACCAGTATCAAGGTTGAACTGAGTAAAGGATCAGTTTAAGATGTTTTAAGGTTGAGGTCAGGGACCAAGTCAGTGTGAAGGTCAAAAATAAAGGCCAAGAACAAGTTTACAGTTGTAGTCAAGTCAAGGTAGATGCCCAGCTCATTATCAAGGTCAAGACTGAGCCATACATAAGGATTAAGGTCAACATAAAGGACTGGGATAGGCTAGAGGTCAAGATTATAAACTGAGGTCAAGACAGCGGTGAGTGAAAATGAGGTTAAGAATCAGATCAGTGTTGACGAAGAGGTCAGCAATCAAGAATGAGACAGAACAAAAACTGAGACCAAACCAAGTGTTCATCCAGAGGTGAAGGGAAGAAGAGACTGGTATTACACAGTGTAATGCCACTGAACAATAAGCGAAAAATCATGGTACTGAATCCCTCAACAACATGGATAAACCTCAAAGGAAAAAAGCCAGACACAAACAGCAAACGCTGTATGATCCCACTCATGTAAAAATCCATGAGAGGCAAAATAATCCATGTTGCAAATAAAGAATCAGAGCAGAGATTGTGAGATGTGGCCGGGGGCCTGATGGAGAAGGTGGGTAAAAGGACCTCATGCGTTGATGGTAAAGTTCCCTCTCCTGGGTGAGGGCAAAGTATACTGATGTCTACAACTGAGTCTGAAATGCATGAAGAAAAGATGGATTAAAGATGAGTAGATGGACAGGTATGTGATAAAGCAAATATACCTATGCTATTCATAGACTCTAGATGGCAGATATTTATAGACATTCACTATGAAAATTTTTTCAATTTCTCTTTGGGCTTGAAAGTTTTTGAAATAAGATGTTGGGAAAAATAAGAATGAAGCAGAGGCAGGGGTCAGCCAGTTCTCTTTCTAAGCCCTGTGGTCAGTGCTTCCCACCCTCCCCCAGCCCACCCCCTCCCCCAGGCTCCCAGCTTGTGGCCTCACCATGGCGGTGATCTCATTGAAGGACTGCAGGTTCTCCACAATGCGGGATTTGTGGGCGGGCTCCACCCGGGCAAAGCAGCGGGCCGTGCGGCAGGCATGGCGCTGCTGCTCGGGGCTGAGGTCATCAAATTCGCGGCCCGTGTAGGCCTTGCCCGCCACGTCCTCCGTGTCCTCGAAGATGCCAAGCCGGCGGCAGATGGCCACAGCTGTGGCTTTGTTGTCTCCTGTGATCATGACCACACGGATGCCCGCCTGGTGGCAGCGTGCGATGCAGGCAGCCACCTCGGGCCTCGGAGGGTCCAGCATGCCCACACAGCCCACGAAGGTCAGGTCCGTCTGTAGGGAAGGGGTAGATGCCAGAGGGACCTGGACCCATCCTCAACCTGCCACCTGCCCAGCGCTGCAAGCAGACACACAGTTCCCAGGGCCCCAGCACCCGCCTGCTACTGCACGCCCACCTCGTACTGCAGGTGAACACACGACTCTGGGGTCCCAGCACCCACCTCGTACTGCACAAACTTGCTGCAGTCATCCAGCTGCATGTCCTCCTTCCTCGGGGGCATGTCCCGGGTGGCCAGTGCCAAGCAGCGCAGCGTGTCCGAACCTGAGCCCCAATCCCTGACCTTGGCCAGGATCTGCTCCCTGGAGGTGGTGTCCAGCGATACCGTGTGGCTTCCCACACGGACTGAGTTGCAGCGCTCAATCACACTCTCAGGAGCCCCCTACAGGAGTGGGACAGGGAAGGAGACAACTCGGTCAGTCAGGACCCCTCCCCTCCCTCCTGCTTAACTGTGAGGCCCAGTTCTCAGGGAACCAAGTGGGCCCCACTGTGAGAGAGCCCAGAGGGTAAGGGGGGCTCACATAGAGTGTGATGCGGTATGAAGCCCCCAGCAGAACATCCTCCCACCCCAGCAACTAGTCTGCAGCTGAGAAGGCCTGATGCAATATTTTGGGGGACAGGGTGGGAATGGCACCCTCCTACAGACCCTGCTGCCCTGCCAGGCTGGTGCCCCCATCATCCCAATTCTGTAGCTGTAGGGTGCTCTGCATCGGGAAGTGGGCTGAGCCCTGCTGGGAACCAGAAACAGAGCCCAGCTGAGGGTGTGGGGGATGTGGCTCTGGAGGGTGGTTGTGGGGTGTCAGGCTTGGAGTCTCACCCTGGGCCTCATCCCAGGCCTGGGAAGAACCTCTGAATCCTCCATCAATGCCTCTTCCTTCTCCCCAAAATTTACACCAAATGCTAGGGGGGTTTTGTTCATTTGTTTTTTGTGGCCGAGCCACAAGGCATGAAGCTAGCTCCTCGACCAGGGATGGAACCTGAACCTCCTGTAGTGAAAGTGCGGAGTCTTAACCACTGGAATGCCAGGGAAGTCTCTTGATATATGTGTGTGTGTGTGTGTGTGTGTGTGCACGCGCGCGCACGCACGTATGATCAAACACTAGGTATTTTAAGAAGTCTGAGCTTCCCATACAGAAGCTTTCTCTTTTAAAACAGGTTAAACCCCCCCCCCCCCACTGCAAGCTTAAAAGCAGATTTTAAAGATTCTGCTTTAATCTGATTCCTACTTTAGATTAAAAATCAGTGACAGGAAGGACTATGGATGAGAGTCTGGATGGAGCTGGTTCCTTCCCTCCTTAGGCCTATTTCCAAGACACAAAGCACCAAGTCTGGACACCAGCCACTTCAACAGTCCCCATCAGAAGCAAAAGAGCTCCTGAGACAGTCTAGCCTGACCTGCTATTCAGACAGGGACCCAAGGCCCACGTGGGAGCATGGTGACTCTGAGGTCATGTGGCAAGGCAGTGCCTCTCAGATCAGACCTGGGACCACAGGGAGGGGCAGGCCTCAGCATCTGGCTGGGTTTTATCTGCCCCACACCTGGTCCCCCTCCCAGTTCCCCATGGCAGGCTGACCACCCTCATTCTGGAGTCACCCTTTGCTGAGGGTCTCCCACCTCCCCCAGTGTCCCACGGCTGCAGGCTCTGGCTCATCAGAGGGCTGGAGAGCAGGCCCCAGGGACTCCAGGTGTGCAGAGGCCCCAGGCCGGTCAGGCAGGCCCACCTTCACAAACATTTTGCTGCCCTGGGCCGCCAGGCCAGGGCGGGTGGGCGTGCAGTACACTGACATGGACTTCCGGTCTCGGGAGAACTCCAGGGTGAACTCCTTCTGCATCAGCTGCTTGATGACCTGTGGGGCGGGGCGGGTCCAGGCGTGAGGGGCAGGGCCAGCGATTCTGGCTGCTTCCTCGCCAGCTGCTCAGCCCTGAGAAGAGCCTCTTGCTCCCTACACGGGGTGAGTCTACCCTCCTCTAACCCTGACATTCAAGGCCTCCATCTCCCTCTCCAGCCCCAGAAACACCCCAGAGTTGCCATTTCCTGACCAGGCTGGGTAATTTCTGGCTCCAAGTCCTTTCCCACACTCAGCTGTTCCTCTCTTTTCTCCTTAGACCAGTCTCACTAGATAGGCATCTGAGGTCCTTCCTCCTCCCAGAAGCCTCCCAGGACTTCCTTCCCCTCTCTCCCTTCTCCTGATGCCCCAGAAACCCCAGCCACATGGACTGTGGTCAAGCCCCCCCATGCTGCTCACCGTGTTACAGGCGCCAGCTCGCTCCACCCGGGAGAGAGCCTGCAGGTCCGTGTCAAAAACATTCATCTTCTCCACCAGGCACGTCAGGGCCGTCTCCGTGGCCTCTCCCACCTTCTCATACACACCCTTCGTCTGGGAGGCCCAGGTACAGGGAGTAAGGGGTCAGGGCACTCACCTCCCACTCATTCCCTGATCCCTGGAGCTCCCAGGCCCTGCTCCTTCCCTCGCCCTTCTCTCCCGAGGCCTCATATGCCCCTGCCTCCACCACCCTTCAAGGGCTCACAACGGCCAGGGCGACCTCCCTCTTGAGCTCCACGCCCACTCATGCAGCTGCTGCCTGTTGGACTTGGTTCCCTGCGGACCCTCAGTCTACCTCTCCCTCTCTCTATATGTGCCACTCCGGTGACTGTTCCAGCCAGAATGGCAGCTAAAAGCTCCCTGAGCTCCTCCTTCTTTCACCGAACTGGTCACCAAGTCCCAGGATTTTGGCTCCAAACTCTCTCCAACTCTTGCCTTCTCCCCTCTTCCTGAAGCCTCAGCCACGACTCAGCTGACGTTTCTCGGGCCCAGATGACCACACAGGGCTCCCTGGCCCCGATCTTGCCCAGTCTGTTCTGTCCTCCACATGGAGACCTAGGGGGTCTTCTGTGAATGCAGATCTGACCGTATCACCCTCCTGCTCTAAAGCCTTTGCTGTCTGTCTGCCGCCCTCAGCTGGGCATCAGACTAACTTGGTCTGGCCAAGTGCCCCCACTCAGGGGTGAAGAGCCTGCCATGTGCATCACGCTTCTGCTCCAGCCACAAGGAAGAGCATTCACCGCCTAGATCACATCAGGTTTTAGTGGCCTGTGGGCCGTTTCTGGGCTGTGCCATTTGCTTTAAAAACTTCCTGGTATTTGTCCCCCAAAACACTTCTCCCAGGAACCCCTGGACTTTTTGCCTTTTACATTACAGTTCCCCACAGCCCAGGAGCCCCAGGGCAAGGTTCTAAAGCCAAACTGAGGAAGAAGGAGGCGGGTGTGGAGTGGACTGGTACGGCAGTGCTCCTGGGGTGTGGCACTCCCAAGGAGCAGGGACCTCCAGTCCTGGGAACTTGGATACCCTGGGTCTTTTCTGAGCGCCTGGATACTAGGGAAGTCACTGGAAGGGGGTAGGGGCCCACCTCGTTGTAGTCCAGCGCTGAATCATTGCACAGGGCACAGATGGTCGCCAGCTCCACCAGCCCATCAAACTGCCCGCAGTGCACTTGCCGCTCTCCCTGACGCCTGTGGAGCCAGAGCGGTCAAAACTGGGTTCTTGGCCCCGCCCCTGGGCGATGCCCAGTATGTTTGCCCCGCCCCCAAGATGCCTTGCCAATGACAACTCTCAAGAGTTGTCCTACGTAGCCCCGCCCACCTGTGCCCCTTCGCCGAGCACTCACACTTCGCCCTCCGGGGCATATGTGGTGCCCGAGACGGTGAACTCATGCAAACGGCAGGTACCCGCTCCGGCCTCGGCTACCACGAACATCTGGGGAGCACAAGGGTGTGCTCATGTGTTTTTCAAACCCTTGTTTCAGAATCCCTAGTAGGACTGTTCAAATGAAGTCCTACTAAGGATTCCTGCAGGTCAGGGGCTGCGGGCAGCAAAGCAAGCTGGTGCCCTGACCCTGCGGCAGACTCTGATGTGCTTCTGTGGGGGACTAAGGTCTCAGACACAGAGCGTGGGTTTCCAGGGTTTTACAGGAGTAGGGGTGGGAGAGAAGTGATCAGGGGGCCCGGGAGAATGGGAAACCCACAGGCTTCAGCATCACCCCACCCACCCCTCTACCCTCAGAGACCTGCTGGAGTCTCAGCCAGACTCCCTGGAGCATGTGGGCAGCAGCCCAGGATCTGGGATCGAGTGCCAGGGAATGAATAATTCCTGCCTGGGATCCCAGGTCACTGGAGCTGGTGTATCGGGTGACAGGCACTGACCACAGAGCGTCACCGTGGAGCAGGAAAAAACCTGGGTCCAAGCCCGGCTTGGCTCGGATGCCCAGGCTGTACTTGACCCTCCCCTATGTCCTTTAGGGTCACCAGGCAGGGCTTACACACCTAAACTTCAGATGAGGAAACTGAGGTTTGCAGATGGCCTGCGAAGCCACAGAGTGACATATGTGTCCAAATGATGCACATGCAGCCAGGCTTTGCTGCTCTGCCCCAGGAAAACCTGGATCTGCTTCCCACCATGGGGCAGCGTGCATGTTCTCTCCTCCATCTCTGGAGTCAGGGAGTGGCCCAGAGAGGTAGCCCAGCCTGCCGGGCACCACACGGCAACACCCAGGCTGGGTACATCCACTCACCCGGCAGACCGACATCTGATTGGTGGTGAGCGTGCCCGTCTTGTCCGAGCAGATCACCGAGGTGCAGCCCAGGGTCTCCACAGAGGGCAGACTCCGCACAATGGCATTTTTGCGGGCCATGCGCCGCGTGCCCAGTGCTAGGCAAGTAGTGATGACGGCCGGGAGGCCCTCGGGGATGGCAGCCACAGCCAGAGCCACAGCGATCTTGAAGTAGTAGACAGCACCTCGAAGCCAGGAGCCACCGTGGGCGGGATCGGCAAAGTGACCGATGTTGATGACCCACACGGCCATGCAGATCACGGAGATGGCACGAGACAGCTGCCGCCCAAACTCATCCAGCTTCTGCTGCAAGGGCGTCCGCTCTGGCTCCACGGCGGCCATCTGACTGCGGATCTTACCCAGCTCGGTGTGCAGGCCCGTGGCCACCGCCACACCCACCGCCTTGCCCGATGCAATGTTGGTGCCCTGGCCGAGGGAGGGACAAGCAAAGGGGCTGGTTGGCACCTCAGCAGGGGCCCAGTACCCCTGACCCCTTCAAGCTGGGATTAGGGCTCTCTTCCTCCTCCTTGGCTTTCTCTTTCTCCATGTCACTTAGTGCTCCCAGACATATGCAGTTATGTAGTCTTGAGTTATGACTGTCATCGCCTTGGTAGTGTCAGCTCTATGAAGGCAGGGACTTGGTTCGATGCCACATTGCCAGTGCCAGCACGGGGTCTGGCACAGAGGCAGCAATGGCTGAAACTGACAGCACAGCACAGTACCCACCAATTAAAAAGGGGTTCATACACAACCAAACTAGCCACACAGAGGGGTGCTGTGATCTCAGGTAAACAGTTTTAAACAGTATTTACTAAAGAATCCAGAAAATCTGAGCTTAAGTCCATCCATTCCCAAGGCCCCAGTAAGATCCCCAAGCCCTGATGCAAGCGTGAGCTTGCATGTCCTCTCCTGTAAAATGGTCCAGCTGAGGCGAGAGACACAACTGTTAAGGGGAGGCTCATAACTCATCCCCTTCAGATGGGTGCCCCGTGCCAAGGCTGGAGAGGTGGGTACTGGCAGCCTCAGTATCTCTTCTGCCCTGAGCCATACAGGCCCCTCTGCTAAGGAAGGGCTTCCCCGGTGGCACTAGTGGTAAAGAATCTGTTTGCAATGCAGAAGACCCAGGTTTGACTCCTGGATGAGAAAGATCCCTGGAAGAGGAAATGGCACCCCACTCCGGCATTCTTGCCTGGGAAATCCCATGGACAGAGGAGCCTGGCGGGCTACAGTCCAGGGGGTCGCAAAGAGTCAGACACGACTGAGACTAAGCACGCATGCACTGCCAAGGAAATGACCTGCAGTTAGCCAGAGCGCCCTCCTTAGAAAGTTTCCGGTGATGGCCGCTGATGCCTGAGCGGGCCCCTTGGTGTTCCCTCCCCACGCAAAGCAGCTTATCCAAGGCTTCTGGGCACTCAAGCAGAGCTGCGGGTGAATATCGCCTTCTCCTTTTCTGTTCACTTCTGGGGACACTTTATAACTTAGCGCAGGGCCACTGCCAGTTGGCTTGACCCCTCTTTGTGGCCTCTGTGCTCAGCTTCAGGCTGTTACTAGGCAGCCCATGAGCATCACTGGTTAGGTCTCTCTGGGGCCACAGGGGCTGAACCCCATTAGTTTCCCTGGGAAGACACTCTCCCTGGTGTCTTGTCTTAGGGATCCATTTTCTTATCTGAGAAATGAATGGTTCCTGACATCTTCCACCGTTTTGGCAATGCTCCTTTCCCTAGAGGATTCCATTGAGTGACTGTACACAAGCTCTGCCCCTCTCCAGCTTAAAGCAGGGTAAGCCTAGCAGGCAGGAGAAAAACTCTGGAGTCAGATAGCTGAGTCTACATCCCAGCTCTGCCGCTCACTGGCTGTGTGACCTTGGGAAACTTACTTAACCTCTCTGTGTCTGTTTCCTTGCTGGAAAATGCAGACAAGTGTACTTATTTCAAAGGCAATGAGAGCAGAAAATAAATTAATACAGGTAAAGGTCTTAGAATAGGGCCAAGCACACAGCCTCCAGTAAACACAACTATTATTATTACTAGAAATTTCCATGTATTCTCAATGATTGTGAGGTTCTTTCCCATGGGGCTTTAACTAATTCATCAAAATGTTATTAATTTTTATTATAAGGCACTTACAGAAAACAGCATGTTCTTCTTATCCTGGTTAACAGCTCTGCGGTCCGGGATGGCATCCGTGTGCTTGGTCACAGACACAGATTCACCTGGATATGGAATCAGAAATGAGAAGTCCGGGACTTCCCTGGTGGTCCAGTGACTGAGACTTCACATTCCCCTTTGCAGAGTGCCTGGGTTCAGTCCCTGGTCAGGGTACTACATCCCATGTGCCACAACTAAAGATCAAAAGCACAACTAAGACCTAGTGTAGACAAATACACACATCAGTTCAGTTCAGTTGCTCAGTTGCGTCCGACTCTTTGCGACCCCATGGACTGCAGCATGCCAGGCCTCCCTGTCCATCACCAACTCCTGAGGTTTACTCGAACTCATGTCCATGGAGTCAGTGATGCCATCCAACCATCTCATCCTCTGTCGTCCCCTTCTCCTCCCACCTTCAATCCTTCCCAGCATCAGTGTCTTTTCAAATGAGTCAGCTCTTCACATCAGGTGGCAAAGTATTGGAGTTTCAGTGACAACATCAGTCCTTCCAGTGAACATTCAGGACTGATTTCCTTTAGGATGGACTGGTTGGATCTCCTTGCAGTCCAAGGGACTCTCAAGAGTCTTCTCCACAAATACACACGTACATAAATATTTTAAAAAAGAAACGAGATGCCCCGTGTGAAGTCCTCCCATCCCCTGGCCTCTGGGCCTCACCGGTCAAGATGGACTGGTCCACTCTCAGTGTGGTGGACTTGATGTCGATGAGACGGAGGTCGGCAGGCACTTTGTCTCCCACTGTGGAGGGAGAACGGTTTGGCTGAGTGTTGCTCTGGGCATTCCCTCCCAGGAAAGCCAGCAGGGCTCCCAGAAGTCAAGGCCAGCACTGAGAGGCAGGGGGCTGAGCTTGTCCCCTGGCTTATGGTACCCTTATCCATCTGATGGGGTTCTGGCTAAAGAGCTGTAGAGGGATCCAACAGCCCCCCTCTACAACGCATAGTCAGAAAGAGAAGGGTGGGCTCATTAGCATCTCATAATGCAAGGAGAATACCCCAGAAGCACCTGCCACTTCCACGATGTCTCCAGGGACGATGTCCCGAGCACGGATGCGTTGCACACCCTTGCGGTCCGCACGGATCACCTTGCCCATCTCAGGCTCATACTCCTTGAGGGCCTCGATGGCACTCTCTGCGTTGCGTTCCTGCAGAGGCAGGACGGCTGTCTATCCTCGCTGGCCCTAGCAGGCCACCCCCTTGGAAGGACACCCCTTGGGGCCTGGGATGGATCTGGAAGCAGAAGGACCTGCAGGGTCCAGGAAGGAAGGAAGGACCTTCCAGGACCAGGTGAAGGTGACACCTAGCAGCTGGGAGACCCCAGGACGCAGCCCCACTCCCGAGTGTCCCACCTGCCACACGCCCACGATCGCATTGGCCACAAGGATCAGCATGATGACCAGGGGCTCCACGAAGGCTGTCGCGGTCTCCTCGCCCTCCTCAAACCACGCCAGGACCTGCCGGGATCAGAGCTGGTGAGTGGCAGCTATGCCATGGGCCAGGGTCTGCCTGCCATCTCCTGTGTATAGTGGTCTGTCTGCTCCCGTTTGGGAGGAAGCACCCCTGGGGAGCCTGGACTTGGAGAGGTCTGCTCTCAGAAGGCCTCAGCTTGGTCACTACTCCCTCCAGGTAGTGACCGTCACAGCTCACGTGCTACCCCACCCACTCTCAGGGTCGTGGGGCCACTGTTGGCCTGACTGTGGTTCTCCAAGTGCGGGGCCCAGACCAGCAGCAGCATCACCTGGCTACTTGTTAAAAAAGCAAATTCCTGGGCTCCGTCCCAGACCTGCTGAGTCAGAAACTCTGGGGTGGACCCCAGCAGTCTGTATCTGAAGCCGCCCAGGTGATCCTGCTGCAAACTCAGGTTGATGGCCTTCTGGTCAGAGGACCAGCCAGAGCCCAGGCCCAGAGGTGGGAGACCTGGTTCTAGTCTGTTCCCACCTCCTGGCCCAAGCGAGTGCTTGTCATCCTCTCCAAACCTCCATGTGTCCATCTGTTCTGAGGAGGGGGGTACCAGAACCCTTTGGCTTGGCTGTATTGGGGACTGGCCTGGATATTTTCTAGGAGTCCTCAGTTTCCAAAGGACAGTGAGTGGCCAGGATGGTCAGACTTAGCTGGCTGGGCCCCTGCCAGCTGGAGGGCAAGGCTGGGAGCAGGAGACACAACCACCCTCTGGATTCCATTCCCTGCACGACCCTTGGGTCTCTGCTGCTCAGCCACCAATGCCCACCTCCCCGCCGCTCCACCCTGGGCCCATGGCCCTGCGGCTCCAGAAGGAGTCTAGGCTGAGGGCATGGTGGGCAGCAGTGGGGGGTAGCAGCCAGGACGCAGGTGTGGGAGGTTGAGGTCTGAAGTCCCTCTAAGGGGACATGGAAGGTACTGCATGCACTCTCAACTCGGGGGATTCACCCCTCCCCACCAGGGACACTCAGCAATATCCATAGACTCAACTGTCATACTGTGGGAAGCAAATGGCATCTGGTTGGCAGAGGCCAGGGCTGCTACTAAATACTCTACAGTACAAGATGGTCCCTGCCACAGAGAACTGGCCCGAGAAGTCAACGGTGCTGATGCTGAGAAACCCTGCACTAAAGGGAGAGGTGGGAGCAGATGTGCTTTTGCAAGCTCACTCTGATAGCCAGGGCGGACGAGGGGCTGGAGGGGACAGATGAGAGCTGGGAGTCCACTGTAGGGGCTGCGAGGATTTGGGCAAGGGCAGGGGCTGGGCAAAGAATTGATGCTTTCAAACTCGTGGTGCTAGAGAAGACTCTTGAGAGTCCCTTGGACTGCAAGGAGACCAAACAAGTCAATCCTAAAGGAAATCAACCCTGGGTATTCACTGGAAGGGCTGATGCTAGAGCTGAAGTTCCAATAGTTAGGCCACCTGATTCGAAGAGCTGACTCATTGGAAAAGACCCTGATGCTGGGAAAGACTGGGGGCAGGAGAACAGGGTGACAGAGGATGGATGGCATCACCAACTCAATGGACATGAAATTGAGCAAACTGGGAGATATTATCGAAGGATAGGGAAGCCTGGAATGCTGCAGTCCATGGGGTCACAAAGAGTCAAACACGACTGAGCAATTGAACAACAAAGGGGGCGGGTAGGGGCTCAGGGATGCCCACGGCTGAGAGGACAGCCCTGTGGCTCAGAGCCTGGGCCTCTGAGCATTGCCTGGACCCGCTCCCCGGCCTAAGCTGCCTGATGCCATGGGAAAGGGCTACTTACGAAGGAGACCAGGGCGGCCAGCAGCAGGATTCGAACCAGGAGGTCCTCAAACTGTTCCAGCACCAGCTCCCACAGGGACTTCCCTGGGAACGGGAGCGCTGCATGAGGGCTGGGCTCCTGACCGACTGACCAACCGCGTCCATGCGGAGGTGCGGTGGCCCACTCCCTCCCTCCCATTTGAAGAGGGAGAACCCGAGGCCCTGAGAGGCACAGATGGGCAACGCCGGGGGCTCAGCCAGGCCCCACCCGCCTGTGAGGGGAGGACTGACGGTGACTGGCCCAGGGTGTCATCTGATGCCCTTGCAGGCAGCCCTGGCTTCTGCCTCACCTTCCTCCGTCGGGAGTTCTGCAGGATCCAGGCAGCCACAGGAGCCATGAGGAGACAAGAAATGACTGGGTTACTGAGCAGAGTCTGAGCGGTGCCCTCCCTGTGGTGCCCACCAGAATCCCCACAATGGGCAGGACACATTCCCCCCAGGTCTCTGAAGTCAGAGAACATGTGGTTTGAGCATGGATACTTTGACATCCCTTCCCCACCTGACTCTGGTTGAGGATGGCCTTCTGTGACCTGATTCACCCTGGAGCAAGAACTGAGCCAGGGCCCTCCAGACCATCCAGGCTAGTTTCTCCTCCATTGCACAGAGGGGAAACTGAGACCTGGAGGAGATGGGAACCCTGAGGTCGCACAGGGAGTTGGCAATTCTCAGGGCTCCCTGACTGCCCTTTGTCAGATGCCCACCAGGTCCTATTCAATGTCCCCCTACCCACGGTAGGGTGGTCCCTTCATTCAAATTGAGAAAACTGGCTCAGGCCACCTCTGACACTCCTGCTTCTCCGGGACCAAGGGGACAAGGCCCGCAGCACTTGTAGGGGCCACCCCACCCAGGGCTCCCTGGGCAGGACCTCAGCAGCCAGCGCCCCGGGCTTCAGTTCCCGGAGGCTGAATGTCAGCTTGTCCCCTCCCAGGCCCTCCGCTGCAGCAGGCTCAGAGTGAACCCAGCCAGCCTGCCGAGGCCCAGACCCACAGAATATTTTGAAGAACCACATCTCCAAACACCACAAGGACCTACTGTCCCTTTACAGGCTCCACTTTCATCTCCTTCAGGTCCTGAAGCACCCATGTTACAGGTGGAGCTGGCTGCCCCCGTAGTTGAGTCCAGGAATCTTCCCAACAGCCTAAAGGGGAGGTAGGTGGGGATGCCGACTCCATCTTGCAGGTGCAAGAACTGAGGTTCAGAGTGGATGCGTGGCTTGAACAAGATCACACAGCAAGCAAGAGTGTTTTCGGTCTGTGGAAAGTAGCCCTGGACGGGCTTCTCCCTCCTGCCGATCTCAGGACCTGCCCAGGGCTGTCTGAGGGCTCTCTCAGACCGAGCCTAACTGATCTTTGTCTCCTCTTGTCCCATGCCATTCCCAGGATAGCCCCTGGGCCGGCAGCATCGGGGTCACCCAGGAGCTTGTTAGCAATGCAAAACCCGAGGCCCCACCCCAGGCTGGGGGTCACCTCCCTCCTCCTCGCTGACACTGGTCCTTTCTTCTGCCCACCTGCTTTCAGCTCAAGCACCAACCAGCATTTTTTCCCATGGGCGCCCCCTACCCTGACCACCTGTTTGGAAGGTCTGGGGTCTGCACCTGGCAGCTGAACCATGGGGAGTACTGAGCAGCCCACCGGGCTGCAGGAATCCAGGAGGAAAACATATAACCTAAAAATACACTTTCTAGCATTTTCTCCAAAGTCCTATTTTAGGCAACAGCTGACATTTTCCGTGGAAAATGTAATCTCCAGTGTCCTGCGTTGAGATTAAAATCAAACAGACTTTTTCCTTCTGATCTATTTAGCTAAAGTGAACAGGAAAGGCAGGCGGGAGGGCGAGCCCTGGTTTCTGGGCCAATTCTCCAATGGAGCAGGGTCCTTTAGAGGTCATCTCAGCCATGCCCCAGCCTCAGAGCACACGTCAGCCTACTTCTGCTGTGCTCTACCCAGGAGTTTCCTCAACCCCTCAACCTCTGCAGGTGTCTTCAGAATTCCTGATCTAAGGAAGAGGTTATCTTTAAATCTCACCCAAATCCTTCCCTCTGTCTACCTAGCCCCTCCCTCTGCTGGTGTGTAGCCTCAAGGCCACCATATTCCTCAGGGAATTTTTTCTGGATGGGGGTGAGGTCTGGGGTTGGGAAACCTATTCCGGAAACATACTAGCTCTCTTGAATGAAGTTGCTCAGTTGTGTCCAACTGTTTGCGACCCCATGGACTATACAGCCTACCAGGCTCCTCCGTCCATGGAATTTTCCAGACAAGAGTACTGGAGTGGGTTGCCATTTCCTTCTCCAGGGGATCTTCCCGACACAGGGATTGAACCTGGGTCTCCTGCATTGCAGGCAGACACTTTATCATCTGAGACACCTGGGAAGTAGCCACCAGCTCTAGTCCCCACTGCAAACTGCCCTCCACCTGCTGGTCTCACCAGGTCTCCTCCCTCCCCTCTTCCACCTGACTGTCCCCTTCTGCTGACCTACAGCCCAGTCCAAGGTCTACTCTTGGTGGTAGTTATCATGCTATTCCCCTGGGGCTTCTCATTCTCCCCATAAACTAAGACTGTACGTCCCATCTTCCTGAGTTGCAAAAAGAAGGATGTGTGTTAGTTTGGGCTGGAATGTAGAACTGTTGGAGAATGGCACTGTCCAGGGGAACTTCCTGCAGTGATGGAAGAGTCCTATAGCCATGCTATCTGATACAGTAGCCACCAGCCACATGGAGCCACTGAGCACTGGGAATGTAGCTAGTGTAACTGAGTAGCTACATTTTATTCCTTTATTATTATTTTAAAATATTTAATTATTTGGCTGTGCCAGGTTTTGGTTGCAGCATGTGGGATATTCCATCTTCACCGTGGCACGAGGGATCAAACTTGGGCCCCCTGCGTTGGCAGCCAAGTCTTAAGCCACCGGACCACCAGGAAAGTCTCAGCAGGTGTATTTTAAAAAACTTTTCATTCATTGAAATTCAAACAGCCACTCAAGGCTAGTGGCTGCCCCACTGGACAGCACAGTCTGGAGATCTCTGACCCTCTGCTATAGCAACCAGCACCTGGGTGACGGTATCTGCTTTGTGAACCTGAGTCACAGAGTCAGGAGACGCTGAGCCGCATGAAGGTGTGTACATACAGTGTGAGCAAGAGATGATGTGGATCGTTTCAAGCCGCTGAAATCTGGGGGCTGTAATGCAGGATAACCCGGCCGATCCTGACCGATGCCCTCTTCTTCCCAGACCTGGCCTCTACCGGGGTACAGCAAGGCATCCCTTCCACCCCAACCCCTGCTCCTAGGGCAGGCTCAGTAAGCCATGAGGTCACTGCAGATGCCCCGCCCCTCCGTGCAGGAGGGCCAGTCCCTGCTCCTGAAATGCATGTGCTTCCAGTCCTGCCTGAGCAGCTGGCTCCCCGGGGGGCCCTGGGCCTCATTTGGAAGATGGAGTACCACCCCCACCCTGCAGGGCTGCTGTGTGAATAAGCATTATTATCATTACTGAGTTATTAAGCACCTACTATACCAAAGAACTTCCCAGGTGGCGCTAGTGGTAAAGAATCCACCTGCTAATGCCGGAGAAGCAAAAGCTGTGGGTTCGATCTCTGGGTCGGGAAGATCCCCTAAAGAAGGAAATGGCACCCCACTCCAGTATTCCTGCCTGTAAAATTCCTTGGACAGAGGAGTCTGGCGGTCTACAGTCCATGGGGCCACAAAGAATCGGACACGACTGAGCGACTGAGCACTCCTATACCAAGCAGTGTGCCACATGCCTACTTCATCTCCAGAGATGAACGGCTGGGCGCCGTGCGCCTGACACAGGAGGAGGTGCTCCTCAGACAGGATAATCACCTCCTTGTGTGCATCACTCTCTTGTGATTCTCAAACAAGGCAGGAAAGAGGATATGACTATTACTCCCATTTTACACAGTAGAGGCTCAGAGAGGCTGAGTGCCTACCTAGTTCACGGTCACACGGGTGAGAAGCGGCAGGGAAGGGTTTTGAGCTCGGGCAGTTTGGCTCTCAAACCCATGCTCTGGACCTCTTGCACTCACTCCTAGACTGTCCTGCCTTCCCACCCCAGTGGTCCCTGAGCCTCCCCGAGTCAAGATCACCTGAAGGATCATAATCTCCCGTGTCCTGACTGTTGGGCTGGAAGCCATCATTGGCTGGCCCTTCCAAGGAGAATACCCCATCTCTTGATGCCATCCACCAAGCCTCACAGGCCAAGACAGTAACAAGAGGTGCCGCCCTTCCCAGACCCCCGCTGGACCAATCTGGGGGCATTTGACTCCCCCTAATATTGCCTGAATCGTTCATATGGTGGCCTCTCCTGACCAAGCCCTACTCTGGGTAACTGCTGCCAGACTGAATCAGTCCCTGTCCACAGATACCCAGTGGGTGACTGATCTGTAGGGTCCTGGGATGGGATCAGAGAAAGTCTGCAGCTTAGAACAGAGAGTCTGGTCCAAGGAGTGGAGTTCAAATCCTATTATCTCAATAGTTCTGTGACCATGGGCAAGTCACTTTAAGCCTGGCTATGCCTCAGTTTCCCCGTCTGGAAAATGAGGATAATAACAGCAAATACCTCATGAGGTTGCATAACATGTATGAAACACAGCACATGGTGAATGCCCAGTAAACCTTAGCCATGACAACGGTGAACAGAAGTTTCCGTGTCCCTAGCACCTGGGACAGCACCTGGCACACAGTAGGCCCTCAATAAAACAGAATGAATGAATGACCCTATCCCGCTCACTGACCTTCCATGGCTCTACTGGGCCCACAAGATAAAGACCAACTTCAAGACTTTCCTGGACTCACCTCTCCAGAATCACTCTCATATCTTAGATGGCCGGCCCTCCCTCCACCTGCCAAACAGGATGCCTCAGGGTTGCCTCTGGTTTTGCCCTGCTCCAAGATTTTGTTTTCACAGTCCCTTCAGTGCAGGGTACCTCCCCATCTCATCGGAACTTCCGGGAGGGCTTCCTGGAAGAGGCCCTCTCTCGCTGGTCACCAATGTTGCCTCCTGCTCCAGCACCAGCGTACCTCTAGGGCAGGCAGGAGCTGAGTCATCCCTAGGTCCACCCAGAGCCTCACAGAATTGTTTATTCACTTGCCCCACGGTTCAGCCCTGGGGCCACAGCGCAGAGCCCAGGAGAAGGGAGGTCCAAGGCCAACACTGCACACTCACCACCTGCTCCCTTAATTCCCTGCTCGACTCCTTCCTCCATTGGAAACTGGTATTTCGGCTTCTAAATGTTGGTTGCAGCCAGGTTCCAGCTGGGTGAGGCGAGTGCTCACCAAGGTCTTCCTCAAAGGTAAATTTGCAGAGCAATTCAACTCTCATTTGCAAAGTCAGGGAGAGGCCTTGGCTGAGCAGACCCCACCCCACCAGCCTGGGCTGTCCCTGGTCTCCAGGCCCCAGCTGGAGTGGTCAGTCCTACCTGGCGACCAGGACCCAGAGGCGAAGTGTTGGCAAGGCAACTGTGTACCCGCGGTGCTGCGGGCAGACCCGGCCATGCCTCAGAGAGCTGCTGGTACACAGGCTTGGGGTTCTACAGGGGCAGGGCTGGTGCAGAGAGGCGAGGGTGGGATGCCAAGGCTGCCCAACAAAGGTGTGAGAACTAGGGTGAAGCCTGAAGGCTCTTCACACCTGTGAAGCCTCTATAGGGGATCTCAGAGCTGTGTCTCTGCCCTACAGACAACAATGGGGCCAAGGAAGTGGGTGCCTCAGCTGAGGGCAGGAGACAAGGTCACAGCCAAGTCACCACCAGCAGGAATCTAAATAAAGACCATCCCTCCCATGTGGCAGCCCTGGAGCTCCAGTACCCACTGTACAGATGGGCAGGCTGAGGCCCAGGAAGGAAGGTGCCTGCCCCCATCACAGCCCCTCCCCCAGCCCCCTTAAACCGAAACACTGCCCCTTCCCCGCAGAGACCTCCTGGGACCTCACCTGACCCCTACATCCCTGGGCTCTGGGGTAAGGGCGCTTTGAGGGGTGACGGCCCAACCCAGTCCTGCCTCCTGCTGAGGCTCACATCCAGCAGGGGTGACAGGCAGCCCATCCATGGACATACGGAGAGCCAAGCCCTCCTAAATATATACAATAAAATGCCCAATAGGATTTGCAAACAGAAAAATGCAAAGGAAGACTGTGAGAGGCCACCTTCTATTAGATTGGCATCTGATAAGGTACTGTGTTGGTGAGGTGGTGGGGAAACAGGGAGGCAACTGGTACAACTTTATGAAGAACAGTGTAGCAACAGCCGTCACCATGGAAATACACACTTCCTCGGACCCAGCAACTCCACTTGCAGGAATCTGCCCTTTGGTGGTTTGCACAGTGTGTGAAAGGACATGAGGACAAGGATACGCCTTGTGTGTGTGATAACAGAGGCTTCGTACAAACCCCAAACCCATGAGAAGCCGGAGGGAAGAAACGCTGAAACGGCCTGGGAAGAAACTCTGTGAAGCCACTGGAAAGCCCAAGGATGCTCGATGTGGAACCACCCACAAGGAGAGGAGGGGCAAAAGGCCTTCAAAATCCACTCCCTTTCACATAAAAAAGACCATCGATCACAGACCCAGAGGTGTGTGTGTACAGGATATCTTGGGAAGGAGACACTAGGGCTGCTGGGAGGGGTCTGTGGGGACAGAGCTGGGCAACATTTACCCTACACCTTAGGGACTTTTTGCATGTGGTGCTGTGTGCCCATGTTTATTCAAAAAATAAGTTGAGGGAATTCCCTGGCAGCCCAGTGGTTAGGACTCCACACTCTCACTGCCCAAGGCCTGGGTTCAATCCTTGCTCAAGGAATTAAGATCCTATGAGCCATGATCAAAAACAAACAAAACAAATCAGTTGAAAGCTTGTAGAAATCCCCCCCGCACACCCCGCCCTGGGCACCTCTGGGACCTGCTGAGAAAGGGGGGCTCACAAGAGGCCAGGAGCCTCCCACTTACTGCCCCACCGGGGCCTCAGAGGGCACGGCTACATGCCGGGGTGCAGACAGATGGGGGACAGTGAGGGGGTGGGGGAACAACTCCAGGCACACCCACGAACTGACGCCCCCCCTCCCCACTCAGAGGTTGGGGAGAAGGACCCCCGCCCCCTCCTCTGGCTGTGAACTTTAGGACTTAAGCAAATGACTTCCTTGTGGTTTCTAGCACTAACGACTTTGCAGGTGCAGAGACTCCTGGGGTGGGGGGGACACTAGTCCCTGGGGTGTCCCCTCCACCTGCATGTCCCGCCCCCCCACCCCAGCTTCTGGCCGGGAGCCACACCAGGTTCCTCTCCTGCCACAAGGAGGGAGGGCTGGGTGTACGCAAACACTCACAAATAACTCTGTGGAACGGGTCCTATTGTAGCCTCACTGACAATGAGCAAATAGAGGCACAGAGAGACAAAGCAGTCGGTCCAGGAATGCACAGCTCTGAAGGGGCAGAGCTAGGGCCTGCAGCCCTGTCAGCCTCACTTCAGAGGCCGTGTGGGGCGCCCAGGCCTCCTCCTCAGGCCAGGGCTGGGAGGGGAGGACAGCCTGAGGCTTGAAGGGGCAATTGGATCCCTTCTCCTCACCTGAGAACTTCCAGAGCCCTGGAATGCTTCCTGAGGAAAAAGCCCTCAGAGGAGCGGAGTGGGGTGGGGGTTGGGGGGTGGTCAGGGTGGTTGGTGCAGGGAGAAGGCGAGCAGAAGGTTCCACTAGCTCCTGTCTAGCTGACCCCAGCTCTGAGCTCAGGCCCCTACTCCAGGGTCCCAGAGTCTGCAAAAACTGTGACCCCCTTGAACTGACAGGGAAAGTGAGACCGAGAGAGGGGCAGGCACTCAGGATTAGCTCCACTTACTGGGCGACCTTAGGTAAGCTGTCTAACTTCCTGGTGCCTCCGTTACCCGCTCTGTAAAATGGGGATGACAGCAGTTGTTTTTAGGAAGGAAAGAAGACAAAAGATGAAAAGTGCTAAGACCAGTGCCTGCACATAGTAAATACTTAATGAACATTAGCTTTTATTTTTACTACCATCAAAGCACAGGGGAACCTGAGGAGCCTAGGAATAGCCACTCCCAAACTTTTCCTACCACCCTCCCCAAAATGCACATCCACCTCTCTGGAACTACACACTGCAGCAACATCCTTATCCATCACCAGCAAGGGTAACCTAAAATCCTCTCACCTAAACCAGACAACATGGGGGAGAACTAAAGGCTCCCTCCTTCTCAGTCAGCTTCCCCTCTTCAGGGAGACATGGGGGCCAAAAAGGGCCAGAAAGGAGAAGGGTGTTGGCCAGGGTAAGGCAGGGCAACCTCTGTATGGTTCTGGAGAAGGGCTGGGCCTCCAGTTTCCTTTGGGAATCAGGACTTCCAAGCAGGAGGCCACACAGAGGAGGCCGTGGAACCCCAGTTCTGCTGTCCTGACACCCACCCCCACCCATGAGCTGGGGGGCCAGCCCGGCTTGCCCTGCACTCCTCCAGCAAGGACACCCTGCCTGCCAAGTCACTAATGGGGGATATTAAATAATATTTATCTCCCTAGTTCCTCCCACAGCTCAACTAAATATAGCAGCTAATTTTTTTTGAAAAAGGATTTCTGCTCCAGAAAGATAATATTTATACAAGAGGTGGTTGTCATAAACCAATACAAAACCCAAAGCTCCCTTTCTGACAGCTCTTAGCAATTTTCAAGCCAGCCCTGGGCAGTGAGACACACGGGCCAGAGAACGTTCCCTCTGGCTTGCGGGGAGCCCTGCCAGGGTGAGTCTCCAAGATCTGAAAGGACATGGGTCCAGGCTGCACGCTGGGGATGCATTTCTCTCCGGACCCCTCCTAGGGGTGGGCGAAGGGGGCAAAATCCTGCCTGGAAGTGACTTGGGGAGGGACCTCTGCATCTTCTACCTTCCCAGGGCGACTTCTGGACAGGACAGGCATTGGCCAGTGCCTCTAGGCCGGGGAGAATCCCACACACCACTGAACACGAGAAAGGATGACACCTTTCCCTCCTAAACAGCAACAGCACCGAGGGCTCCCTCCAGACCAGAGATGGGGCAGGTGTGGCTCCAGGTCACCCAGGAAGGAAAGGCCTCCCCAGGCAACTCCCAGTGCGAGGCCTTGCACCTGCCACCCTGCAGGGAGGTGGGTCTCCTGCCTCAGCAGTTCAAAGCCCCCACCACCGGCTCCTGCCAGCCACATCCGCCCGGGGTGGCAGAAAGAGGAAGACCTGGGGGTGGGGGTGAGGGCACCGAGGCTGCCAGCTGACAAGCTGCACCTTCCGGACGTTTTATTGAGCCCTCGAGGGAGACCGTCGGGGTCAGCTGGGAGGCGGGACCGCAGGGTCTCCGGCTGGTCCCCCTCCAGCTGACCTCGGTGTGCGCACCTGCCGGACTGCGGCGACGCAGGGATGCAGCGCGGAGCGGCGATGGGGGTGGGCGAGGACCTGCGGGAGTGGACTGCGATCGGGATGCAGGTGGGAAGCCCGGAAGGGCCGCACAGGTCCCTGGGCCCGGAGGGAGGAGATCGGGGTGGGAGCCAGGCGTCCGGTCTCCGAACCCGGAACCCGCATCTCCTTCCCCGGCGAAGGTGCGGCGCGGCCCCGCCGGGAGCCCCAAAAGCGTCTGCAGAGGTTTCCGGAGCCCTCGCTTCCTGCCCGCCCGCCCGCGGGGGCCGATGGCTGGGAGGGGCGAGGACCGCTCCACGGCCACCGTGCCGGGGTGGGTTGGGGGGGAAGGCTGAGACCGCGGCGCGCGAGGCCCCCGCTGCCCCCGCCTGGCTGCACTCTCACCGTTAGGGCCGTAGCGCTCCCGAGCGCCGGTCACCTGCTCCGCGCTCAGGCCGCCCTCGGCAGTCACCGAGAAGCGGCGCAACACGTCGGCGGCCGGGAGCAGGTGCGCCTCCTCCATGCTGCCCGCCCGGCCGTCTGCGCCGTCGGCACAGTGGGGGCTGCCTCTCCGAGGGGCTACTGCGCGGGGCGCGGCGGGCTCGGACCCCGACAGGCGCCGCGCAAGGTCATGACCGCGCTGGGACCTTCCCCGACGGCAGTGGCGGCGGCGGCCAGGGCCCCCACCAGGATGCTGCGCCCCGGGCTCCCTCCCAGGGGCGGGGCAGCGTGGGGCCCGCCCCCGCACTCACACCTCTTCCGGCCGCCCTCGGAGCCCTCCGCCCCGCCCCCGCAGCGCCCGGGGGCGCGGAGGCTGGGCCACCCGCCCATTCTGCAGAAGGGGGAACTGAGGCCGCCCACGCGGAACGCGCAGAACTTGGGGGAGCCGAGGGCTCGAGGTCCGGAAGGGCCTCGGCCACTGGCCACAGAGCTCCAGGTGGTGCGGGTGGGGAACAGGGCAGGGAACTGGGGAGGGCTGCTGAGCTGAGCTGTCTCTGAGCTGCCTTCTCTTGAGCCCTCTTGGGTACTGGGGGGTTGCAAGATGAGAGACGGCCATAGAGAAGTTTCCTACCCCCTTGCTCGAACTCTGCCAAGTGTGACCGTGGGTCCAGAGGGAACCTAAAAACCTGTGAATAAGCAAGTCTCCTCCGGAGCTGACGGTGTTTTCTTCTTTTGAAAAGACTGAACCCTCCTTGCAGTTCAGTTCAGTCGCTCAGTCGTGTCCGCCACTTTGCGACCCCGTGGACTGCGGCACGCCTGGCTTTCCTGCCCATCACCAACTCCCAGAGCTTACTCAGACTTCTGATGTTTATGCTTGCTTTATTGTTGTTCTAAAGTCCAGCGATGACTTTAGACTTTATTCCTCAGACTACCAGAACCTCTAACAATGACCCAGGATAGATAAAGTAAACCAGTCTTGTTACCTTTGACTCACACCCTCACCCCAGTACGAACTGTAACTGCGGAGGGCTCCCTCCAGAAGTCTGATGGTGTGTGGGGTGTAGGCCTCTGACCAAGACCCCTAGGGAGAGTGACTCTGGCCCAGGGCAGGGGAGGGTCTGGGGAACCCCCATTCCAGTGCTCCCTGAGCTCCAGTCTGTCCAGGGGTACCAGGAGGAGGGGCTGTAGGTCAGGGAAGCAGAAATCCCCTCACAGCACCAAAAGGAGGAGCAGAAGAGAGCAATCTGCTCCCACCCGTCCAGCTCGAGAGACCCAGCTCCCACCACCACCACATACCCCCACCATGCTGGCCTGTGCTGCCCAGATCTCTGGGATCTGCCTTGGCCGTACAAGTTCAGAGACTTCAGGACTGAGGCCACTTGGCGGGTTGTTCAGACTCCAGACCCTACGTGTCTCTGCAGCTAGAAACCCTTCCGGGCTGCTGCAGCTGTCTACACTTCCCGGAACACACAGTCCCAGCTTCCAGCCTGCCCAACTCCTGCGTTGCTGCCCCCTACTCAGCGTCCCCCCTTTTCCTGATCTCTCTCCCAGAATGGGGCCACGGTCCTCCTCCTCCTCTGTCTCCTCTTTGCCTCGCCTCCTCGAATATAGAGACAGTCAGTGAGGACTAGCTGGCAGCAAGGTCCAGTCCTTGGCTGCTTTTTACGAGTCACCCACAGTGTCTCCAGGGGCATCTGCTGGGGCTCAGCCTGCTGCCGTTAAGGCAGGGTGATGCTGGTTTTCTGGCCGTGGCTCCTTGCAGCCTGACATTTTATTTGTTTGTAATATTTTTATTTACTTTTTTGGCTGCATTGCATCTTATTTGTGGCTCATGGGATCTTTAGTTGCAACATTTGAATTCTTAATTGCAGTCTATGGGATCTAGTTCCCCAACTAGGAATCAAACTCCGGACCCTCTACATTGGGAGCGCAGAATCTTAGCAACTGGACTGCCAGGAAAGTCCCACAGCCTGACATTTTACATCCCAAGTCTAATATTCCCTGGGTTTCTCCCTTTCTTCCTCCACCTCTGCGGTCCACAGAGACAGCCCTACCTGTATCTCTAAGTTATCAGGGAAAATGTTAGCCAGGGCTCCGTGGGGACAGAGCCCTGCAGCTCTTCACTAGAGACCTCTCTCCCAGGGACATGAAGCCCTGGTCGCAAAAGCAGCTGGAAATCCCTCCCCTCCCCTACTTACATATCCTAGGGTCTGACTCCCCTTTGTCAATTTCAAGGACCTTAACACGAAGCCTCTCCCACTCCACCTCGCCCTCAGCTGTCAGTTGGTGTTTGCTGGAAGGAAGCCCCAGAAGGCCTGCCTGTTTGCTCTGGCAGCCTGGCCCATGTTCCCTTTCTCCAGCCCACCCCACCCCACCCTGCCTCTGAAGCTACCCCAGGCAGGGCCGGCAGCTGCCAGCAACTCTGGCCCCCCACCTGGCAGGTTCACACACCTGTCAGCATGCCCACCTGCTCCGCTGCCCCCATGACAACTTCTGGGCACCCCTCCGCAGAATCTGCCACACAGTCATCTCACACCCCAGCTCCTTGCCCAGTTGCTGTGTGTCCCATTATACCCTCTGTCTTCACCTAGACAACCAGTGGGCAGTACACTGTCCAAAGGGCTGGTCTGTCCTTCCCACCTCCCAGCTGCCAGGTACTGAGTTCCAAGCCTGGCACCCAGTCCCAGCGCTGTCTAAATCACCCACAGGACAGACAATGGCAGAGCTTACCACTTCTGTGGCAAGAGGCGTGCCTGCCAAGCTCACCTGAAGCAGGGGAAGGAGGAGCATGGGGGAAAGGAAAGTCTTTGCCGCCGGATCTGGACACAGGAAGAAGAGGCTGTTGCAGACAGAAAAAACAACCTATGTAGAAGGTAGGAAACCTCAGCCATGTGCTGGAGACAGTGACTCAGTCCCTCTGCCTGGAGGTATCATAAGGAACACAAGCAGGAGGGTCAGGAGAGTAGATCAGAGAGGCAGAGCTAGGACACTGAGAACCTTGATGGATCGTTTAACGGCCTGACTTTTTAAGCAGTGAGGATTCCAGGTCACATTTGCCTTTGAGAATAGCTTCCCTCCCAGAAGCTGTTAAGCCAGCAGGACTAAAGGGGAGAACAGAGGCTGAAAAGACCCCACATGTGTTCTGAAGACAAAGGAGGAGGTATGGACTTCCCAGGTGGCTCAGTGGTAAAGAATCTGCCTGCCATGCAGGAGACATGGGTTTGATCCCTGGGTCGGAAAGATCTCCTGGAGAAGGAAATGGCAACCCACTCCAGGATTCTTGCCTGGAGAATCCCATGAACAGAGGAACCTGGCCGGCTACAGTCCATGGGATCGAGAAGAGTCAGACACGACTGAGTGACTGACACTTCCACCTCCACATGGACCAAAAGTCAGAATGGGCTACGATGGATAGGGCCTGGCTGTGGATTAGATTCTGGGTTGAGAGAAAGTAAGGAATGACAGCTAACTCCTGGAGGGTGAGAGGTTTAGCCCTGAGGTTGGGGAGGAGCGGGTGGGGAGAGAAGGCTAGGAGGCGTCTGGGGCCACGAGGAGTATGAGGGTCC
This sequence comes from Antilocapra americana, assembly GCA_007570785.1. Lineage (NCBI taxonomy): Eukaryota > Metazoa > Chordata > Mammalia > Artiodactyla > Antilocapridae > Antilocapra > Antilocapra americana. The sequence continues at coordinate 29,998,948 of ML664177.1, read as the reverse complement.
TGCAGGCCTCCAGGTGAAAGTGGAGTAGGCTTTCTCTAGTAGCTTCCCTCTCCCTGCCGCGCTTCATCTCTCTCTGCCCTTGCTCAGGCCTCACCTTCTCTCTCTGAGCTTTCCAACAGCCTCCTCCCAGGCCTCCCTGCCTCCACACTTATCTCTGTTTATCAGGATTACCTGCCTGAGCTGGCGATTTCTTGACTTCATCCCTCTGCTCAAGAACCTTCCTTAGCTCCTTGTGACCCATGATCAGCAGGATAAAACCCAGACCCTTCAACCCAGAAGTCACCACCCTTTCTTTCCCAGCTGGCTCCCACGCATATCCCAGCAGACTGGTCTCCCCACAACTCTGCAAACCGGCCGTTCACATTCTAGCTTTAGCCCTTTGTCCAGGCTGTTCTTCGGCCTCATGTGCTCTCCAACACTCCCTGAAGTGTTTCCCCCCGGCTTTGGAAACTCAGTTCCTTGGCTGCCCCACCCTCGTGTATTCATGCTCTTCCCTGAATGCTTCTGACTCTGAAGGAGGCTCCATAGATCGAAGCTTAGTTCCCCATTGTGCACAAGGGGAAATCGAGGCCCAGGTAGAGGATGGGACTCAAACAGACACATGAGCCAGGGAGGCCAAGGCAGAGCTTTGGCTGAAACTCCCAGGCTGTGAGTCCTGTTCCTCCTGTGCGGATGGCTTTCCTCAGCTGCTTTCAGCTGCTGAGTGGGAAGAGCTCCTCCGAGGCCTTGGAGTGAGCATGGGACACCCTGGCCAATGGGGGCTCCACATTGAAGCTGGGGGAGGGTCTTGAGCCCTAGTTCAGGGGACAGGGGCTAGACCAGAGTATGGGACGGTTGGAGGCAGGAGGACTGGGTTCCTACCCTGTTGATGTCCCAGCTTCCCCTCCTTGCTCTCATTCTCTCCCTCCCTCCCTTCTTACCTTCTTTTCTTTTTCTTCTTCCATTCCTTCTTTCCCAAATATTTATCAAGGACCCAGCATGCACTAGGAATGGTGCCAGACCTGGGGAGAGGGTCCCTGTTCCCCTGAGTTCACCTGGAGAAGGGGCAAGTCATTCACCCCAAATAACCACACACAGAGACAGGCAGTGGGTTCCAGGGATGCCTTGAGGATATGGTGGGGAGGACAGGGAGATCAGAGGAAGTCTCCCCGGGGGAAGGGACGCTTCTGCTGAAATCTGAAGGAACAGGGGAAGGAAAGGTGTTCAAAGCCAAGGGAAAAAGTGAAAGCCTCTGGCTCTGGGACTATAGCCCACCAGGCTCTGTCCGTGGAATTCTCCAGGCAAGAATAGTGGAATGGGCTGCCATTTCCTCCTGCAGGGGATCTTCCTGACCAGGGATCACACTCAGGTCTCCTGCATTGCAGGCAGGTTCTTTACCATCTGAGCCACCAGAGAAGCCCAAGGAAATGCCATGCAAAGCTGACTTGGCCACAAGGCCTTGGAGGCGCCTGCCCATCTCAGGGCTTGAGTCCTCCTGTCTGTCCCATTAGTGCTGGCAGTGAAGCGGCCAGGGCAGGGGCAGTAGTCTTTAGGGAAGACAGAGGGGCTGGGGTTGCCCTGTAGCTGTCCCACTTTGGTTTGTAAATAGGTTTGACTTGAATGCAAACAGCCCTAGAGACCTGGAAACTTCACTTCCTCTTCCGGGGTCACCAGGGCCCAGCAAGCAGGTGTCCCAGGCTCCCTAAGATGCTGCAGCTGAGCATGGATTTCAAGTCCACTGTCTTAGCCCCATCCCGCCCACTTGGACAGACCTCTTGCAGGTGGGCCAGGAAGACTGACCCCCAGCTGTACAGAGTGGGAGACCCTCTTGTCGGCTCCCTTCCCTAACCCCAAGTTCTGTTATTTTGGTCTTTGGGGCTTGGGGACCCCTGTGCAACTTCCGGATGCACCCCTCCCCTTCCACGCCCTGAGTCCTCCTGAGCCCAGGGGCCCACCTGACCTAGAACTACCCTCCCACCCTGCACCTCCGGCTTCTCCCGTGCCCTGGGACAGGCAACCCACCTTCTCCCCTCCCTCGGTCCTGCCCCTCAGGGGTGTCCAGCCCAACTCATCATCACTTCTAGCCGCCCATGTTGTCCTACTGGGGCCACATCTAGTTCCCTGTACTCAGTAAGAAGTGTCTTGTCTCTGGATCTTCTGCTCACTCTGTTCCCTCTGCTGGGAACACCCTGCAGTCCTCGGGGGCTCATTCCTATTAGACCTTAAGTCCGGGAAGCCACGGAGCATCCCTGAGGTCAATAAGACTCTCAGCCCTGCCTGATCCCATCAGGCTCCCAGCACCTGGGCATTCACTGTCCACCCTGCACCCCCCCTGAGCACAGACTCACTTCGTTTCCCACAGGTGTCAGAGAGGGTGTTTGAACGACTAAGTTAAGGCAGGAAAACTCTGAAGCCTCTTCCTGGGAAGGGGCCACACCTGGACTTCAGGGACCTGGGGTGGGGAGCTTTGTCAACAGTGGGACAGAACGGACACCCAGGGGTCTGCCGTGCTGGACACCCAGGCCATTGTATTTTGGCCTGAGGAGCCTGGCCTCCTTTTCCTGCATCCACCTCTCTGGGACCACCCCGCACAGAGTAGGGGCTGGGGCCTTGGGTTGGGCTTCTCCCTCCTCAGCTTCTTGAGGCAACTTCCTGTCTTTGCCCCCTTATCGCCCCGGCCAGGCTGAGGAGAGGAAGTTGTCATCTCCCTCCCGATGGTGGACAGAGACACCCTCTGGACCTCAGGAGGGGGAGGGGACCATATCACGTGAGGAAGTGCCTGCTTCTTCCCAGCCTGCCTCCTCTTGCTGCTGCTGCTAGATTCCTCTTCCTGCACAGCCATGCAGCTGCTCTCCTGCTCGAGTACCTTCCATGGATCCCCATGGTCTCCCCAATTAACGTCGACTCCCCAGCACCTTAGACTTCAGTCACCTTGACCTGTTTTCTGCCTCCGTGCCTCTGCTCACGCTGCTACCTAGAGTAGGAAACTAGTTCTTATCTTACCTGTCTAAATCCTCCTCACTCTTTAAAGCCAGGCTCAAATGCTGCCTTCTCCAAGAAGTCCTCTTTGACGCCCCCTGGAGCAGTGACCTTGTGCTTCCTGAGTGGTCCAGTATCTGTGTGCTCCTCCCTATTTGCCTGAATTTTCATCTGCAGCATCCAGGTGGTGCATCCCTCCAGAACAGGAAGGAGCTGCATCTGAATCATCACAGGGCCCCTGCAGGGAGGTCCAGGGCTTGAAGGTCATTATAAAGTTGACCTCCAGGCTGGGAATCTCCTGAGGCTGAAACTGTGTTTATACTCTTCACTGTATACTCATCATTGAGATACTCATCACTGTATCTCAGTGCCTGGTCTGGCACTTACTAGGGTCTCAAAGAGACTGGTTGAATGAACAAATTTTTAGCCAATGGAGTAAGAGAAGAAAAGAAAATGGGGCACAAATACTGGAAAGTGAAAGATTGAGTGAGTGTAATCACATCCAGGAGCTGTGACATTCTCACTGTGGATACATCAGAGTCAGCACTCCCATTGTATGGAGAGGGGTTTAAGGCCCAGAGAGAGGTGAAATTTGCTGGCGGTCACACGGAGGGTTGGGTTCCCTCTTAGCTCTGTGTTACTTTTTCTGCTGCAGTGTTTGGGACAAGCACATACTGCCTCCACTAGTCTTAGGCTATGCCTATCAGCACCTTGGCTGGTGAGGTGAGAAGTCCTGCATATGGCAGACAGGAGGCTTCATTCCAGTTTCTAGGCCATGCCTGACCAGTCTGCCTATGGAGCATCAGCTGATAGTGGGTTGTAAGACGATAAAACACAAAACTCCTATTTGCCTTGTAAATGGTTACACCTGACTAGGCTTCTAAGACGGAGGCACAGCTTGGAAAGGAATTTGAGACCTGAGACTTGCTCCCTGCTATGGAGAAGGGCCTTTGGCCTGGGGGTACCTGAGGGCAAGGCTTGTCTTGGTCAGCCCCTCAATCTGGAGAACCACCCTCCTTGCCTCCTGTGTGCTGAGAGCAGGGGCTGCTGGTTCAGTCTTGCCCAGAGGGTACCCACAGGCCTGAGGCTGGACTAGTGGGTCTGGTCAAGTCCTCAAGCAAGGCTGGATCCTTCCAGGCTCAACCCAGGCCATGGTGGTCTGAAAAAGCACCCTTCCCTCTGGACCCAGGGTTTCTGTGCAATGGGGGTGGGACAGAACAGTGTCTGGAGTTCACAGGCTCTGTGATAGGAACTTGCTCACGTGGCCCAGCTAGGAACAAAATCAGGACAAAGTCGCAGGAGACCCAGGTCAGCCCTTGGCTCCCAGGCTGCAGGCAGAGGAAAAACTCAAGTCTCAATTTGTGGGTCCCTCACCCTATAGTCACAGGCCCCAGGTCACCCCTGGCCTGTTCTCTACCCTCTCAGGGCCTAGCTGTCCTGACTTGCTCTCCTCAGTGCTCTCTTGGGCCTCTCCTTGGCGCTGCCAGGTCTCCACCCTGGTGTTCCCTGCGTGGCTGCCAGCCCAGCTCCCTGGGGATATCCTGTCACCGTGGCCCAGGGCCCAAGCACTGCCTCTTGCCAGGTCAGCCCCCGCAGTCTGGGTCCCTTCCAGGTCCCCAGGTGGGGCCCAGGAGCCCAGAGAGTTCAGGGAAGTTGGCAAAGACACCCAGATCCTCAGTGTGGCAGACCGGGAACGCTGCCCAAGACACCTGACGCCTGGGCTGTGGCCAGCCTCCGGACAGACGCGCAGGCGGGGCTCCCTGCCCCACCGCCGGCCCTGTGGGTGACCTTGGCACGTCCTCTACTTCTCTGGACTCCCTCCCTGAGGCCATGACATACAGAAGAGCCAGCCCAGGCCCCCACCTCCAACAACCGAACTCCATGGAAATGCCCAATTTGCAAGCTGGGTTCCATTTGCCTTTAATTCCCTGGAGTCACAGCCACCTTATTTGCATTCTCAAATCAGCCCTGGTCCTCCTGGGTGGGTCACTCACAACCAGCTGCTGGGGTGGAGGGAAGGATGGGACCTGGGTGTGGGATCTGCCCTGGGCACCTCACAGCACCATCTGCTCTGAGGGTATAAAGTAACAAAGCCAGCCACAGGGCTGAGTGTATTGTTTAATCTTTAGCATCAGCTTCTTCTACACTTCCTTACGCTTTAGAGCAGGTTCTTACCTCCTAGCTTCATAGAGCTGCACAATGAGGTAAGGGCCACGTACTTGGTACCTAGGAGAGCAGAGCTTTGAGCCCAGGCCGTCTGGTCTCAGACCCCAGGCTTCTAACCACTGTGCTATTCTGCTTGTGCTGGGTCCCTAGGCAGTGCAAGGCTAGTTTCCTAACCTGGTTCTGACTCAAAGCCCCTGCTCATGACCACTGAGTTACACAGCCTGGTGATAGCTCTGGGAAGGTGCCAGTGCCCCCAACGTGCTGTCAGTATCCTCTTCAAGGTCCCCGAGATGGCAGTCACCCTTGACTGGGGAAAGAACCCCACCTGAGAAGCCCATAGGCTTTAATCTTAGCTCTGCTGCATGACCTGGGACAAGTGACTTCACCTCTCTGAGCCCCAGTGTTCTCAGCTATTGAATGGGTAACACTGCAGTTCTTATCCCACAGGCTTTCTGAGGGCGGCGCGAGCTGGTGTACGTGCAGGGGCCAGCATGGGTCTACCAGGCTGTAGATGCTCAGGGTCCATCTTTTTCTCATGTCCACTTCCAAGGACCCAGCCTGGTTCTACCAGGCTAAACTGTCTGTGACCTGACCAGGAAGCTGGCCAAGGGCAATACCCACCCAGATCCTGGAGGCAAGACGCCAATAGGCGGGAACAAAGAATTTTCCATGGCTCCGCAGTTAATGAGGAACTGACACTCTTCGGGGCCTCAATTAGTCTTTCATCCTCCTTCCCTCGGATTTCCATCGATGGTGATATTTACATTGGAATGCCTCCCAGGACTTTAGGAACCCAGAATAGGCAAGTGGAAACAATAAAAAAAAAAAAGAGAGAGAGAGAGATGGTTTTTTTTTTTTTTTTTTTTTAAATGTAGTATTGGCAAGTTTGCCCTCTTGGTTATAAAACATATTACAAAGCAGCAAGTATCAAAACCAAATGATTTTGTGTTTAAGTCAATTCATTTGGGTTTCTGTCAATTTTCAGACACTGCTAAAATACAAAGATGGAAAGATGTGGTCCCTTCCTTTAGGAAGGTCACTGCCTGGCTGGTACATTCTTAAGTAGCAGGTACCGAAGCGTATGTGGTAGTTAAGAAAGAGTACGCTCACAGGAGATGGACCTGGGGTGAAACTGCTACTAATTACCAGTCTAGTTACTAAATGAGTCTCAATTTCATCATTTGTAAAATGACTTCAGTGGACTGTTGTGAGTTTAACTGATAAAATATATCACTTCGTTAGCTATCGCAATAAAGGTGCTCCCTTTTTGCAAACAGAACCCTGGATAACTTCATTCCTGGTAGCACAGATTTTGCCCCAACCTGGTGCGTGAATCATGAATGATTTAAGCCAATTGCAAGCTTAAATCCTCTTTGCCAGGTAATGGCTTTCTCAGTTCCCTGACTGCTGAAGACAGCCATATGACCCACTTGTGGCCAGAGAAGTCTAAGCAGAAGACTGTGGAGGGTTTCCTGAATAAAATGCAGATGATGAAACCATTGCTTTCCCTGCTTCCTCCCTATGAAGAGTTTGGATGCCTGGAGCTGCAGCAGCTATTTTGTGGCCCTGAGGCATCCCGCTTAAGGATGAGAAACCCACTTTAAGCCTGGCCGTGTGAAAGGAGGTTGGGATAGGGAGGCATTGCTGAGCTGTGCAATAGCCTGAAATTGCCCACACCCAGATTTCTTGTTTTGAGAGGTGATTTTAAAAGCCTTTATTCAGAGCAAGTGGGAGATGAGTTATGTAAATGGTAAATGGTGTAGGTCACTCCACTTGCTTTTCCACTCAGTGGGTCAGTGGGAGAGAGCTGCGAATCTTCTTGGCCAAGCATCCCTCAGGACCTCAGAGTGCAAAGATAGCTTTGTGTTTGGACTTCACTGGAGAATCCAAGACTGCCCCATGCCTGGCAGGAAAGCCAGCTGGCTGAAACCACAGACAGGCCCTGGGATCTGGCTCCCCACCCCTTCCTGGAGGGTTTCCAGGGTAATTTCACTCAGCTTCAGTTTTGGCCTTATGTACCTGAGCTGTCTGTGCATTTGAATCAGAACTGCTGGGGGAGCCTAGTACCCACCTGGATGGAACAGCTGAGGTAAAGCCAGCAAACGAGGGGCTGACCCTCTGCTGGAGGTTTCCCAGGGAGAACAAAGGGAGGAAAAGGGAGAAACACGGTTCATTTAGAACCTAAGAGACTAAATACAGTCTGAATTCATGAACCAAGGCTGTTTCTTACCACAATCTGCCTGTGACCTCCGCAGATCCTAGGCTGGACTTAGCCCAGGCTCTGGGGTGAACAACTTGACGTCTCCAAAGCTGACCCCAGTTTACACCGTGTCAGTGAAGACAGAGAGGGTCTGGAACTTGCGATACAAGGGGCGCCCAACCCAGGTGAATCTCATGTCTCAGTCACCAAGCTTTCAAGCGTTTAGCTTCCTGGGTTGTAAATATTCTGAATTGGGTTTTGGGGGCTGCATTTTTTTTTTTTAAACAGGCAGCAGTGTAGTGAGGAAGTTAAGAGCGCAGACCTACTCTCTGGGTCACTGTCTGAGAAGTGGGAATAATGCTAGAACCCACCCCGTCGGGGAGGCGGCAGCACTGAGTGTGGGACCTGCCCTGAAGCACTGTCTTTGCCGTGCGGCTCCAGCAGCAGGCAGAGGAAGGCGTTAATGGACCCAGTGCTCAGCCTCGGGGAGCTGTGAGCAAGGAGGCTGTGGCTCTGCCCCTCACCCTGAAAATGACAAAATAGGAGAACCCGGGGCATCTGACTTGGAAAGGCCTCTGAGTCATCTCACATCTTCTCTCCTCGTACAGGTGAGACTTGAAGCCCAGAGAGGCCAGGGGCTGTCCCAGGGAGAAACAGCAAGGCCACATAGAGGGAAAAGGGGTCAGAGTCCTGAAGAAACAGGGCCTGCTGTCAGCAAGAAGATTCTGGGGGCCGATGAAAACGACACACATTTGTGTGATGACATTTGCTACTATAAATGTCAAGAGAACAGCCACAGAATGGGAACCCTGTGGGATGGTGATGCTGGTGGCAGTGACCACACATTCTTACCCATGGATGGCAATGCTGGGAGCTGGCACCAGCTGGACCTGTGCCCACAGTGGAGGGAAAACCCATCCCCCGCAGGGGCACCCACGGTAGGCTGTGGCTGGGGAAGGCATAGACTCTGCCTTCCAATGAAAGAAATATAAATTATGCAGCCTGGGGTAATTCACATGCCTATTAAACTAACATAAATTAGAAGACTAAAGCCCAATCCTGTCAAGGACCAGGGAAAACAGGGGCTCTGGTAGGCTCTGGGATGTGCTCATTAAAACAGGGCCTTGGACTTCCCTGGTGGTCAAGTGGTTAAGAATCAACCTGCCAGTGCAGGGGACACAGGTTCGATCCCTGGCCCGGGAAGATTCCACATGCTGCTTGGAAGCCAAGCCTGAACACCACAGCTACCGAAGCCTGGGCACCCTAGAACCCATGCTCCATAAGAGAAGCCACTGCAATGAGAAGCCCATGCATTGCGACAGAGAGTAGCCCCTGCTCGCCGCAACTAGAGAAAGCTCACATGCAGCAACAGTGCTGCCAAAAGTAAAATTAATTCATTAACTAAAAGAAAAACAACAACATGGTCTTGTCTTTCTGGAAGGCAAGCTAGCCCCATGCAGCCTGGTCTGTACACTTTGATCTGGTCTTTCTAACCTGAGAATGTAAACTCTCCCTGCATCCCCTCTCTGCCCACCACTCCCCCGTCCACTGCCCAGTAGGGTGTTGAAACAGTTTCCCAGCCCCAGTGCCAGGCTGTGTGCGCGTGTGTGCATGCACACATGCATGCATGCATGATGTGCCCTCCTTTGTCTTCCTGAGCTGAGTCGACTCTGGATCTTTCCCTCTGACCCAGGGCTCCGCCCAGATCTCAGGAGATCCTCATTGTGGTGCCCTGATGTCAGCTCCAGAGTTGACCAATAAGACGCTGACCTGACACCACGGACCTTGACAGCCAGCTCAGCCCACGGGCCCAGCCTGAGGAACCCCATGTCCAGTCATCCCCCAACCAGCCCAGATGCAGGGTCCCTGGGGATGGTGGACTCCAGGTGCCTGGAGCACCCCAGGTGCTCCAGCTGCCTCTTTGGTGAACTAGACCATCACAGAGCATCCCTGCCTGGGAGCTGGCACTGCCCACCCCTCCTGGGAGAGAAGGGCCGGTCTGCCCTCTGGAAGGGAGCCCTCTGCAGGCTGCAGGGCAGGTATGTGGCTTCTCCAGAACTCGGCAGGGCTTGGACAGGCAGGTAAGTGGTTGCGGAAGCTTCTGCCAGCTCCTGGAGAAGACACCTGACCTTCTCAGGAGCAAATTCTACTGTGGCTCTGAACAGGGGCCGCAGTGACCTTCCCCCAGGCTGAAAGTGTGCGGCCTGCCAGTGACCGTGAATCCGCCACTGGGGCTTCCTCTGTAAGAGTGCACCCCGTGGGAGGAGAGGTTAAACAAGGTCCCCCCCCAACCCCCATCAGAGACCAGATAAGGCGAGGAGATGTGGGGGAAGGAGGGGGTGGAAGGGGAAGTGGAAGCCAGGGCTCCCTGAACACAGCTACAGGCCATCAGGTTCAGGTCTCAGCCAGCTTCCCATTTATTGGGGGACCTTTGGCAAATCTTGTCTGTCTTCAGCCTTCCAAACTGTTTTGAGACCTTCCCTTCTCCAAGGGAACTAGGGGCTGCAGCATGTTCACACTTCCGCAGAGCCCTAGGGACAGAAACGCAGACACGTGATCAGATAGCGGCCTTAGCCTGCCCTCAGGCCCCACCTCTTCACTTCCCCCGTTGCCTGCTCCCTCCTGAGACTAGAGAGTGGGTGCGCCTGGATGCACCTGGCCTGGGAGCCAGGAGATCCTCATTTCACTCTGCATCTGCCATGCAAATTCTGGCAGATCCATCCCCTCTCTGGACCCCAGTTCCCCTCTTGCACAGTGGCTGGGGGGTGGGGATGTTTTGGAGGGATCGGGTGGTCTCTAAGGCTCTTTCCCTTCAGTTCCAGGCTGTGATGTTTTACACTGTCTGGGGCAGACGTGTACTCAAAGGAAACCTTCCACAGAGAGTCAGTAGGAGGAATGGGGTGGGGGTGGAGATGGGGCCGGGTGGCCGTGGAGCCTCACTTGCTCCCCTAAATCCCAGAATGGACAGAATCCTGCCCCGAGGCTGGGTCCTGGGCAGTCTCTGCCCCTCTGGCTGCAGTCACCTGGCCAGCCTGGACACAGTGGGGCCTGGACAGGATGGTTTCCCCAGCCTTTTGGTTTTCTCTAACTTAAAAAATTTGGTTATTTATTCATTTATTTTTGGCTGTGCCATGTGGCGTATGGAATCTTAGTTCCGTGACCAGAAACTGAACCAGCGTTGGAAGGTGGATTCTTAACCACTGGATCTCCAGGGATATCCCTCACCAGCCCTTTGAATTTCACTCACTTCATGGCCTGGAGAAACCTCTCCAGCTGCACCTTGGACTTCCTCATGCCTTGGGACCGGGCACCTGCCCTGCCCTGGCCCCCGGACACCTACACCAACTATTGCCCAGCGGGCTCCTGGTTTGCCTCTTGCCCCTCTGGCCCAGCCTTCTGGGTCACCTCTGCCCTCTTAGTCTAAGTGAAGAGTGAGTGATGTAGACCACCAGGAAACTGGTCACATGCCTGGGATCTTCCAGAGGAAAGGAAGGGACATTGGGAAGCTCCCCACAAGTCTGGCAGTCTGGACTGGATGTGGTGGACAAGTCCTGTCCCTTTCAATTTCAAGGGCCACCAGCCCAATTTAAATGGGCTGAAGCACAAATGGGAAATTTATTGGCTCGTTTCTCTGAAACGTGTAGGGTATGAGATGGTTTCAGAAATGGCTGCATTGAGGTTTCTCAAATTATGAATCAGAGACTTTGTCTCTCTCTGCCTCTGGGTTGTTTTCTCTGTGGTGGCTCCATTTTCAAGAGGGTTCTCTCCTCTTGGTGGTAAAATGGCTGCCAGGAGCTCTACACAGCATCTCACTTGTGTGGCCACCCCAGAGGAAGGAGATTCTCTCTGCCAGCAGTCTCACCAGAAGCCCTGATTTGAGTCTCATATCCTGTGCTCCCATGGGACGTGGGTCCTGTGTCCATTCCTGAACCAATCCTTGTCATGCTCCGGTTGGCTATACAGAGTCATATGCTCTGAATCAGAGAGAGATGGGGGGATGTGGGAAGGGTGACAAGGTCAACACAGGGGCTGAAGGGGGGTCCCCACAGGACAGTTGAGACACTGAAGCTGGAGGAAGAGATGCTGAGCGGGCAGGAACACGAAAGGACACCATTGCTGTGGGAGTGTGCCCGGTCAGGGACCTCCTCCATGGACACTAGAGGGGCTGGCTCTGTGTGAGCCACTGTGATGGTCCCAGAGAGAAGAGGAGGGGGCTCCTGGCCGGCCCCAGGCTCAGCAGAGGAGCCTCAGCAGCTGCACACTCCTAGGGGAGGAAGCACAAGGACATGGAGCGCTGAGCACAGAGCAGCCCAGAGATGAAGCCTCATGGGTGACAAAGGGCTGAGGAGGGCTTGGTGGCCTCGGCGGACAAGTCTCTCTCCTGCAAGAGCTTTGAGGGATGTGCTTGTGATCCTTATTTTTAGAAACAGGAAGTGATAGCTTCCTAGGAGCAAACCAACCGTATTCCGAGGTCCCAAGACGGCTCAGGGGTCCAGCCACTTCCAAAGGCGTGTGTTACAAGGCACATGAGGAAGCCTAATTAACAGAGCCACTTCTAACTTCCAACTGATTCATCATCTGCTTAAATAAAGGGATCCCTGATCAGGCCCTTAGTCAGGGAGCACAGGTGGTGTGTCATGAGTTTGACACATCCCACTGAATCCTTCTGCTTCTAACACCATCCAGGTGGGACTGTCTCCCAGGTGCTAATACCGCCATGTGCTAATTACCTCCTTGTGCTAATACCACCATGAGCTAATACCTCCACGTGCTAATTATCTCTCATGGGCTCACACATTCTGTGTCCCAATGTCTTCCAGGTAGTAGCATCTTTCTGGGGATTGCGAAGGGCTTTAATGAAATATACAAAGCAATACTTGGAACTACACTCGGTGTCACCTGGGTATTTACTCCTTGCTCCGAGCAGCCGTCAAGGTCAGAGTCCGGAAGACAAAGGATGAGGGCTGTCCCCAAAGTCTCCTCAACATGATAGCTCAGAAAGAAATTCCTGCTGTCCATCTCCCAGCCTTTCTGGCTGGGAGAGCAGGGAGCAGAAGGGCTATCGCCTGGGAGCTGCCCTTGCCCTGGCTCACGGGTGACCTTGGGGAACTCCTTGAGTCAGACCCCCTCGAGCCACCTTCAGGCCTGGATCTCTGCTGGCAGATTCCTGCTCGAGGGTGAGCCTGGGCCAAGCCACAGCCTCCAGCTGCCACCTCCGCCCGGCGGTTCCCATGGCGGCGGCTCCGGCGCTCTGTTTACTCTGCTCTGTGTGTGCAGTTTTTCCACAACCGGCCATTGAGAACACAATGCCAGCTTCCCCTCAAGGAGGTTCTGAGAGCCCACGCCCGCAGCCAAACAGCGGATGTGAGTCCCCACTGGGGAGATGCTCTCAGACTCCCATGGCCCCCAGGCCTGGACCTCAGCTTTCTGAGATGGGTGCAGAGTCTGGTTAGATTGGGGTTCCATCTGCAGAAACCTGCATGAAATCCGCAGCAGGTTGCCCACCCTCTGAGATGACTCCCAAGCTGCAGTGTGGGTCACGTGCCAGCCTGGTGGCCTCTGTGAGGCCCCATGAGCCCACCCCTCGCACCCCCCCATGGAGGGTCTGCCTTGGCTCCTCCCAGAGGGGCAGCCCACGCGGGGCATCCCCAGGAACGAGGGGTCGGGGATTCCTGGCAGCAAATGCTTCCTGCCACAGCTGGCTCCCAGCCAAGGGCAGCCTGGCCGTGCTCAGGTCAAAGCAATAGGCTGACCCTTGCCCTCCGCCTCCCATCCCCAACCAGGAGCAGCCCCAGGTTAATATGCCAAGACAGAGATCCTAAGCATCACTGGGTTTGGTGCTCATAAGTGTATATACCATCATTGTAAAAAACCTAAATATGGAAATAATCAGAAAACAAGTATCCTTAAACACCTTGAGTTCCCGGCATAAGACAGTAAAAGTGACACCTGGCAGGCAGCCTGTGTTGGTATAATCTGAGCACTTTGCCTGACTTGACTCCCTTTATCTCCACTGAGGTTTTCCTCCTTCGACTGTTTATCCGGGCTCATGGAGGCTAAGTGACGTGCCCAAGGGCATATACTTGTTTTTGGTAGGCTCAAGAGCTGAACCCTGGTGGTCCAGGAGCCCAACCATTGTGGTTGCCTGGAAACGATGACATCTATTGTTTTGAGGTGTGGGGTGGAACCAGTTACTTTTCCAGGAGCTGAGAACAGTCTGCCAGGCACTTGTAGCCTAGCATCTTCTAAGGATCCTTATCCTCAGGAGCTGCCACGCTGAGTGGGTGAGGAACCCTTGGCTCCAGGTCTCCTCCTGTCTCCTGCCTCAGTCTCACCCCAACTCCAGACTCTTGGTCATTGGTGGGCTCCCCATCCTTCCCAGCCAGCCTGCCTCTGGTCCCTGCATTTCAATACCTTCCTACCTCCCCCAGCTCATTTCCTCACCTGCTTTGTCTTCTTGTCCTGTCTTTACTCTTCATATTCTTTTCTCCTAGTCTGTCTTTCTTCATCTTCCCAGACTCAGACTATCTTGGCTGAACAGTCTGGCATTTAGCAGACGTGTCCTTTCCAAAATGGTGTGACTGTGCCCTTTCTTCAAGGTTCTCAGGGGGCCTGGGAGACATGCAGCCCAGGGGTTTGTGTGGCTGGGACAACTGGATATTCACGTGCAATAGACTGAAATTGGACCCTTACGTCACACTATGTACAAAAGTTAACTCAAAATGAATCAAACAGCTAAAAGTATAAATTCCTAAAAGAAACTATGTGTTTGTGCTCAGTCGTGTCAGACTCTTTACAACCCCATGGACTGTAGCCCACCAGGCTCCTCTGTCCATGGGATTTTCCAGGCAAGAATACTGGAGTGGGTTGCCATATCCTACTCCGGGGGATCGTCCCAATGCCAGGATCGAATGCAAACGTAGGAGTAAATCTTCATAACCTGAAATTTATCATGATTTCTTAGATGTGACACTAAAAGCACAAGCAACAAAAGGCAAATAGATACATTTTATTTCATCAAAATTAAAAGCTTTTATACAGGAGGCAAGCATATGTAATGGAGAAAAGACGGTGCTGTGGTGCTAGGATGGCAGGGCAGCTGCATGTGAAACGACGGAGTTAGAACACACCCTCACACCACGCACAGAAGGAAACTCAAAACAGCTTCAAGACTGACACTTGACACCATGGAACTCCCAGAAGAGGACAGAGGCAAAATATCCTCCGACATAAATCAGAGCAACGTTTTCTGTGGCCCCAGGTCAGGCTCCCAGGCAAAAGAAATAAAAGCACCAGTAAACAAATGGGACCAAATCAAACCTATCAGCTTTTGCACAGCAAAGGAAACCATAAACAAAACAAAAAGATGACCTACGGAATGGGAGAAAATATTTGCAAATGATGTGACCCACATAGGCTTGATTTCCAAAATATTCAAAAGTTCCTACAACTCATTGTAAAAAACAACAACAAATCAGCCCAATCAAAAAAAGAAAAAAAAGGCAGAAGACCTAAATAGACTTTTCTCCAAAGACATATGATGACCGGCAGACCCATGAAAAAAAGTGCTCAACATCACTAGAGATTTATTAGAGATCAACATTTATTAGAGAAATGAAAATTAAAATTACAATGCGGTATTATCTCATACAAGTCAGAACGGACATCAAAAAGTCTACAAATGGGAATTTCCTGGTCGTCCAGTGGTTAGGACTTGGTGCTTTCACTGCCGAGGGCCTGAGGTCAGGAAACTAAGATAATGCAGGCCAAAAAAAAAGTCTGCAAATGACAGATTCTGGAGAGCATGTGGAGAGAGGGAACACTTACACCCTGTCAGCGGGAATGTCAGTTGGTGAAATCACTATGGAAAATAGTATGGAGTGTCCTTAAAAGAACTGAAAATGGAGTTATCGTATAATCAAGCATCCCACTTTTGGAAAAGATGAAAACTCTAATTCAAAAAGATACATGCACCACAGTGTTCACAGAAGCACTGTTTTTAATAGCCAAGATATAGAAACAACCTATGCCCATCAGCAGATGAATGGATAAAGAAAATGTGGTATATATATGTATATATACAATGGAGTATTACTCAACCATAAAAAGAAATGAAATAATGCCATTTGCCACAGCATGGATACCTAGAGATTATCATGCTTAGTAAGTCAGACAGAGAAATGATATCACTTACTTGTGACATCACTTTGATCACATATATCACGTATATGTGAAATCTAAAAAAATTATACAAATGAACTTATTTATAAAACAGAAACAGACTCACAGACATAGAAAACAAGCTTATATTACTAGTTACCAAAGGGGAAAGGAGAGGGGATGAATAAATTAGGAGTTTGGGATTAACAGATACACACTACTATATATAAAACAGATAAACAACAAGGACCTACTATATAGCACAGAGAACTATATTCAATATCTTGTAATAACTTGGAAAATAATTTGAAAAAGAATATATATATATATGAATCACTTTGCTATGCACCTGAAACAAACACGTTGTAAATTAACTATACTTCAGCTTTCAAAATTAAAATCTTTAATGCATCAAAGAAACTATTAGAGTAAAAGAACAACCATCGAATGGGAGAAAATATTTACATTCTTTAAATGTTAAGACATATTAGTAGAGAATGCAGAACTTATACAAAATTCTAGCTACTGTGGGAGACATTAAGAGATTTGGAATGTGATGTCAAGCATGTAGGGGGAATGTGAGTTCAACTTCTTGATCTGCTGTCGACAAGGGACTCATGTAGGAGAGTTCACAGACTCTGCAGGGCTATGTGGATGGCAGGGTGCAGAGGAGAGCCTTAGAGGGCAGACCGGGTGGGAATACCACAGACATGGTCAGCCACCAGGAGGAAGCCTGGACCCTACTGGGTCTGTCACCACCGTCGCTGGGCCTGGCACAGCACCTGGCTCACTGGAACGATGGGGGTCACATCCCCAGTCCTGGAGGAATCGCGGTGGCAGGAGAACAGCAGGCTCGGATTGGCCAGGTCTGGGTCCAGGCCAGGAGCAGGCATCCTGCTGGCTGAGTCACAGGGAGAGAAAAACTTCTGTGAGGACTTCCCTGGTGGTTCAGAGGTAAAGACTCCACCTGCCAATGCAGGGGACCCAGGTTCGATCCCTGGCCTGGAAAGATCCCACATGCCTCAGGGCAACCAGGCCCGTGCACAACAACCACTGAGCCTGCGCCCTGGAGCTGGCGCTCCGCAGGAGAAGCCACCACACTGAGAAGCCGGCACACCGAGAGCAGCCCCCAGGGCCACAGCTGGGAAAGCCCGTGCACAGCAGCAGAGATCCAGCACAGCCATAAACAAATAATTTTTTTTAAAAAAGAATACTTAAAAAAAACTTCAAGAGGAGGAAAATAGCAATAACTGGTGTTCTACATAGTATTATATTGATACATGTATACTTGCTGATGTGAAAACGTTCACAACGTGTTACTCAACGAGAAAACAAATGAGAGTGTCAACAATGTTTTTGCCTATAGGGAAAATCTCACATTTGCAGTAAAAAACTGGTCATCTTTGGTGGTGAGATTATGGGAAATTTTATCTTTTTGCTTATCTGTATTTTGAAAAAAATTTTTTTACAATGAATGTGTAGCACTTATTAATAAGAAAGGAAAATAAAGGTTTTTTCTTTCTTTTCTTTTTTTTAAACAGACATAAAAAAAAAAAACAAACCCTGTCTATTGTGAGAGCTTGCTTTTTCAAGTTTTGTTTTTAAATTTGTCACAGGGTTTGGCTTTCTGGGCTCCAAGCTGGAATATGCGGCGGGTTTCCTGCTTGGGGAATTGTTTTTCCAGGTTGCCTGAGAGGCACTGGGAGTTTGGAATAAACAGGAGTTGCCCATTTCTCATGGAGCCCTGACCCTGGGCAGCGCCTACACCTGGGTCACCATGTCACGCTGGATGGTGAATCCCACCCGCCAGGCCTCAAGCTTCTATATTTAATTTTACCCTTATCTGCATGAGCTGTTACTCACACAATGTTAATGTTGTGAGACTTTTCCTTGAGGGGAAAAAATATTTTTCTTATATAAATGGGATTGTTGATATTATTTATAACTCATTTTTTTATTCAGTAATATGTCTGTCTTTATGCTAGTATCCCATTATCTTGAAATTCTGTAAATTTGAAATTGAGAGTGTGATTAATATATATATAATTGATTATATTCAATATATATAATTAATTAAATATTCAATATATAATTAATATCATTTATTATTTACATATAATTGATTATATATTACTACATATTTGTCATGAAAAATCTGAAAATGAAAGTAAGAAACCAATAAAAAGAATCCAGAGAATCAAGAGTAATAGAATACTTAGTAAATGTAACAAAAGGAGTGCAATATTTATCATGTGAAAACCACGAAATGTTGAAAGAAATTAAAGATCTAAATAGATTTTAAAACATTGCATATTCATAGATCAGAAGACATAGCTATTAAGATGGCAATAGTCCCCCAACTGATTTACTTTCATATAAGTATTATTTAATTTTATATCTATATTGATCTTATATTCTGCAAATTTCCTGAAGTCATTTGTTAGTGTTAGCAGTTTTTTGGGGAATTGTTTAGGATTTTCCATATATAAGATCATGTCATCTGCAAATAGAGATAGTTTTACTTCTTCCTTTTCAATCTGTAGTCCTTTTTTTTCCTGGCTTAACTGCCTTGTCTAGAACCTCCAGTCCAGCGTTGAGTTGAAGTGTGGACATCCTTATGTTCCTCCTGATACTGAGATGAACCCATCCAGTCTTCCACCAGTAAGTATGATGTTAGTGGATTTTTCATAGATACCCCCAGAAGATTTCTTCTATTCCTAGTTTGTTGAGTGTTTTAATGAAAGTGTGTTCAGTTCACTTCAGTCGCTCAGTCGTTTTGGACTCTTTGCAACTCCATAGACTGCAGCACGCCAGGCTTCCTGGTCCATCACCAACTCCCGGAGCTTTCTCAAATTCATGTCCATCAAGTTGGGTGATGCCATCCAACTATCTCATCCTCTGTCGTCCCCTTCTCCTCCTGCCTTCAATCTTTCCCAACATCAGGGTCTTTTCCAAGGAGTCAGTTCTTCACATCAGGTGGCCAAAGTATTGAACTTTCAGCTTCAGCATCAGTCCTTCCAATGAATATTCAGGACTGATTTCCTTTAGGATTGACTGGTTTGATCTCCTTGCAGTCCAACAGACTCTCAAGAGTTTTCTCCAACACCACAGTTCAAAAGAAAGAGTGCTGGATTTTGTCAAATACTTTTTCTTTGTCTTTTGATGATCCTGTGTTCATTTTTTATTCTATTGATATGTGCTCTGCTAAGTCCCTTCAGTCTTGTCCGACTCTGTGACCTCATGGACTGAAGCCTGCCAGGCTCCTCTGTCCCTGGGACTCTCCAGGCAAGAAAACTGGGGTGAATTGCCACGCCCTCCTCCAAGGGATCTTCCCAACCAAGGGATCAAACCCACATCTCTTACGTCTCCTACCTTGGCAGGCAGGGTCTTCACCACTTGTGCCACCTGGGAAGCCCCATTCTATTGATATGATGTATAGCATTAACTCATTTTCAGATGTTAAAACAAACTTGTGTTCCTGTGATGGATTCCACTTGCTCATAGTGTATAATTTTTTTATATGATGTGAATTTGGTCTGCTAGTATTTTGTTGAGGGCTTCTGAATCTATATTCATAAGCAATATTAGCCTATAGTTTTCTTTTTTTTAGCCTATAATTTTCTTCTCTGGTGCTATTGTTACAATTTTGGTGCTGGTGATACTGGCCTCATAGAATGAGTTGAGAAGCATTCTTTCCTCTTCCATTTTTGGAATAGTTTGTGAAGAATTCTTTGGTTTTAATTCTTCTTTAAATTTTGGTAGAATTCCACAGTGAAGCCATCTGGCCCTGGGCTTTTCTTTGTATGTAGTGTTTTGATTACTAATTCAATATTTTGTTAGAGACTTTCTATTTCTGGAAATACCCTGGCGGTCCAGTGGTTAAGACTTGGCACTCTCATTGCCATGGGCCCAGGTTCAATCCTTGTTTAGGGAACTAAGATCCTGTATGCCACAGTGGTACCAAAAAGAATTTTTTTTCTATTTCTTCCTAAAAGTAGTCCACATCTTTATAGGAATTTACTTATTTCTTCCAAGTTATCTAATTGATTGGCATACAATTGTTCAGTCTTTATAATCCATTTTGTTTCTGTAAAGTTGGTAATAATGTTCCTTCTTTCATTTCTGATTCAAGTAATTTGAGGGTTCTTTTTAGTTTCATGGTCAGTTCAGTTAAAGTTTGTCAATTTTGTTGATCTTTTCAAAGACCTAGGATTTGATTTCCTGGATTTTTTTTCTCTATGTTTTTCTATCTCTATTTCATTTATTTCCACTCCAGTCTTTATTCTGCTTTCTTTAGGCTTAGTTTGCTCTTATTTTACCATTGTCTTAAGGGAGAAGTTAGGGTATGGATTTGAAATCACTCTTCTTTTAATATAGACTTAAAATTTTTTGTAAGTATGCTCTTTGGTCTTTTGTTACTTTCATTTTTATTCACTTCATTTCCTAATTTTCCTTTTGATTTCTTCTTTGACCTATTGATTATTTAGGAGTATTTTCATATAATTATGAGTTTCCCAAATTTCTTTCAACAGAATAACTAAGAGACACATTTGTGGGATTTCCTTGATGGTCCAGTGGTTAAGACTTGTGATTTTACTGCAAAGGGTGCAGGTTTGATCCTTGGTCTGGGAACTAAGATCCTGCATGCCACTTGGTGAAGAAGAAAAAAAAAGAGAGAAATCTGTATGCATGTTCTAAGGATACATTCCTGGGTGTGAAAGTGCCAGGCTAAGGATAAATGTATTCGGCATTTGCTTAGACCTTGCAGAAATGTTGCATCAGTTTGTACACCCACCAGCAATGTGAGAGATCTGTATAAGGTAGAATTTTCTAGTTTTCGTGAACCTCCTGGATAAAACAATTGTTTTGAATTACATTTCAATTATAAATGAGCCTGCACATTTTTTCAAGTGTTTTTTGGGCAATTGTATTTCTTTCTCTAGAATTTATGTAGGAATCAATCTTTATTATGCAGGTGGCATGGGTTCACTCCCTGGTAGGAGAACTGGGATCCCATAGGCCATGTGGTATGGCCCAAAAATTTAAAAGAAAAACAAACAGGCTTTTCAGATCCGCCATCTGTGTTGGAACTGTGGCCCAGAAGATTCAGCTCCATCCACCAGACACCAGTCCCTCCCACCAGGAAGCCTACACAAAGCCCTGGATCAAATTAATCCACCCGGGGGCAGACACCAGAAGCAAGAGGAACTACGACCCTGCAGCCTGCAAAAAGGAGACCACTGACACAGAAAGAGTCTAGGGGAAGAGATGCAAAGTCTAACCTATCTAATACAGTGGCCTGAAAGAGGACCCATTTTTAGGAATCACCCACGATCCCTGGAAAAGAAGGCCTCTTCTATGGGCATGATCTGCATATGATCATGGGAGCACATCTGCACTCACTCACTCAAGAACAGACTAACTGCTGTAAGACCCTCCTGAGCAGACAGGTGGGGGTGACTGCGTTGTGGTCTAGCCAGCCTGCAAGTGCCGTGTAGTGAGGCTGGGCGGCAGTGTCCCTGTAGGGACTGGACATCACCGCTGCCTATTGGTGTGGGAAGAACTGGACCTGGGAGAGACAGTGAGGACTTGGAGCAGGGGCTGGTGCAAAGTGCTTTATTTATTCTAAAACTGACTGTATTGAAGTATAGTAGATTTAAAATATTGTGTTTATTTCTACTATATGGCAGACATATATATATATATATAAATTACATATATTATAAGCCTATATATATGTGTGTGTGTGTGTATATATATATATATATATATATATATATAGGCTTCCCAGGTAGCTCAGTGGTAAATAATCCACCTGCTGATATAAGATATGCAGGAGACTTGGGTTCAGTCCCTGGGTTGGGAAGATCCCCTGGAAGAGAAAAGGGCAACCCACTCCAGCATTCTTGCCTGGAAAACCTTATGGACAGAGGAGTCTGGTGGTCTACCGTGCATGGGCTCACAAAGAGTTGGATGTGACTGAGCACACACACACACACATATACACACTCTTTTTTATATTTTTCCATTATGGTTTACTGATGAACAGGATATTGAATATAGTTCCCCATGCTATGCAGCAGGGCCTTGCTGTTGATCCATTCTATGTGTAATAGTTTGCATCTGCTAACTCCAAACCCCCATCCATCCTGGTGTAAGGTTTTTTAGATGGGGTTAAGGTAGTTCCTGTCCCTTCTGAATCCCAAAGGGCACTTCCTCCCAGTGGGGAACCCCTCTGACTGGCGACAAGAGCTAATCGGTCACCTGTGGGAGACTTGGCTGTGCTCTGCTACTGCCTGTTCTGCCCTGTCCAGCTGACAAGCCTTGATGAGCTGGCCAGCCCAGCCCTGGCTGTCCTGGGGAGGAAAGGGAAGTCCTGTGTCCACAGCCAGCCTGCCGGGCAAAGGGAGCACAGGGCCCCCAGGCAGCAGGGTCAGGAGGCAGGCTTGGGAAGGTCAACCGGCCACCCTCTCAAGAGGGTCTCTCTCCATGGCCAGTCTCAGTGAGGGAGAACTTTGTCATGAAAGCTTCCTTACAACTCATTTTTTCAAATAACTTGCTGGTAAGTTAGAAAGATGTCACCCACCTCCCATTATAACTGAGTTTGCTCAGCTCTCCACACATTTCTATCCATGTTTGCCTTATGTAATTTCTGGTGGGATTTGGTATAGAAACCTGTTTCAATTGACAGTTATACTCTTTATCCACAGAAAATAGTGATCCATAAAGTGACATTTGGTACAGTTTAATTTTTTTTTTTTTTGTCTTGAGTTGCATTGCCTGATACTAAGTGACCCTGATTTGCTGTTTGCATCTGCTTGACATACTTGTCCTCATTCTTTTTCTATGTAACCTTTTTGCTTTCAGATCGGTTGTTTGGGGATGTTTCTCTTCACTTCTGCGTGGAAGATGTCTACACTCGCTAATGGATGAGGGGCATGTTGCCCGACCAGGTAGCTGAGCCTTTGGGCAGATGTGCTGGTGCGACCCCCAGAGCACCTGGGTGGGGCTCTCCCAGCACATTGCCTGCCCAGGTGTCATGGATGCTGTGCTGGGCCCACAGCCCACGAATTCAGGGTCTCCCAGGTAGCTTTGTAAACATGAAGTTAGATCATGGCTGGAAAACATCAGTTAACAACACAGGGAAGAGTCCCATGAAGAGACAGTGACAGGCTCTCAGCACTGGGCAGTCAGTGATGGGCAGCGGTCAGCTTGGAAAGGAGAGGAGAATCATCACTCGGTTCTTCACCTTCACCTTCCTGAAAGCCCAAGAGGGAAGCAGAACAGGGGAGGGAGAGGGAGGGGTAGGGAGAGACAGACAGACTGACCTGGAATCTAGCTTTGCCTGGAGCCAGGTTCAACTCTTGACTTTCTCAGGTTTGTTAAATCAATACATTCTCTTTTTACAATTGAGTTAGTTTGGAGTGGGTTTAACTTGCAACTGAAGAAATTCCAGTAAATCCAGGGCAGTGCCTCCAAACTGAGTTCGGAATCTCACTGAGCAGGAGCAAGTCTCCATTAGGTACCAAGAACCCCTAGAAAGGAGAAGAATAACTTGTCAATGTTTGCAGCTTAATGCCATCTGTGGCTTGACTGGACACTGTCAGGGGTCTCTCTGATTTTATGTCAGGAATTTTTACTTATTTGCTTTTCCATATGTCGTTCATATGGTATATGAAGAGACAAAACAACAACATTTTTTCCAACTATTGGAGCCAAATTATTGCCTAAATTTGGGTCAGAATTTTTCAGCTCCAAAACAAACATTTTCTCTCTCTCATTCTCTCTCTTACACATACACACGTGTCTGGAGGCTAGTGATTCTAGGGCTCATGCCAAGTGTAACTAAGGGGTCAGGCTTTTCCTTCTGCCCCTTGTTTTTGCCCAAGGCAGCAAGACTGCTGCCTGAGTGTCAGGCATGGTGCCCTCTCTCCACAAAGGGAACAAGTAGGGGCTGGGGCAAAATCCCTTCCCCTCCCTGCAGGCTTCAGCTGAATTCTCTTCAGCCGGACTGGGTCACACAGCCACCCTGGCTGCAGGAGGGGCTGGGAAAGTGAACATTCAGCAAATAGAAATGAGACTACCCAGAGGGACTCAAACCAATCATGACTTTCCTCAGGAGCAAGTGGAAGGTCCTACCTTTCTTGAGATTAAAGCATCACCAGTCATCACCTGCAACAAAATTGGATTCTGTTAGCAGGGAAGGGAAGTGGATGAGACAAGGTCGTGAGTGACAGACAGGGCATCACCATAGGGGGTGCAACAGGGCCATGTTCACGTATGGCCTCATTCTGGAGGCTGGGTTATTTATTTTTTAATAGAAATTTACCATTTTAAATGAAACAGTCTGAAGAATCTAGTCTATGAAAAGAATACACTGGGGACCCAAAATTCTTGAAAATAACAGAATTTAAAGCAGGAACTTGGGTTTTTAACCAATGGTTTATTTAAAGCACCAGTACCTAGTATGCTTCTGACTGGTTGAGTGAACTTATTTATTGAATGAATGAGCTAGCATCTGCCATAGTGACAGCTTGGGGGCTGGGCATTAGGAGAACTAGGCTGGTCTGGCTCTGCCACTACTTCCTGTGCAATTTCAAGATGACCTCTCACAGCTTCTTGTTCTTTCTCAAATGAAGAGGCTCAGTTGGTTGAACAGTTTCTCTTCCATTCTAAAAGGCTTGAGTTCAAATTGCTTTTGAACTCCGTGACCTTCTATTGTTTGTGCTTTGTCACTCAGTCCTGTCGGACTCCTTACAACCCCATGGATTGTAGCCCGCCAGGCTCTTCTGTCCCTGGGCATTCTCCAGGCAAGAATACTTAAATGGGTTGCCATGCCCTCTTCCAGGGGATCTTTCCAACCCAGGGATTGAACCTAGGTCTCGAACCCAGGTCTCCCTCATTGCAGGTGGATTGTTTACCATCTGAGCCACCAGGGAAGCCCAAGAATACTGGAGTGGGTAGCCTATCCCTTCTCCAGGGGAACTTCTCAACCCAGGAATCGAACCGGGGTCTCATGTTTTGCAGGCAGATTCTTTAGTTGGGCTCTCTGGGAAGGCGTGTTGTTTACGCATAGGTTAATCTCCTCCGCCGCCTTTCTAGCCTAGCTAAGGCTCAGACAGATAGAACACAACACAGGCTCTCTGGGCCAACTTTAAAG
This sequence comes from Antilocapra americana, assembly GCA_007570785.1. Taxonomy (NCBI): domain Eukaryota; kingdom Metazoa; phylum Chordata; class Mammalia; order Artiodactyla; family Antilocapridae; genus Antilocapra; species Antilocapra americana. The sequence continues at coordinate 29,974,304 of ML664177.1, read as the reverse complement.
ACTCAATGAATAAATGTTGCTCAGGCAATACTGCCTGAGTATCAGGTCTGAATATTCATTGGAAGGACTGATGCTGAAGCTGAAACTCCAGTACTTTGGCCACCTGGTGGGAAGAACTGGCTCCTTGGAAAAGACCCTGATGCTGGGAAAGACTGAAGCCCGAGGAAAAGGGAACGACAGAGGATGAGATGGGTGGGTGGCACCACCAGCTCAATGGACATGAGTTTGAGCAAGTTCCGGGAGTTGGTGATGGACAGGGAAGCCTGGCATGCTGCAGTCCATGGGGTCACAAAGAGTAGGACATGACCGAGTGACTGAACTGAGGCAACACTGCAGGATGTGAGAGGACCAAGGTGTCACCAACAGGCCCTAGAAGGGGGACTCGGGGGCTGCAAAGACCTTGGGAGCACCAGTTCTGCAGAGCCTCATGCTGATCCAGTTCTCTCTGGCCTCAGAGATGATGAGGGTCGAGGTTGGGTCTTGGGTCCTGTCCCCAGATTCCTCAGAAGGCAGGATGGGGGCTTTCGGGGGATGTGTCAGGTACTTTCAGACCAAAACAGATGGGCCTTGAAGGTTGGTTAAGTCCAGTCTCCACAGTTTCTCTAATTCATGAGAGAGCCCTCAACACCAGGAAAGTGGCTGAGGTGGGGGACAGAGTGGTAAGCGGCAGACCAGTAACCTGAAGGAGGAAGATGCTCGAGACCCCAGGATGGGCAGACATTGTCTGGTGTTGAGTCAGAAGCAGGGCCAGAGGCAGGCAAGGAGGAAGCCAGGCCCTGGAAAGGTAGCAGCCCTGTGATCAGACTACCTCTGCCGTCCTCCCCTCGGCTGGCAGCACACACGCCCTGTGAGCTGTTAAGAGGTGAAGGATGCTCGGGATGGGGTTGGGGTGTGTGTCTGGAGAGGTGACTGGGGTGACAGTGTGTCTGAGTGTATGTGTGCAAACCTCTGAGTGGCTGTGCATAGGAGGGACAGGCCCAGGGAGCAGGGTCTGAGGATAAGACCCCAGAGCACAGACCCAGGGGAGGGGCAGGAGGAGCTACTGGGAGGGGGATGGGAGCTAAGAACCTTTCTGATTCCTCCCCACCCCAAGGCCTTGGGATTCTAGAAATTCCATCAGTACGGACTTGGTAGAAACTCCAAGCATCATCTTCATAAACGAGGCAGAAGGAGACAAAGAAAGGGAAGAAAAGAAAAGCCCACACACAAGCATACCTTTTTATATAGAATTTGTACAATATATTTCTCTTCATTTGCATATTTTACCCACAACTTAACATCCTTTTTACAGGCTGAACTTACTCAGCTGATATAATCAAAATTCTTTCTTTCAACCAAATAGGAAAAATTCAAAATCGTAAACCCGTAAGAAAAACAAATTAAAAACGATGATGAAAATAAGTCACTCCCCGTAAGGAACAGCGTCTGTCTGTACAATATACATGGTTTGGAACAGATTTCTTTATAGATTAGGCACATGTTTCCACAACACCTTCATTCCTGCCAGTCCCACCTCACTCCAGGCAGTCCTGCCTCCTAAGAAGGATCAGAGGGATGTCGGTCTGGATGGAAATCACTTTCGGATACTGCTGGCCCGGCTGGGGACCAGGGGAGTGGGCCTGGCTCAGCAGCGCCACCCAGTGGCTGGAAGCAGAGGTGGTGGGAGGCAGGGCGCTGGGCCGAGCAGGGCGCTGGCGGGAGAGCAGCAGTTGTGGGTGAAGGGAAAACCGAGGCTCACTCTATGCAAACTGAATACAGAGAGACCAGAATAGCAGGTGGTGTACAGAGAGAGGCTCTGAGGAGTCCAGCATTTCGTTTACAGTTTTATCTTCCTGGTGGGAGGATGAGGGGCAAAGCCAATGGCTGCTGGCGTGAGGGGTGTGGCCCCTGCAGCTGCTGCCAGTCTTGGGGGGGTAAGGGGGTGCATGGTGAGGGTAAGCAGCGAGTACACCTCACTTCCCAAGCACGGTGACCTCTGTGATTCCCCTCCTCTCTGGGAGACAACCACCTGGGGCTGGGCGGTGCGGAGCCTGGGGCCTTCTTTGGGGATGCCGGCAAAGCAAAAGGTGAGAAAGGGGTTTCTACCAAGCCAGCAGAGCTCGCCTACTCACACGCCAACACCATGGGAGACTGGGCCAGGCCTGGGCTGTGCCCACGTCAGGGTCATGGGCTTTAGGTCACCAAGCCTCGGGTCCTGTCCTGTTTCTGTCTCTTGTGAGTTCTCCCTTCCATAAGGCTCTACGTGCAGCTTGGGGCTGGGCCAAGAATCCAATTCTAGGGCTGCAGAAGGTTGCAGCACCTCGGCTTCCCGACCCAGAAAGTGGAAATGCTCCAGCAATAAGGGGATTCCAGGACCCACAGCCTTGGGCTCTCCAGAGGGGGCTTCCGGGGCCGGGGCATGCGGATCTGCTCAACCCTTCCTGGCTGTGATGAGCCTTCTGTGGGTTTGGCCCCGTGTGTGGGGCAACATGCTTGGGCCCAGATCCCCGCCCTTCAGTGGCAGCTGGCTCTAAGGTTCTTCAAGTGATGAGTCCCACTGAGGCTTTGTCCACAGGCCACTTGCCAACCCAGCCTCACACTCCAAAGCATGGCTTTGGAAAGAGGATAATCATCAGCACTTCAGGGCAAGACTACAGCCACAGAAAGCAAAGTGGAAAACAGCATTCATTAGAACTAATGTAGTTATTGCTAGAGATATGTGACAGCCAGATAACCATGGAAAGTCCCAGAGCGGATGTGATGGATTACCACGACCGTGGAGCAGAAATACAATCATGTGGTTTTTTGTTTGTTTGATTTCTAAAATAAGATCTTCTCTGATTACACTTTGAGTCTTTGGGTACAGACGCTGAAGAGTATTCTTCAAGATCTGCTTCACACAAACCAGTGTGTCCCCCTGGACCGATCTGCTGGTTGTGACCCCCAAGGCCCTCTCAAGGGAGTCACTGTGGTTCTCTCTAAAAACATGAGGTGGAAACTGAAATATGTGTTAAAACAACAACTAAAACAACGGGGCTGAGCTGGGAGCTGTGCACGGTGGACGTGCGAGGCGGCCTGCTGGCTGTTCCCAAGGGCACTTGTCCTCACCAGATCTCTCTGGGACGGCTGAGGCTACTCAGGGGGCCAGCATGGCAGGCGGTCCTGGGTCGAATGGTGGGGACTGGGTGGCGGCCGGGCTCTCACTGGTTTTGGTTCAGACGACCCGGTCTCAAGAAGCAAAAGCGAAAGAAGAGCTCCCGGGCCAGGCTGCTGCTGAAGGTCCTGCTGAGAAACGTAGGTCCGGGCAGACCCTGTCGTCCCCTGAAGGGCAAATGCAGGCAGTTTCAGCTCAACGGAGACAGAGCCCTTCCCAGAGAGGCTGTGGCTGGGTCTTCAGGGGCTGCAGCCTCTGAACAGCCTCCTCAAAGGGCTGCAGCTGGCGCTTTCTGAATGATTTTGCATCACTCTGCTTATTCTCACATGCTATGGGACGTGCGGGTGCCTCGCTGTGACACAGGACGTTCTCGGAGACGTGGCTGCTTGGCATTCTAGTAGGGGTGGAATGGGGGACTTCAAGGAGAGCCAGGCACCGATGCCACGGGAATCTTCCTGAATGAGTGCAGGCATCTGCTCTAAGATCCTCGTGGACAGATTCGCGAGTTTCATGCACGCCACACCAAGGGCTAACACTCAACGTTCCAGAGGCGGGTGGCCTTGTTCGGATAGTTGATGGCCAGGCTGATAGCAGCAATGTTCTGCAGAGCCTGTGGAGGGAGAGAGTCATCACCATAGTCAAGAAACTAGTCACCTTCTGGGTCATTAAGTGCTGACCAAACGAGACCGGCAGCCGAGCACTGGAGGGGTGCAGGGGAGAGGCAGATGCAGGCCAGGTGTGGTACCCCTCACCTAGGGGGCCACAGTCTAGAGGGAAAGAAGTAGCGATCAAGACACATGGAAACTCCACAGGTAGGCAGAATCCTCATTGCCCCGAGAGAGCAGAGGCAATGCTGGAGGCTCAGAGGACATCTCGGAGGCGGGGGGTGGCGGGGGGAGATCTGGGAAAGGTCTAGGGAGTCAGGGGCAGCAGCATAAAAGTGTGGACAGGAAGAAACAGCCAGTGGTGGGGCCCCCAGAAGCAGTGCTGGGAGGGCAGCGGCCCCGGAGCCAGGCCAAGGTTGGTCTCCAGGCCAAGGCAGCAGGAAGAGGGGGGTGCAGATGGGGAAGAAGGGGTGGAGGCTGGGAGAAGAAGCAGAGCGCTGGTCCAGCAGAGTGGACAGGCTGGAGGGAAGTTAGGAGAGCATGGGGGTTAGAGCCTGAACACCGGGACAGGCAAGGGGGAGGAGTGCACGCGATGTCGAGCTTTCGGAGTCACGACCGTCAGATGTCAGGACTGCACCGAGAGCTGTGAGCCCACGGGCTGCGATGGCAGTGCTGGCAGGCAGCTGACAGGAGCTGGGGCAAGGAAAGGTTTCACTCGGCCTACAGGTCTCAAGACAGTTCACACAAACCCCTCGGTAGTGGACGGGGGGGTGCTGGCTTCTAAGCCGCACCCTGACCCTTTCCTGTAGGAGGACCAACCTACGGACTCAGGAAACCTGCCAGGAGAGTGCGGGGCTCTGGCCAGGAGTACCAGCTGGATGGAGGCCTCCTCGAGTGAGACCCCGGGTACACCTCGCCCTTCCTGGAGCCTCGGCGTCCCCATCCGCCCACTGTGGACGCAGACTGCACGCTCTACCATATCCAAGGACTCTGAGCCTGAGGGTCTCACCATGGAGTCTGGGGCCTAGGAGCTCCCCAGACCCTTCCAGAGGCTCTGCACTGTGAAAAGCCTTCTCACAATAATACCACAACATTGTTTTGCTTTTCTCACTTTTGTACTCTCGCGAGTACACGGTGGAGCGCTCAGCAGGCTGCTGCGTGACAGCACAACAACCGGAAGCAGAAGCAGCTCTGTGAAGCCGGCTGTCTTCCATGAAGGCAGACAGTAAAGGGAGCTGCAAAAACGGAACCCAATGCCCTTCTCAAAAACTGTTTTGTCTTGAAAAATATACTCGGTTTTCACAACTGTGATGCTAAATATAATGAGATGATTATTTTTAAAAATAAACCAACAAATAACTGTTTAATTTCAACTTCTAACGTAATGTCTAAATTTAAAATCTACTTTCTAACAGTATACATCAATCTCTATAATGCACATAAACACAAGCTTTTGGGGATCCTCAGTAATTCAAAAGTGGAAAGGGGCCCTGAGGCCCAACAGCTGTCGAGGAGTTCTAGGGAAGAAAGTTATATCCAAAAATATCTGAGATTTAACTCTATGGAAACTTTAGAGATTAGCCAAACTATAAATTTAAGGCACTGGTTGTCTTGGTTTAAAAGACACATTCTTGCCGGTGTGTCCTGACCCTACAGTTTACTACGAACGACATTGATAAATGGGGCTCGGCTGCTGTCGGTGACACCAGCAGGAAGCGGCTGCCTGGGACAGAGCTCCGTGCAAGCCTGGGGCGGGGCCTGCACCGGGGCATGGGGCAGGGGGCAGTGCGGAGGCGGTACCTGCGCGGCGCAGCGGAGAAGGTGGTCGTCAGTGGTTAAGGCCAGCAGGTAGTCCTGCAGCAGGCCGAGCTCCTGTGGAGAGAGCAGGGCGCAGCGGTCAGAGGCCACCTCCCAGGGATGACACTCCCCTCCCAGGGGTGATGCCCACCCATGACCCAGGACCACAGGAGCCTCGGTGGGACATGGCTGCTCACTCTGCCGGGCACCTCACCGCCCACCTTCCTTGGAAGGAGTGAGATGTGGGGAGCCACGTGTCCGGACTCACCCGCAGCCTCCTCACTATAAACCCAGGGGATAGGCTAAAGAGCTTTGAAAGGTCCTTTCAGCTCTCCTGGTCAATGAGTCTATTGTGCTGAGGCAAGGAAGAAAGGAGGAAGAAAGAGCCTGTTGGTTTGTTTTTCCAAACTCATTGCTGTCAAGGGCTGTTTCCCTCTTTGGCATCAGGCCTGAGCAAACAGACAATCACAGGATAGACCCGGCTCCCTGGGGTGGTGGAGAGGGGAACCCCGGGCCCCAGGCCAGGCCCATCTCCCTGCACTGGGACCCCGATGACACCCCAGGGCTTGCAGTGGGGGTGGGGAGCAGAAGCACAGATCTTCACCTGGGCATGGTTCTCGGTGACAAAGAAGAGCTCAGTGAGCGCACGATGCAGGGGCAGGAGGATGCCAGCCTGGGTCACGTCCTCAAATAGGCTGTACTCCATCTGGGTGAAGAGCTGCCATAGGGGCTTCAACAGCGTGAGGTCACAGGGGTCGCTGTGGGAGGAGGGGGGCAGTTTCCTTGGGTCATGCTCTCCAGGCATCAGACAGACAGAACTGCAGCTCTGAGGCTCCTTGCCACCCTGACATCTAGTAAAGTCGGGCCAAGCCAGTCCCAATAACCACCCCCAACCCCTAAACAGGCCCAGATAGTTGCCAATGGCAAATAAGAAAAGGGGCAGAATCTCAACTTCAAACCAGAACTGTGGGGACAAGGAGACCTTCCAGCACAGTCACACAAATCAACTTTATGGATGTTCAAAAATGGTTGTTAAGAACTTCCAATGACAGCAGGAAAAAACCACCAGATAAATGTTAAGTAGAAAAGACCAAGATACGCAGCATAAAACTGCACAAAAATTAAAAAATGCACGTGTGGTACTGTGTGACCATATTAAAAAAATCATAAATAAACACACCAAAAATCTTATCAGTGGCTGTCCCTGTCAGTTTTCTAGATTTTCTATAATGCTCACCATTTTAAATAATCAGAAAGGAAAAAAATATCTGATTTAAAAGATAACGGCAACCGTTATTATGATCTTAAGCTCATGAAACAAGAAATATGCTTGTAAAGTTGCTAAGCACAGAAATCTTTCTATGTAAAGCAGAGTCCTCCTCACTAGACAGACGCCTGTTGAGACTGCACTGATGTTTTTTACTCAGAGGGAGGTTGTACTTTAATTACAGTTTAAAGTCCTTCAGAGGAGACACATTATGATTTCTTGGACTTATTACACGATTTTATACATTTATAACCTACAATGTTGCCTTTTCTTTTTAATATATGATTTTAAAAGACTCCCGATTATACATTTATGTGTGATCCTGGAGCGAATCACTTTCTCCCAGAGGAATAAGTCTTCATAAAGTAAACCAATGGGAAAACATGGTGTGATTTAAAGCAATGGCTTCACAGTTGAGTTTTCAGGACAGCACTGGAGTGGGAAGGAAAAGGCACCTGCAAATTCATGCTTGTGGCAGAACTCAGGCAGTTAGTTACTCTGTGGCCACCCGTTCCTCGGGGGCTGCCTTTCCCCTCTGGCCGCTCCAGTCTCGGCCTCTGGGGCCAAGGAGCTGTGGGAGTGTCCTTATGGGAAGGAGGGCTGGCGATGGGCAGCAGACTGCAGAAATGTACCCACAATGCAGCCAGGAAGGGCCCTCCTGTCTGATGAAAGGAGAGATGGGATACATGCTTCATACACATCATACTGTACTCAAAAATGGATTAAAGACTTGGAGGTAAGACCTGAAACTGTAAAACTCCTAGAAAAAGACATAGGCTGTAAGCTCCTTGACATTGGTCTTGGCAGTGATGCAGGAACATGAAAAGGTGCTCAATATCACTAACCATCAGGGAAATTCAAATCAAAACAACAATGCGGCATCACCTCACCTGTGTTAGGGTGGCTCCCATCAAAAAGAGATAACAAAAGCCAGTGAGGATGTGGAGCAAAAGAAGAACACCTGTACACTGGTGGTGGGAATGTAAACTGGTACAATTTGAAAAACAGTATGGCGGTCCCTCAAGAAACTCAAGGACTACCAGATGATCCAGCAATACTACCTCTGAGTATTTCCAAAATAAATGAAATCACTGTCTCAAAGAGATTATCAGTACGCCAGCGTTCATTGCAGCATTATCCCTAGTAGCCACTTGTCTGGAAATAACGTCTCCTGATGGATGAATGGATGAAGACAACGTGGTGTGTACATACACAATGAGATATAACTGAGCTATGAGAAGGAAGGAAACCCCGTCTTCTCCAACAATATGGGTGAACCTGGGGGCATTATGCCAAGTGAAGTAAGCTAGACAAAGGAAGACAAATACCACATGGTATCGCTTTTATGTAGAATCCAAAAAAAGTCAACCCTGTAGAAACAGGTGGCTGCCAGGGGCTGGGGCATGTAGGAAACAGGCTGGGGGAAGCGTAGAAACTTTTAGCTGTAAGATGAATAAAGTCTGAGGATCTATTATACAACATGGTGACTATAGCTGATAATAGTGTGTAACATCATAGCATAGGAGAGAAATCTGCTGAAAAGCACATTGCAGAAAGAGGGTAAAATTTCAGTGTTCTCACACACCACAAAGAAGGTAAACATATGAAGTGATGGACGTTAGCTAACTTGATTGTGGGAATCCTTTCACAATGTATTAATATAAAGAATATCAAGTCACCATATTCTATACTTTTAATACACTACAATTTCATTTGTCAATTACACTTCAGTAAAGCTGGGGGGTGGGAGGAAAAACTAAACTAAGTCTAAAATTTACATGGATATGCAGGGTCAAGTAGCATCTTCAAGATAATCTTGAAGATGAAGAACCAGGTTGAAGGCTTTATACTGCCAGATATGTAAATTTACTATAAAACTATAATATACAAGACAGTATGGTACCAGCACGAAGATAACCAAAAAGGCCACTGGAACACAAGCAATCAGGGATGGATTTGTGTGCACAAGGACACTTTTCTGCGACAAAGATGGCACTGGAGTGTGTGAGGGGAAAGACAGGCTTTACAGTCATGGAGATCCATGTGAGAAAAAAAGAGAAAAAAATGTGTGTCTATAGAGAAGCTTAACTCTAGCCTTCAAATCATGCACTAAAATTCATTCCATATGGATTGTTGATCTCAATGTAAAAGAAAAAATAATTAAACTTCACCTTCATGACCCCAAGGTCAAGTGAGGCAAAAATTTCCTAAACAGGACAATGAAAGCTCTGTCATAAAGGAAACAGCCGAACTGGAAGACACTAAAATCAGAAACTTCTTTTCATCAAAGACACCACTAACAGAGTGAATGGCAAGCCCCGAAGTGGGGGAGATATTTGCAATACAAATACCCAGCCAAGGAATCAAATCCAGAAGGCAGCTTACCTGTGGGTGCAGCATCGCAGGATCCTCAGGAGCAGGTGGATGGCTTTCAAGCGTTGATGACCAGTCTGGCGACAGGCCACGCCCACCAGCCATTCCCAAATTTTGGCCAATGGGAGGTGTGGCACAACTCTCTCTTCTGACAGCATCTGCTTTAAAATCTCGAATCCTGGCAACCCCCACAAAACAGATATTTAAAAAAAGATATAAACTGCTCAAGTTTTAATAAATAGGATGAAACCCCTATGACCATTTAAATTTTGCCTGAAATTATGCCTTATGGAAAAGCAACACAGGAACATTCTTCCTTTTTTGCAAAATATCTTGGCAGATTCTAAGATAATCAGCATCTTTCCTTGGTCCTGACTGATAGCTCCTCTTTCTGGCCATATAGAAGTTACAACCTCCCAACACTAGTTCATTCACAAGTGACGTGTGTGGGGCTTGTGAGAAAAATTCATTGAAGTCTCACAGAAAGGTATCCGCTTTGATTTTTAATGCAGACCAGTGACTTAACGGCACCGACACCTACAGAGGGTCCTGGGTAGGGAAAGCATATGAATGGAAGCACCAGAGCACACACCTGTCTGGAATCGCCCCAGGTGTCCGGCTGTCACAGTGAATCTGTAGCCCCACTCAGTGTTGCTCATGTCAGAGGTGAAGCGATAATACAGAGTGTCTCCTGGGCACACAAGAAGCACAGACAGGTCAGGGCACTGCAGACAGGGAAAGGCCTCTGAGGACTTCCCACTAAACAGAAAAATCACAGTTCCAAATCCTTCAACAATTTTCCTTCTCAGTACCTAGCATTAAGAGTCTGTATTATCTAGTATTTCTTTACTACCTGGAAGCTCAAAATCTTTCCACTTCTGTTGAGACCCACTGAAATTGTGCCGGTCCTGCTGGAAGTCACTGCTGCTGGACATGGCTAGTTCGTCACAGCCTTCCTCTGTGTTGCACTGAGGGTCAAATTTGATTGAGAGGTAGATGGCACCAGGAATGTGAACTTTGTCCTAGGAGGGGAAACAAGGACACGTCATCGTCATTGGTCCTGGACAGGTCCTGAGGGCTTCCTCATGCCAGGTCCTGCAGTGGGAACTGTGCCTGAAGAAGGAATGAGTCAGGGCCTCTGCCTCCAGGAGCTCTCAGCCCAGCTGGGTGGGGAGGAAGGCACGTGGGCTGCCAACACTGTACAGCCTGGGGCACAGCTTGAAGGAGGGGAGGCAAGGACAGAAAAAAGTCCCAGGGAAGGGATGCTCCGGTTGCTGTGAAGACTGAGGAAGACAGGAAAGGACTGTCAGGGAGGAAGGAATGGAGGAAGAGGTGAGACATGAGCATGCAGGGATGCGATTCAGACAAAGGGAACAGCACCGGAAAGCCTAACGTGCTCAGGGGATAGCAGTGAGCTTGGGATGGCTGAGGCATCGGGCGAGCTTCTCATGCACACGTGCTAAGGTGATGGGGACGGGGCAATGTGACCCTGCAGAGGCTGGGAGGGACAGACAAAAAGGCAGGCAGTGTGTGCTAAAATGAAATGCCGAGACTTGTCTGGACAGCAGGGGGCGCCCCGGGGAGGCGGTAAGCAGGAGAAAACCTGGATTAGGTTTGTGCGGTACCAGGATCACTGCGGGACGGAGAGAAGGGGAGGAGTCGAGGCGATCCCTCAGAGGTAGAACGCAAGGGTGGGAAGGTGGGGAGTCGGGACAGAGTCCAGGAACTGGGGGAGAAGAGGCTAAGAAGGTAGAGAGTGAGGAGGTTTACATTCTGTAAAAAACTCTCAGCTGTCAACAAGTACATTCTAGATGAGTCTCTCTGTCACCCAATAACAGCTCCCACCTGCCTCCTGCCTCATCCAAAGCCCTACCTCTCTCTGTCCAGGTACAGAGGTAAGGATAAACGAGACGAGGCCTTTCAGTTCTGGGTACTTAAACAAAGGGAAGGGAGTCCCCCAGGTGTGGCCGGGTCATCAGGGGAAGGACAGAGTGAGGATGGAGCCCAGACCCACACTCAAAGTCTCTGCCAGAGCCAGCTCTCAGTCCAAGGAGCTCACTGCAGGACAGGTAATCTCTTCTCCAGGGTGGGGGGCCCTCTGGTTTTCTATCACAACAAGGTCAGGAAAAGAGAGGACTTGTTTGTACTGAATCCTGGGATTGGCTTCAGGCAGGCAGATGGTTGCTGAGACTAAGGAAGCACTTTCTAGGCCACATTTGTTGGGTGGCAGGAAAGAATCGCAATAGGAGATGATGAAATTTGTGCTACCTGGCAACCCTTGGGGTCCTGCCAGTAGCATGCCCTGAGGCTGGGTGAGGCTGGCCAACCCTGGCTCATACCTCAAAGTTGGTGTTGTTGTTATACGGGTGTTTCGACTCCCGCACTTGCACCTCCATTCCTGGTTCCTCCATGAACTGGCAGGCAGCCAGGGCCATGGTTCCCAGCATGCTCTCCCGGCAGCCCTGGAGCACCTTCTGCAGGATCTGGTGGGATACAGGCAGAGAACATGGCACGATGATGGAGTTCAGTGGAGACTATGCCCAGGGCTCCTGAGCTCTGCCCTGCGGGAGCCCTGGTTCTAGATAGCAGGAGGTAGAAGAGATGCTTCCAGCCCTGTGAAAGTCTGCTAAGCCAGCACCACTTTGAGAGGCTCAGCTGAAGATTTGATTTTACAAACAAAAGACGATCACCACCTGAAAACCTGAAATATACGTTAGAGCACTGGACTGAAGAGAATTCAGTCTCTGTAAGATCCCATGTCTGCTGCCCGGAAGCTGGGAGCCTGGGCAAGCCTCCTGGGTTTGATTTCTTCACCAATAAAATTCTCCCTGGGTCAGGATGTAACACAGGTATAAGGGCTGGAAGAGTGTCTGACCTGGAGCAGATACTCTAGAAATGATGGTTTAAAACAGAAGACACAGACCTTCCTGGAAGGTTTCTTGTATTATGGGAATAGGCTGTCACAGTCGTAACTAACCCTGTCCCCTGGACTTCATGCTGTGTGAGACCCCAGGGGACATGAGAAGAGACAGGCCAGCAAGGAGAGTTGGACTTTGAAGTCTGAAAACAAAAAAAGGAAGACTGCAACGGTGGGATTTGTGGGATCGTTATTTCAAATACTCTCCGAGCATCCAATCTGCTTGGGCCATGAGCTTGCCTCCAGGCCAAGACTTGGGAGACTTCAACTGTGACCTGAGTTGGATTTTGTCAGGTTCACATCTATCGGGGGGCTGAACAGCCACACAGATAACCTCACTCCAGGAAGGCACTCCCTAGAGGAAGCCTGCTCAAACCCCCCGCAGGGTGCTGGGGGCAAGGGGCAGAGAGGAGGCGGGAGCAGGGTGCATGCCCAGCCCAGCTGCCTAGTTACCTTCTCCCACTGGTGCCTGTCCTCCAGCTGCATGAACATGTCCAGAATGTAGGTCATGTGGGCTGGGCCGCTCAGCTCTAGGATGTCCTCGCTCACTGGCACGTGCCCGGGCCACTCGGCAAGCAAGGACGCCAGCACGTGGCGGGCGTACAGGACGGCTGTGGCCTCGTTCACGCGGAACAGGTAGTCCCGGACAGCCCTCTTGCTCTTGCAGTTGAGCTCCTTGTGCAGCAGGGCAGCGCTCTTGCTGCGCCGCTGCTTGGCGTAGCTCTGCTGCAGCTCGCTTTCGGTGCTGGAGATCAGCTTCTGGGTCACGGGGTTCGACTCGACGGTGGCCTGATCGCAGCGGACAGGCCTGGACTGCAAGCCCGGAGATCACCATCACTGAGGCCTGGTCACCTCACCACTGGGTGGGGGCGGGGGCAAGTAGACACCCTCCTTCCCAGGGGTAAGGGTCAGTGGGGAGGCCCACGTACCAGGCACGGCAGGATGATCATGTCTGTATCCACGGCCTTGGCACTCTGCTCGTCCAGTCTCAGACTCCGGCTGGGCTGCCACCGCTGAGCCAGGGTCCGGATCCTTTCATCCGTGGTGAGCTCATCCCCATCAAATCTGAAGAAAAGGAAGGAGCACAAAGCTGGGCGTCTGCGTTCCAGAGAGGTCAGAGTTTAACCTGCAGTGAAACTTGCAGAAATGCTGATTAGGGTTATTTTCCTGTTACTAAGGAATTAGATAGTACGGTCAACATTTTCCACACTAGACTCACAGCGCTCATCTATGCATGTGGGCATGCCCGGACACCTGCAGTGGAGATGGAAACCATCCTTTAGGATCCACTCTCCCTTTCATTTAGAAACAAAGTTCCCTGAAGTTTTAGCAAGATACACAGTCACCCAGGTGGAGACATGGTTCCTAGTCCTCCCAGCAGCTGGATACAGCAATGCAATCAGGGTCATGCCAGTGGGAGGCCAGGAAGGTGATGTGTGCTGCATCTGGGGCCTGCCCTCAAGCAGCTGGGTTAAGGAGGTGCTCCATTCCCCACCTTTCCCCTTTCCTCTGGGGTGGAACTAAGAGTGAGTGTGGGAGAGCCCGCCCTGATGACACGGAGGAGGACAGCAGCCAAGGGGACACAGGGTCACTTGGGAAGCAAACTGCCCACCCACCCTGGGCTGCTGCCTACCTCTGGACGGCGGCGGGACAGGACAACAAATTTCTGTGCCCTAACTGATGTAATCCTGCTTCATTTCAGAGAGGATTTGAGGTTGTAGATAAGAAATAGATATGGGAAAGTAAAAATACGAAATAACAAAAGAAAATTAAATTGGAATTGGAACTAAATTAGAGTGCAGAAACATAAAATTCTCCATAAATTTAAGAGCTAGGCTCAAGAACTAGCTCTGAACTTCCTGGCCAAGATAAAGGGCATATTGTTATACTTTTCATTAATATAACCTTGAGGAAAAAACAAGAAAATAATGTATACAAGTGGAAAAAAAAACCCAAAGAATACTTAAACCAGAATGTACCAGAAGTTCCTGTTCTACACTGCTTGCTCCCTGGATTGATACAGGAGAGAGACCTTGGTGTCTGTGTCAATCTCTGCATTCATGACTAGTTTACTCTGAGAAGCGGACTGAGAATATGAAGCTCTGCCTAAAGGGACACACAATACAACTAAAAGACGAGCCATGCCACCCGGCACTTTACGAAGCCAGCTTTCACGTCACTTTATGAAGACCCAAAAACCAGCTCTCCAGCTGCTCCTGGCCTCCTCTTGTCAGCAGGAGGTAGACAGAGTCCCACCCTCACTTGTTCCCTTGCTCCTCACACTCTGGCTGTATCCTTACCTCTTCTGAACCTCCAGGAAGAAAGAGTCAGTCCTCTTCATCTGCAGTTCATATATGGCCCGGAGAACGTGCAGAGGGGCATTGAGGGCGTCGTGAGCCATCTGGAGAAGTAGAAGAGAGAAAATTTGAAGTGCTTCAACATGTTACTGATAGCCTGAACTCAAAAGTGATAAAACAATTATTTTCTACAGTTACTACAAGTTATAATCTAAGAACATCACATCACTTAATTTAAGAACATCACACTTCATGCATGTAAGATTATAAGCTCCAAAATATGGATTATAAAATCTGCATTATTATTATAAATTCAAACGAAAATCTCCTAGTTCTGAAGTCCAAGTTTTTGGTAGTTTACTTTTATGTGTGCCATAGTTCTCTGTGATTGTGCATTTGTTAAAGATTATATAGATGAGGGGGTACAGCATGTTATTTTAAAAAAGGAAGAACAAAAAGGCAAATAAAGATGATAATTAGAAAAAATATATATACCAACAAAATGTAATGCTAGTAGTCAATAATTACTCGCCAAATGATATTTATTCATTGCTGGCTTTCCTGAAGTAGCTGCCTTGCCCTCAAGTATGACAACTGGTACATGACTTTTTAAGCCCTAGACTTTCTTTTGATGTTTTTGAAAAGCTGTATTTGCTTTTCTTACATCCACCCCATACTCTCTGTTTACGCTTCACATAGTTAGACCCTTTGAAGTCCAAGCCTCTGCCCATCTTCACATCCTTTTGAGGAAGGGTGGATTATCCAGGGAAAGTAAGGATGTACTTGAGAAATTATGAGGACAGATTGTCACTGGGGGCTTATGGGTGGGCCTGACATTACATGCCAAACTTTACATGTAAGTATTTGCACACGTAGTTTATGGGAGAAATGGTCTAAAGGTTTTGGGTCCATGACTCCCAAACATTAAGAACTACTTTTGAAAGGGCTTTTCCCTCCTTCCAGGTCACTTCTGTACAATATAGACCGAGTTTCCCAGGAGTGCATTCACAGGACATCAGACTGAAGCATTTCCACATGGAGGCTAAAACTCAGTCCAAGCTAAAGAGAATCTACTCCTGAGTCCCTTCTTCACGGCACACCATGACCTAGGAACATACCAAGAAACATATCCTGGTGGGCTCATCCAGGCTCTCGAGAGGGTCTAGCTTTTTCTGCTCTTGGTCACCAGGACTGCTGACTGACCGTTCCACCTCCTCCTCCTGGTCCCCTCGCTCGTCCAGCTCCAGCTCTCCGTGCTCAGCCAAAGTGTTGATCTCCTTTTTTGAGGAGTACAGCATGATGGACAAAATCTACACAGAACGAAAATCAGGCAGGGCAGGAACATGAGTGTTTAGTGTGTGAGAAGACCTTTAACCCTCAAAGGATAGAAAATATTTGACTTGACCCTTTAAAAGCCATCAGAATTTACAGAAAGAGTGTAAAATTAGGGCTTCCCTTGTGGTACAGAGGATAGGAATCTGCCTGCCAATGCAGGGGACAAAAGTTCGATTCCTGTCCGGGAAGATCTCACATGCTGCCTGTGCTCCACAACAAGATAGGCCAATGAAGTGAGGAGCCTGCGCACCCAACAAAGAGTAGCCCCCCTCACCACAACACGAGAAAGCCCGACCACAGCCACAAAGACCCACCACATCCAAAAAGTAATTAAAAAAACAAAGGATGTAAAATCAGTAGATACGGAAATATGCTCAATCGTACTTATAACCAAAGACATGCTAACTAAAACTACAAAGGACCTTTGTCTTTATTAACTTTGCCACTGACAGCATAAGTTGGTATCATCCTTTTAGAATGCATTTTGGTGAAATGTAAAGACCTATATAAATGTTCATAACCTTTGATTCCACAACTTTTAGTAACAATGTAAAATGTGTAAAAAGTTATATTCATGATATAGTTAATGAAGCATTTATTAATCACAAAAACTGAAGTCCAGGTTTATGGATCATATGCAGCCATTTAAAATGTTGGCTATGAAAACTACCCAGCAACTTTGAAAAATGGCCATCATAAGACTTCAATTTATTTCAGTAACATGCTCCACTATACAATCTAAATCTATGTGTGCAATACAGACACGGAATGAAAAAAATCAGAAAAAGGAAATATACGAAATGCTAACAGTAGACATGCCTAGGGGGGTGAAATTTGGAGTTTTTCTTTCTTATCTACTTTTCAAATTTTATGCACATAAAAAAATGTAAATTTTTGAATGCAAAAAATTTTACCTACAAATTTTTTCCATTTTAATTTATAATTTTTTTTTTCTATTTTTGCTCTATTTCCTAAACAGCAAGAGCACAAATGCTCACCAGGTTATCCCTGAATATGTTTCAGCGTATTTTCCTAAAACCTAATCAAATCCTCTTGTGACAACTTGAAAGCTGTTTCCTGGACTTCAGGTCTCTGTGTGACTGAGAATGGTCAGCTGAGCATCTCCCATATGGTAGGAGCCTTCCCTGTCCTGAAGCTGACACTTGGCACAGAAATGCCCCAGGGAACCACAGTAATTCCACTAAGAAGAATCTAAGGCTTATGGGGAAAAGCAATAAAATGAAAATTATCAACTGAAATCCTACATAAAACAAACATAAGTGGAAGACAAATTTAGAAACTGATTTTAGCTCAAAGGAACTTTAAGGGGAAATAATAATTCAAGGACAGATTTATTACCATGATATAACGGTCAACTGTGTGTTTCCACAAATTACTTCTCTTCCAATATTCTTTGGACAAACATCAAATTCATTTTCCCTGACAGGGGAGGACAAGTGTCATAATCTCTATTTCCAAAAGGGAAGACAAATATAAGATTTTAACAACTCCACCGGATGAGAGTGCACAGGGCAGAACCAGTTATGACTAACTGGTTGTTCTAACTTCTGGGCCTGTAAATCTGCAGCAGGAAGCGGTACAAGGAGTCACCCTCATCTCTTACTTCCAGGTCCCGGAGGAGCCATGTTTTACTGAAGCCGGTCCCTTTGCTGCACTTTTTTACTAGCAGCTTCAGCAAATCAGTCTGCAGGAAGGTAGCATGGGTCTCTTCAAAACCATGAGCCTATCAAAGAGAAAAAGAATGATTTGCAATTGTCTCAGAGTGAAGGAAGTCAAGGGTCACTCAGGGAGAAGCAGGCCCCTGTCAGAGCCCAGTCTCAGCTCTTGGCCCAAGCCCACCTTCTGGTGAAGATTCCAGAGTCAGCAGGAAAGATGAAACTCTGAACCTGAGTCATAACCTAAGTCTGTCCACTCTCTAATTCATTCACTTGACAAGTATTTCTGAAGCCTCGTACATTGTACATGTTGAGTCCTATGCTAAGAACAGAGGTTCCTCTCTCCTGCTCTCTACCTCCCTAAAGTTTCCCACTGTCCTGAAGACTGAAGTCTGAGTCCCTGTTCATGGCTGACAAGGCCCCTGCAGGCTCCCTGCCTGCCTGAGTCTCCTCTCCTCCTTAGCACTGTGCCAAAGCCCTGAGTTGCTCCTTCTGCTCTCTGACAACCAGGCCTGCTCCTGCGCCTCAAGTTTGCTCTCTCTCAGCATGCAATACTCTGCCCAGACTCCTTATCTACCACCTCAGATTTCACTTCTTCAGGAAGGCTCTTTCTGACTCCTGTGGTTTTCCTTGCAGGCTCCTTGCTGTTTCCTCAACAGTTAAGGCTGAAGGCTACATGACAGGAGGTACCTTCTTTCTAGTTCAACACTATGTAATCAGTTCCATCTGGCACCTGGTGCTCAACAAATATTTACGGAATCAAGGATCCAAAGGCATAAATGGTCTCTGCCCTCAGGAAGTTTATTTTCCCAAACCTACCATAATGCAAAACCACTAAAACAAAGTAGATTATGATAAACGCCATGAAACCAACAAAGAGCAGATGTGTGGTCTCCAGCCTAAAACTATGAACTCTCAGGGCTGGGCCAGAACTTAACTGAAATGCCACCTAGACCAGTCTCGCTGTGGTGCTTGAGTCCTTTCATGTCCTCCTTGCCAGTGCTGCCCAACTCAGGGAACTCATAAGCCTTCCAGAGGAAATCCTTCTTCCTTGGCTAGTTCTGTTGGGAAGGTCATCCTTAAAGTGATCTCTCCCCTCCTCCCGATGCCCCTCAAGTAGCAGAAGAATCATGTTCCCCACAAGTCAAGGCTTCCCATCTCCATGTCAGTTATTGCCCAGCTCTTCAACTTGTCTGCCTTCTCTCATCTGAAATGCCAAACCTACTGCTTAAAGATCCCATAAGATGTTAGTCCCCTTTATTCTCCCTATGATGAACCAGAAGGAGCTGTGGTTCAGAGGGAAATAAGAAACTGTTGTCAATTTCCCTTCTTGTCTTCCAAGGTTATGTGCCCATAAGGTAGTAGTACCTGGTTCCATGAGGCAGGACTGAAAAATTACAGAGAACCAACTACTGGGAAAATTCTGTGTCTTCTTTAATGATATCCTTGTGCAAGGCCCCAATCATTTCTAAAAATAATCAAGATCCTATGATTAACTATTCATTGAAACTGGATGATACTTCCTTCTAGTTAATACCCTGCAGGTGTTAGATCACAGCCAGACTGATTAGCAAATGGAAGAAACTCAACATTACCTTTAGGGTTTTATATAATCCTTTGAGGGCGAGGGACAGGACCCAAGTTGCTTCCACTGCCTCGGGACAATGGCTATCCACGCTGGTTTGCAGAAGGTGACTGGCAATAAAGGCGAAGTGCTGAGAGTACTGGCTCAGCTGGGCCTGGGAGTCACTGCCTTCCTGTCCTCCTCCTTTCTGGACCAGTTGGTAGTCCTTCACTGAAGGATTAAGAGGAAAATCTTAAATGTAGCCAGAGAAAAGAGACACATTTTGTTTATTAGTTTTTTGGCTATACTATTTGCAGGATCCCAGTTCTCTGACCAGGGATTGAAGCCAAGTCCACAGTAGTGAAAGCCCCAAGTCCCAACCACTGGACCGCCAAGGAATTCCCAAAGAGACACATTTTGAAGAGTAACAGAGTATGATGGCTGACTTCACAGCAGAAACAATGAAAACCAGAAGAAATTGGATCAATATCTTTAAAATATGCTAAGAAAAAAACTCTCAGCCCACAAGTTTTTACCCAGCAAAATTGTCTCTCAAAGATGAAGTCAAATCACTGATTAAGACTTCCACCTTAAGAAACCAGAAAAAGAAAAAAAGAGCAAATTAAACTCAAAGCAGAAAGAAATAAGTAAATTAGTAATGAAGAGGTAGAAATTAATGGAACAGCAATCAGGAATAACAGAGAAATATCAATGCAATCAAAAGCCAGTCCTTGGAAAATATCAAATAAACTGATAAATCTCTGACTTGGCAGTCTATGCAATGAAAAAAAAAGACACAAATTACCAAAATCAGGAATGAGGGAAGGCAGCTGATAGGTTCAGAAAAACTAAAGATCTACATTTTATTAGACCTAAATTTATTTCATAAGTGCATGGAGAGATATACCATGCTCCTGAGTCAAAAGACTCAGTATTGTTAAGACATCATTTCTTCCCAAATGAATCTTCAGATTCAATGTTATGTCAATCAAAACCCTAGCAGGTTCTTTAATAGAAACTGATAAGCTGATTCCAAAATTTATACAAAAAGACAAAGGAACTAGACTAGCCAAAACAATTCTGAAGAAGAATAACAAAGGTGGAGGACCTGATTTCTCTCTCAACACTCAGGAGAACTGTATAACACTCAAGGGCTTTCCTGGTGGCTCAGTGATAAAGAACCCGCCTGCCAATGCAGGAGACTCAGGTTTGATCCCTGGCTCAGGAAGATCTCCTGGAGAAGGAAATAGCAACCTACTCTAGTATTCTTGCCTGGGAAATCCTGTAGACAGAAGGAGCCTGGTGGGCTACAGTCCATGGGGTCACAAAAGAATCAGACTAAACAACAACAGTCAAGACAACGTGGCATTCAAGTAAGGACAAATATACAATATATAGATTAATGGAACATAATAAAATCCACAGACACCAAGATATATGGGTCAATCAATTTTCACAGTTACCAAGATGATTCAATGGAGAAAGAATAGTCTGTTCAACAAATGGTCCTAGAATGAGATTCACATGTAAAAAAAATAAAATAAACCTTGACTTTTACATCAAATCATATACAAAAATAGTAGACAGTGCCTAATGCTGAAGCTAAGTGATAAAGCAGATTATTTCAAGAGCAGAAGTGGGCACATAAAAATAAGACACCCCAGATCGTCTGGGATTTGGCAAATTAAATCACAGGGGCACTTGATGATATACCTTCATTGTTCTATTGATGAAGCAAAATAGAAAGTGACGTGCATGCCAATACAAATTATCTGGTTACTCTACATTCCTGTAGGCACCTGACTTCATCATATGTTTAAATCACCCACTAGAAAACAAATGATACTGGCAAATGGAAAAAGTAGACGTTCAGAACCTAAACATCTGGCCAATCCCAAAACAAAGAGTCATATATATAAAATAACAACATAGAAAGAGCCTTCAAAGTGATTCCCAATTCAACCACATCATTTCAGAAATGAGGAAAAAGAAGTTCGTGCTAAGTCACTTCAGTTGTGTCCAACTCTTTGCAACCCTTCATGGACTGTAGCCCACCAGGCTTCTCTGTCCATGGGTTTCTCCACATAGGAATACTGGAGTGGCTTGTCATGCCTTCCTCCGGTAAAAAGTAGTTCAGGGAGCTATGATTTTTTTTTTAATTCATATGCAGGGGCAAGAACAAAGACATTTCAACTGATTTTAGCGTATACAGAAAATTTGCCCTGATTCTTAGATAAAATAATTATGCTTGGGACCTGTTTTCCTCTTCCGGGTTTTGACATCGACGATCACAGCCCTGTTCTTCTCAGTAAAGTGCTTCAAGATGATCACATTATGTGGTTCATTGGCATTATCCATATACACACAGCGGGTCCCCACACAGAGGACCTAAACACAACAAAGAAATAAAAGGCAACTCAACAGCTCATAGAACACAGTCCTTTTTGCTTGTGCCGCTGACTTCAACAAGTAGTCAGGGTCAGGATTCTTCCCATCTGTAAGTCCAGGGTTGGCACAGGCCTGGCACAGAACTGGTTTAAGTGCTAGCTGAATGAAGCCATGTTTTCACAGTCCTCATTTTTCCAACTAGTTGAAAATTAGAAATGAGATCAAGCTGAAGGCCAACGTGAAGAACAATTGTACTTCGAAGTTCTCTGTAACTTATTAATAGGGTATTAGTTACCCATTATTCAAAGCCAACTACTGGCTAATAAAATGAGTCAAATGGTTAAACTGTTAAAACTGTAAGTTGAATAAACCATCCCAAAATCTTGAGAATATACCAGTACTGTAAAAGCAAATGATGTAAGGAAAAAACAAGAACTCCCAAGGATACATGCTATGGGGACTTTGATACGCCTGATGAAGACAGGAAGAGGAGGCCAAGCTTTCAGAGAGGGGTACCTGGGGGAACCCGACCAGCACCAGCAGCGTGAAGATGTTGGTGTGCTTCAGCTGGAAAGGCAGCTGCTTGATGCAGTGGTCTGTGAAGGTGGCAACGACGTCTCGCCACCGAGGGGCGCTGTTGAGTGACCGCAGGATCTCCGCCATAGAACACGCCCAGTCCAAGCCCACGCGGCTGCAAGGCAAGAGCGCCGTCAGGTGGCGGTGCACAGGCTCCAAATTCAATGCATCAGCTCACCACACTCCAAGGCAGACCCAAAGCATGTCAACGAGCCATCACCGATTAGTTTAAAAAAGCTGCTAGAATGATGCTTTTCAAAAAATGGTAAGTGGGGGAGAAATAATCAAGATTTGTTACTTATCTACTCAGTCAACAGTTAAGGTTTTAAAAATCTCTATAAATGGCCACACACACGTGCACTTGTGCACATTCATGTTCATGCACAGAAAAGAAGCTTGGAAGGAAATATATTTAAAAAAGCAGCAGGGAGTTCCCTGGTGGCCAAGCCGTTAGAATTCTGGGCTTTCACTACCCTGACCCCTGGTCAGGGAACTGAGATCTGCAAGCAGTGGTGAGGGGCAGGGATGGGTAGGGGGAATAAAACAGCACCAGGCACATTGACAAGGTGCAAGGCATTGCTGTTATAATAAAAACAGATCTATTTTCTTCAACCTCAAAGCCTGTACCTATTACTCTCAGGAAAAAACAAACCAGAATAGATATCACTAGAGAGCTGAATCAGCAGACAGAACCCAGGTGGCAACAGCTGTTCTAATGTGGGTTAAGGACAGCTTTAATATCAGTTGATAATGTTGCTAATAAAACTAATTCTATTCTCACAAAAGATCCCCAGACAATACAGGGGCAAAAATAGCACCGAATCATGCTGAAATTAACCAACAGCCAGATCAATGATCTAAAGAAATGAACACCAAGGTGGGATAGAGTGGGGGTGGCTACCTGTCCAGACACACGGCCCCCAGGCTAAAGAGTAGGTGGGTGGTCTTCCAGCCGTCTGGCACGACTGAACTGTCCCCAGCTGCAAACAAGTTGTGTTTGGCTGAGAGGACCTTGGTCACGGCGGCATCTACCTCCACTGGTAAAAGGCGGATGATTAACTGGCCGAGGAGACCCAGGGTGAGGTGGTAGGTTTCGTTCAGGTGGCCTGCGTTTGAGATGACGACCTGGAACATGAGCGGGAGCACGTGCTCCAGGTCTATCAGGGGGACTGTGGGATCCTGTTAAGAGAGGAGAAAAATCTGTTTAATAAGACATCTAGATAACCACACCAACTAAACACTCCATTGTCTTCATGCATTATTTATAACTGGCCTGGTGCCAGGGAAATTATTCAGTGTCTTTCACAAATGGCTTAGGTACAACTGACTGTAAAACAAACATTCTCAGGCATCACCTTACAATCTTACTTCCAATTTATATTCTTACCCCAGGGATATACAGATGATCACAATTAACATTTTAGCATATGGCTTTCCAAAAATTTTGTCTATGAGTAACACTACCCTCTCATGCACTCTTTCTTTTTATTTTTTCTTTTGCTCTTTTTTTTTTTTAAATGCCATTTTGTCTCTTACCGAGTTTAAGGGAGGTAACATGGCTGCTAGTAATCCCAAAATCCTCTTCTGGGAACACTCTGCAAACACCTGCTCAGGGCTTGGAATAACTGCCTTTTCCTCAATGGGCTTCTGAGAGGACGCTTCTGAATTTTCAGCATCTGAGTTGTAAAATAGCAAGCTATCACATTTTGCCAGGTTCCATGCATGTATGAAGAGGCAAGTAAATCACTGCACTGCCCTGTGCCACTACAGCATCAAGTCGAGACTTTAAAAACCTATTACTGAACACGTCTTACTCAAGGAAGCCTGTCCCGATCACCCTGCTTTAATGTCAAGCCTCCCCTCCCATCTCCCCAAACCCCTCTTTCCTCTCCATTCCCCTGCTCTTTCATGCTCATGGCATCTAATTACCTTTTAACACACCATATCATCTGATACTGGTTGGTTACTGTTTGACTTCCCTTCTAGATTTCTTCCCCCCAGTAATGTATCACAAACACCTAGAAATGTTTCTGGAGCACAGCAACAACTCAATAAATCCCTGATGGCTAAAGCAACTGTACGTGACCAAGATGCTGATCCTCAGATGGGATCAGACCAGAGTGGGTTTTGATGATCTGGACTGACATGGAGTGTCAGACTGCTTCCTGAACTTAGAATCATGATTTGCAGAGACGAGCATCAGCCCCTTCTGATGGGCAGGACACTGGGTGCTCAGCCCTGCCTCTGTCACAGAACAGGCA
This sequence comes from Antilocapra americana, assembly GCA_007570785.1. Taxonomy (NCBI): domain Eukaryota; kingdom Metazoa; phylum Chordata; class Mammalia; order Artiodactyla; family Antilocapridae; genus Antilocapra; species Antilocapra americana. Next base: position 29,950,115 of record ML664177.1, on the reverse strand, counting down.
CCAGGGAAGGACCCTGCCTCCCCAAGCTGCCCTAAGGAGTAGGCTGACGTTTGCTGCCAGTCTCCTTGGTCCACAGCACCTCCATCTCCTGGCTCTTCAATCGTCCTGCAATACAGCTCTGACCTCACTGCTGTCCCCAGCAGGCAGCCCAGAGCCTCCACTGCAGGGTGCACGCACCTCTCCACTTTGCCATTTCAGGGCTCCACTCCCTCCTCTTCCTCCTTACACACCTGCCCCACAGGCTTCTCCGTGGATTCCTTTGGGGGTTTCCTCTCTGGGGCTTTGCTCCGCTTGTCCTTTCTTCCCTGAGTCCCCCTCCCCCCAGAAGATCCCAGCACTTTTGAGGTCACCTGCAGGCCTTCTTGACAAGGGCCTTATGTGGACATAACCTGTTCAAGCCGGATCCCCATCACTGCTACCATCCACACAGGATTCTCTTCTGGAGAGAAGCACATCCCACCTCAAATTACAGTTACATGCATCCCTGTCTTAAGCCCTCCCAGGCTGTAGGCCCCATGAGGGCAGGAGCTATGTGTCCATTTGTCTGACCTGGTCCCTGCTTCATCCCCAGAGTCTAGCACAGTGCTTGGTACACAGAAGGCACTCAGTAAATCAGGGAATAAACAAGGTAGGAAATTAGATAAACAAGATAAAGGAAGGATGACTTTCAAAGTGGTATCAGTACTATCTGAGGCATAACTGAGAAACCATGCACCCTTGGGTGCTAACCAGTTTTAAATTGTGTGCAAGAAATAACTCAGAGATGGGTATGTGTGCATTTAAAGATGAAAGAAATCAAAGTAACTGTCAAAGAGTCTTTACCTGGAAGTCCTGTAGGTGTGCAGGCATCTGCAGGTGAGTCTGAAATTTGAATCGAGCAGGAAGGATCCTTCCTTAATGATACACCTTCATCTGCCTTACTTTTCTGCTTGCAGTCTAAAGGTCTGACTTCCTTAGAAGCATCTCTCTTCCCCTAGAAACAAATTGGTGAGTGAGTAAACTTTTCTGTGAAAGAAATCTTGAATTTTTTACATCCAGACAATTAAAAAAATCACTAGCCAAGGACTTCCTTGGTAGTCCAGTGGTTAAGAATCTGCCTTCCAAGGGCCTTCCTGGCAGTGCAGTGGTTAAGACTCCACACTCCCACATTCCCAGGGCAGGAGGCGTGGGTTTGATCCTGGGTCAGAGAAGCAGGATTCCACATGCCATGCAGCATAGCCAAAAAAAAAAAAAAAAAAAAACCAATCTGCCTTCCAAGGCAGGAGATGAAGAAAACTGAAATTTGCCACACAGAAGACTAAGAAAGAGAGCCAGGGGCAGGGTACCCTGCATGCACACAGTAAGAGGACTCAAAAGGTATGGATACCTCAGGGATAAAAAGAATGCCCTGGGGGTTCCTTAGAAAAAGGCTGATCCTAGTTCCTAGGCAGGGAGAGCCTAAGATAAGCCTGAAACCTCTTTTTGTATCAAAAATTAAAGAAGTGCTCAAAGAATAATCGAGACAGCAAAAGGACACAAAAGCCAGGGGAAGGAGCTTCCACTGGCCAAACATGGGACAACTTGAGCAACAAAATCAATAACAAAAACTATGATTTTTAATCCACTAAATAAAAAAATTCAAGTCCATTTTGATAAAAATAAGTGAATAAGCAGATACATAAGGAGTGCTGTGCTGATTGGTGGCACAGTATAAGATGCTGAGGGCTCACAAGAAGATATGATTATTCTCCGGCACAAAGGTGAAGAGGAGACTGCCGATTTACCCTGATTCTGCTGATAACCTTTTCCCTGTCCCACCACAATCTGTGGATGGGAACAACGCTGCCTGGAGAAGGGGTTTTGTGGTCAAGACAGGCTTGAAGGTTATCACATCGCCTGTCCTTGTGCTGGCTTTCTGGCTGAATGAAGCTAATGGAATTTTCAAGCTTTTGCCATCTCTGTTTTTGTCCTCCTCTAAATGATGACAGGATCCCAGGGAGTGATAAGCACCAATGGGGGTCCTACATGACAGAGACAGGGGACAGAAACAGCAGCAGCTCCTGAGGCAAAGCCGGGGCGCTGACAGCACCAACTCAGGCTCTGAAAGCAGCATCACGGAAGCTCTGCTTACTCCTGCACAGAACGACCTTCAGTGGCACTGCCGCAGGCTCCACTCGGATCCAGGAGGGCTTTTCTTCTACTTCAACAAGCACAGGTAAACTCCTATCAACTACCTATGTAAACTACTTGGTAAGTACTCAGCACTTAGTATCACCTATTTGTTGACTGAATATAAAAATCGTTTCATGTATGTAGTGTTCACCATGGGCCAGGAAGGAACCAACCTCTTTAGTTGTATAATCTTACTCAATCCTTATAAAAACCACAGGAGGCGGGGAACAGGAGTAGTTAACACTGATAGAACTTATCATAAACACTGCTTTAGGCACTTTATATATTTATTTATTTTTGGCTGCGCTGGGTCTTCGCTGTGGTACTCGGGGGTCTTTGTTTTGGCATGCAGGCTTCTCTTGAGTTGTGATGCCGAGGATCCAGAGCGCATGGATTCTATAGCTGCGGCGTGAGGGCTTCTCTCTAGTGGGCTCAGTTGTCCCATGGCACGTGGGATCCTAGTTCCCCAACCAGGGGTTGAATCCGTGTCCCCTGCACTGGTAAGTGGATTCTTAACCACTGGACCACCAGAAACTCCCTTGAGGACTTTAGACATTAATTCAGGGTGTGTGATGCATGTACATCCCCACAATAACCCTAAGGAATAGCTATGCCTTTTCTCCCTCCATTTTACTGATGAGAAGACTGAAGAGACATGGTGATGTGCCCAGAGTCAGACAGGACAGGGACCCACACCCTGGCAAAGTGGATCACAAGCCTGGGCCCTCCACATTGCTGCTCTGCTCCCTCAGGTGACAGCTCTGGGCTTACCTGTGACTGTGCACAGCAAAGCACTGTTACTTACCCTGAGGTGCCCAGCAGGGCCTGCGTGGGCTGGCTCCGCAGCAGCCTGCACAGCTTTCTTCTCTTTCTGCTCCTCTGACCTCTGGGTGGGCGTGGTGACTGGCAGGGCCTGGTTTTCTGGAGGAGAGCCACCATCTGGCAATACACCAAGCAAAGCTAGAGCTTTAAGACCTAAACATGGGAAGCAAAAACGAGGATGGTTACAAGTTTTATAAGAGGGTTATTCCCTGCAAATGCCATAAATCACTTTTCTACCATGTGGAAAGAGATGGCTGAGCTTCTCCACAAGCTGAACCGGAGTACTCAATCCAATCCCCCCACCCCCATCCCACACATCTACTCAGCTCCTGATTTCAGACACTAGAAGCTTCAATAGTGGGGGACACCTGTACTTTATTAACAACAGAGGACAAAAGACACAAGAGGACTGCCTGTTTAGACCCAGAGGGATGGGGTGGGGAGGGAGGCAGGAGGGGGTTCAAGACAGGGAACACATGTAAACCCATGGCCGAGTCGTAACAATGCAGGGCAAAACCCACTACAATACGTAAATTAGCCTCCAACTAAAATAAATAAATTTTTTTAAAAAAGAAAATCGTGCACATGAAAATTTTATAGAGCCCCACACAACTCGATTTTCATTCTCCCTGGCAAACAGCTAACAAGACAGATCTGAAGCACTAGTGTGACCCACTGCCTACTCCATCCAAGTCTGATTCCCTAATGTTTACTAGAATGAGGAGTTGATCTGTTATTCTGAAAGGAGTTTAAATGTCTCAGGAATTTAACATTTACATTATTTTTCTCCTTGGCACCTCTCAGTAAAATCAAGTTATCTAGATATTTTATTAGTCAAACTAATCTCATTATAAATAGCTCTCATTTAGAACACAGTTGTGTGGAAGTGGTTCTGCACTTCAGGATTTTTTTTTTAAAGGCTGAATTCCTTCGGCAAAGTCTGGTGTATTTAAATAATTCATCTCCAGACATCAAGAGTTTTAATTATTCATTTTCTTTCCCACCTTCATGAAATATTTTAGAGACATTAAATGCTCCTTTAATGCCAGTGTTTCTCTCAAATGCATATGGAGATTTAAAATTAAGTTCTGGGGACCTCTCTGAGTTGTCAACAAAGGGGGTGCAGACTCAATCCCTGGTCAGGGAACTAGATCCCACATGACATGGGCCATGGCCAAAAGATAAAAAAAAAAACAGTAACAATAAAAAAAATTTTTTTAATCAAATAAATAAATAAATAAAATTAAGTTCCACTCCATGGTGAGCACTTCTTGTGGAAAACTGGATTTTGACACCTCCACACTGAGCACTGCGTTTCACTTCTGCTGCACCTGTTCCTTCATGAGCAGTTTAGGGCTGGTTTGGTTTCCGAGCCTGAGGAACACTTACCTTTTCCCTGGTGAGCCTTCATCAGACAGTCCCCGACGAGCTGTAGGCACCGGCTCCGCAGGGTGGCGGCACTGCTGCGGACCTGTGGGTTCAGCTTTTCGCCATCCACGTCCTCAGCGGTGGCCAGGTGGGCGCTATAGAGAGCCAGGGCGGCGAAGAGCAGCCAGGAGTAGTTGTGGATGTAGGGCTGGATGAGCCTCTGCCGGTCGCTGATCCGGATGGTTACCATTGGATGGGCAGTGATACTGTGGGTAGGCAAGTGGCTGCAAAGGCAAGATATTTTTAAGGCCTAAAGGCCCTTGCAGGTGTCAGAAAAGGAGAATGGGACCTCGGGGGACCACATGCATGGTTACAGGTGGGCATCAGCTACCTCTAAGGCTGTTACTGAAAATTTAAAGATAGGTATTGGCCCCCTCTTCAGAAAAATGAACGAACACAAACACTGCACAATCCATTTCAGGATTTCACAACCCCTGGAAGACTGTCCATGGAAAGCAAGTGAAGTAAGACTTCCTTTTTGTGAAGCTTCACAGGGTGTGCTTACAGCATTTTGGTAATGTGAGGAGATGCCCATGATTTTTTGAGATGGATATGAAGTATGTAGGAAGGAAATGACTGAAGGTCTGGAATTTGCTTTAAAATACTTTACAAAGCAGAAGGAAAAAAAAAGAACTGAAGCACACATAGAAAAGTCTTCCTAATTGCTGAGTCTGGGTAAAGGGGACATGCAGATTCATTGTACTACTCTTTTTACTGTGGGTTATGTTTGAAATTTTTTATAATGTAAGGGTTTTTTTAAAAAAAGCAAACAAGTACATGAAAAAAATGTTTACTGGGCTGAAGGTCAAGTGAGACATACCCATAGGAATATTTCTTGGCTGCGTAGCATCCATAGCACAGGTCAAAGTCATCGCATACATTGCAGTGCATCCTCCGGCCTATGATCAAACCCTGGCAGTGGTCACACGTGAATTCCATGTTGACCATTTCGTGGTCATCTCCATGGCCCTCAGGCTTCACCCCACCTGGGGGAAGAACAGCAGCATGAGGTGGACTGGACAAAGGGCTCTGAGAAGGGCTGGTTTCCAAACCCAAACTAAACCCAGAAGCAGAGTTGCTCCCAACAAATCGCTCAGGATGTCAGGGACCCCAGGCATCTTTCAGAGACCAGTGCATTCCACCCAGTGGTTCTCAGCATACGAATGGTACTCTTGGCACAGAAACTTCTTAGCAGTGGTACATGGATTGACTTCCCTTTTTCAGTGCAAGTCAGAGCCTGATCAGATAGATCACCAATTTCCATTATCACCTCCATTTGGCAGCACAGGTCAACATGCCAATTCGCGAGCCATATTCCACAAACCCTCCCCAGACATATCTAAGCATCTATTGGTGTGTTCTTGTTAACAAGCACTGAGAAGGTATCAGGTATTTGCTTTTACTTTTTCATTCCCGAATCATAGATGAAAAGAGACTCCATAACCCCAGACCCATTGAGTGAGAAAGAATGTGAGTCACTAAAGAGACTGACAGCTCTGGTCTCCTTCTCACTCTGAGTCCAGTGGGTCTCCAAGTTCCATCACACACTCTGCTGAATGTTCCTTACCTCTGACCCACTTCTGTTCCCACGGCCAGAAACCTAGTCCAGGCACGAATCCCCCTGTCACTACTGTGATTTCCTAAAGGAAGTTATTACAGGGACAGGACCAGCTTCCTCAAGCATAACTCTGGTCATGTTAATACCCTGATGGTGGTGCACCGGGATGACCCAGAGGGATGGAATCAGGAGGGAGGTGGGAGAGAGGTTTTGGAAGGGGAACACATGTATACCCATGGCAGAGTCATGTCAATGTATGGCAAAACCAACACAATAACGTAAAGAAAAAAGGCTTTCTTGAATTTGTTACAATAAAACCCTGCTGGCAAAACTTCCCCTTTTGTTTGTAGACTCATTCAAATTCCTGAGATTGGCATCTCTGGATCCCATAACCTGGGCCCAACCTGTCTCAATCCATCACTCGGCTGTGGACACTGGTAAGTCCATCGAAACACACTGCAGAAGCTCACTCCTCTGGCCCTGGACTTGCTCAGCCTTAGGATGATGCACTCTCCACTGTTAACTTTCTTTAAAGACCAATTCACATCCCTAGGGGCTTCTCTCATAGCTCAGTTGGTAAAGAATTTGCCTGCAATACAGGAGACTCTGGTTCAATTCCTGGGTCGGGAAGATTCACTGGAGAAGCGCTAGGTGACCCACTCCAGTATTCTTGGGCTTCCCTGGTAGCTCAGCTGGTAAAGAATCTGCCTGCAATGTCAGAGACCTGGGTTCGATCCCAGGGTTGGGAAGACCCCTGGAGAATGGAAAGGCTACCCACTCCAGTATTATGGCCTGGAGAATTCCATCAACTGTATGGTCCAAGGGGTCGCAAAGAGCTGGACATGACTGAGTGACCTTCACTTTCACATCCCACCTCCTCCACCAGCTTTCCCTCCTTATGAACTCTCCCAGAATAATGTGCACTGCTCATCTGTAACTCAGCAGGGACGCTCCTATCCTGGAATACACCTTGCATGAGCAGGTTCCGTCTCCTGCCACAGCTGTAAATGCTTCTGGGACAGGGGCTGTATCTTACACAACCAGGCGATATGTACACAAACAGCACTCAGCTGCTTACTACCGTCAACCTGCTTTGCCTCAGCACCTGTGAGTTGAGAGGATTCAAGAATTTCTGAAGTTTGCTTGTGTGTATTTTACTTCTTGTAAACAACCTTATTCAGAGGGCAAAATCATTTCCTGAAAACTCAACTGGATGGACATTCACTGGTGCTGAGAGTTTATCAAGTGTCTACACCCAGTGAGGTGGAAGGTGGAGCCTTGTCAGGTAACAGAGCTCTGGAGTTTGTCACTCAACTGGGGAAGTGAGGTCATATTCGCCAACAAAACAGAGAACACTGCTGGGCAGTGTTGTCACTGTACAGTGGAAGGTTAAAAAACGGCAAGATCACAGAAGATAGAAATGCTTCTTCCTTGTGGGGATGGCACACTCAGGCCATGAACTTTACCTAGGAAGCAAGTCTTGCAGAGATCCATGTCGCTGCACTGCAGACAACGGTAGCGATGCCAGGGGGCGATCTCATCACACCCATCACAGGAGATGTCCACATTTAACAGGTCACAGTAGCGAGCAATAAACATGTGCATCTATAAGGTGAAATAAAACACAATCAACCAACAGACTTTTAATGTGGCCACTATTCATTTATCAATCCATTCTTCAACAGCTACTTAGAACATTCCAGGCATTGTACTAGATGCTAGGATTGCGAGACTAAGGAGCTCAGTGTCTAGCCGGGAATTCTCTCAAACAAACAGATGGCAGCATACAGTATGATGTACGGACAGCCAAATTCAGGAGGCTTAGAGAGCACGTGGAGGTTTCTCAAAAGGAGTTAATTACTCAGGTGAGACCTGAGGGGCAAACAGGCATCAGCTGGGTGGAGATGAAGGTGATGAGCATGCAGGATAAATGCAATAGCAAGTTCTATGGGAGACCACAAAAGGATCAAGCTGGGAGCTTGTAAACTTGGAAATAATTCTGAATGTAGAGCACACTATGGAGCAGGGCTAACCAGATACAGTTAGAAAGGTTAAACTGCAAGAGGCTAAGATGGAAGAGCAGCATGATCAGATCTGAGCATTCTGAAAGCCCCTCTGGTCACTGAGTGAGAGTGGATCAGAGTGGGCAAGACGGCAGCCATGGAGACTGCCCCTGACAGCGGCTGTTAGAGCAACTCCCTGACTGATGATATGGGCTTGCCTGGGTAGAAAGTGAGACAGTGAAAGGGGGGCCGATCCGAGTGGTATTAGGAGGCACAGGTGAGGAACCTTGGGGGCTGACTGGTTATGGGGGCCAGCAAAAGGGAAGGGTCAAGAGCAACATCCAGATTTCTGGCTTGGATACTTGGCTGGACAAGGGTTGGGCTCAGATACAGGAAACACTGCAAGAGAAGCATTGTTTGCTGGCACTTAAGGAGAAAAATTTTCTGGGGAAAGACTAAGGGCTTCATGTCATGAGCAAACAGTTTTATTGCAAGGTCCCTACAGGATGGTTTATCTTTATGGCCTGGAAATAAGGGACATAAATCACTGAGTCAGCACATAGCAGCAGAACACAGCAAATATGCCAAGCCACCTTAGGACTAGAGAATGGCTCCCAATAAGGTATTAACACACAAGAGAGAAAAATCACCAAGGCCAAGTTGGTGTGCTCAATTCGAGCACCACAGAGAAGCTATATGAGCGAGGTAGCTGGCACATAGTAGGCACACAAGCTAAGAAAATGAATGCATCTGAGGCAGCAGACACCTGGCATAGTGTGGTAGTGACAGATAAACCCCCAGTGTGGAGATGGACATGGCAGGTTGGCTGAGCCTGATGCCATGTGGGAATCAAGTAACTGATTCTGCGCACATATGGCTGTTTCCACGCTCACCAGGCAACCTTCTGACTGAAACGTGCCTTCTCGTGTTGCTTGCCTACAGGAAAAGTATGTACCAAGGACACCAGAGTCCAGGGTCTTCAGCAATTCTGTTTCTCACTATAAATCAATAAACTGGCATCTAATTATTTTACGTCAGCCTCATGAGCTAATTTCCTGTGAATCTAGTTCTAGGGGAGGGAGCCACTGCCTGAGTGTGGTCAAGTCAGGATTTAGGACCCTCGGGTTAAAAGACCAGGCTCAGTGACAGCCACTCACTAGGGCAATGACTGCCCCCTGGAGCCCTCTCAGGAGAGAGCCTGCTGGCACGCCCCAAGGCAGACTTTCGTCTCCAAACCCCTAGCAAATCACTTCAGATTACCCTTGTTGAGAGGTCTTACTTTCCTCTGCTTCTCTGGATCTTCCTGGGCTATTTTTTCATACCAGGCCTCAAACATGCCATCCTGACACTCATCCATCCATTCTGAATTCTGCTTGGCATCAGCAAGCTCATCTTCTTCACTCCATTGGCTGAAAAAAGGACATAAACACAGAAAAGCATGCCTCTGCCAGTAATCAAGGCAAGTGCAGGTTAGCAGACTCTGTCCTACTGGTCTAGTACCCGAGGTGCTTAGAGACTTCTGAGGGCAAGAGGGCAATCTGGTTTTCAAAGCCCTGGGATTTGCCAAATGTTTGATAGATACATACCAATAAAAAGAGAGGGAGGCCCTTCCAGAGCCTACTACAATGGGTGAGGAACTGGAGCTTGAAACCCACTCAACAACCATTTGTGGTGAATCTACTATGTGCCAGGCACCAAAACACGGGTCTGAACTGGACATGCTCAGCACACCCGTGGCAGCAGCATGAGAAGGGAGTCGGGAGACCCAGGGCCTTGGCTCTCTCGCTGGCTGCTATAAGGCCAGGACACGGCACTTGGCCCTGGTCCTCAGTTTCCTCATGTTTAACAAATAATCTCAGAGATTCCTCTTGGATGCAAAAGTATAGATTTCCATAATTTCAGTCAATAGCTTGTTTCAGCAATTGGAATTTTAAATACAAAAGTATTTGCTCGACAGCAAACGCAAGGCATCTACCAACTGACACAGACACATTCGTTCGCTGACATGTTCCAAGTGATTTCAGGACTACTCACTCTGAGCTTTGGGCCAGGGGCTGTGGGAACTCGTGGGGGAGGTGCAGTCCCTACTCTCAAGGACTGGCTCATGTAGCTGCAGGGGAAGCTTGAAACAAGGAGCAGACTGATAGCTTAAAGCTGACCCCCCATCCCTTCCTCCCATTGCGGGTCCCCTCCCTCTGCCAAGAGCACCCTCTGAGAGCAGGGCAATGGCTGAGGTTTGGTAAATGAGGGGATCTCTTATAGTCTATCTCCTTTTTCCTACTTCTGAGGGAGGGAATATATCTCTTCTGAGAGAGGGAAAATAGGTGTTGACTCAGATTGTTCATTTCCTCCTAATTCTCTCCTCTTGCTCTTCTTTCCCCTTTCTCCTCTTTCTCCAGACATGTGTGATTAATGTGTAAGTGGACTTGAGTAAGGTGGAAAGATGTTCATTAGATGTGGAAAGGAGGAACTTCCCTGGTGGTCCAGTGGTTAAGAATTCACCTTCCAAAGCAGGGGATGCAGGTTTGATCCCTGGTTGCAGAACTAAGATCCCACAAGCCACAGGGCAACTAAGCCCGCAAGCTGAAACCAGAGAAGCCCATGCACCGCAACGACAGATCCTGCCTGCTTCAACGGGGATCCCGGGTGCTGCAACTAAGACCCGATCCAGTCAAATAAATATTTTAAAAATAATAATAATATAAAAGAATAAGTGGAAAGGAGAAAAAAAAACCTTTGTTACTATTTTTATCCCTTATACCTTAAGTCCTTACAATGTGCAAGAGGTTATAGTGGCTGAAAATCACAAACACAGAACAAAAAAATACAGAAAAGGATTCTTCAATTCAACAAGCTCTATGAGGATCTCCACAAACACGGAGGATCCTCATGCTGAGTTCACAGCACCACTGCTACCAACTTATATACACCACCATGCCCCAGACACCGTGCTGAACACTGCGAAGAACTCATTCATTCTTCACAGCAATCCTATAAGGTAGATACTGTTATTACCACCAGTTCTAAAGATGAGGAAAGTGAGGCACAAAGGAGTTTTAAAAAGTTGTCCGAGGTCATCCAGTGAGGACGTGGCAATGCCAGGCCTGAGCTCTGAACCCCTGTGCTCTTGCTATGATCCCTGAACTTCATGAGCTCCTCAAGGAACTGCGGAGTACAGATCGTGTCCTTACCTGATCACACTGTCATGGGCACTTATGTTTTCCTGTGACATTTTCATGAGGAGATCTGGTAACTGAATGTCAACAAAGAAGGTGAGATCACTGGGTTCCCAGCCCATGTCTAAAAGGTGCAGCAGGGCCGTCTGGATACAGGACAGGGCAGGCAGCAAGGACCTGAAGAGGCCGTGAAGGTGAAAGTTACCAAAGCTGCCCATCACCCACGGCGATGACAGAAACAGTGCGTGACAGAGACCTGGTGTGTCTGTCAGTGGGAAGCGGAAGGGAACCCCAGACTGCTGGTTTGGGTTCCTTACGATATCTTTTCAAATTTCTCAGACTCCATACAAACCCTCTTCAAAGAACATCTTAAGCAAAAGAGTTCTGAAAGCATCAAGTAGCAAGGTTTCCACCCTGTCAGGACTACCACAGGAGACATTTTATGGGAAAGGGCTGAGTAACACAACTCAGCTCTGATCAACAGCAAGATCAGGGCCAGCCCCAACGAGCCCAGGTCATGCTGCTCGGATGTAGAGAAGAACCATTTGCTTTAAGGTTTATGTCTACACCACTTACTATGGAGGAGACTGAGGAATGGCTATCAAGTTTTTAAAACTGAAATAACGGGTTATAAATTCTTAGATGAACCAAGACCCATCTGCTTTAAAAAACTGTATATACCATAGAGAAAAAAGGCTACGAGAAAATATACTGATAAGTTAACATTAGCAACTAGCTCTAGATGGCAAGATTAGGGGTTATTTTTATTTTACTCTTTGTGCTTTTCTGTATTTTTAATATTAGACATGCATTTCTTTAAAAGTCAGAAAAAACAGAAATGATTTTTCTATAGAAATCATATTAAACTCTCTCCTACCTGTCATTTTGGCTATTGAACCCTTTGACTGCTTTGACCAAAAACAGAACAAACTGATAGTAAGTGTCTCGAATTTCTTTGTGTAGATCTGCACCACAGCCTTCCAGGTGTCCAAAATAACTAGAAACAGAAGACATGACCAGTCACTTAATGACCAAAACATTTACTTAATAATCATTATTCCTTACAAGAAAACAGGGAAGAAGAGGCAAGCTAAAGAAGTGGTGGAGAAACTTACGTAAATATAACTGCAAAAGTAAGCAGACAAAACAGCAAATGACTCATCTGCTTGTGTCGAGAAGGCCACACACCAGGAGTATGGAGATGACTATTATTAACCTTTCCTTATTAATATAAAAACCACCCTTCCCACCACTACCAGAGTGCCTGGTACTATGTGAAGTATTCTTTACAAATTTAATCCTCTCCTCTTATCTCCACTTTCTTGACATATTTACTTGGGTGTGAAAGAAGCAGTTCAGGGCTTTCCAGGCGACTCAGTGGTAAAGAACCTGCCTGCCAAAGCAGGAGATATGGCTTCGAGCCCTCGTACTTTGGACTTACTTGGTAAACTCTTTCTGGCAGGTGAGGAGTTCCAACAGGAAAAGGACGTAAGGCGGGTGGAAGCAGTGAGGCTGCCCAAGGGACTTGGTACAACACTGGATGATCCTGAGCACCTCGAGGATGCTCCAGGCTTGGGCCTTCCTCAGGGAAAGAACCTTTACAACACTGGAGACAGAACTCAAGTCAGGAACACCCAGAAAACTCGCAAGCTGGGGCAGAAAGAAAACAGACCCCTGCCCAGAGTTCTGAGGCCATATTAATAAAAAGGCAATACTATTGTGAGGTATCATGTTTGCTACTTTTAGTCATTACTCAGCAACATTACAAATCACCTCAATGGAAGCCCAATGACTCACGTTAAACAATTAATTAATTAAAATGGAACTTTGCCTCTGTGGTAAACAGGACAAACTTCAGATGGGAAATTAAAATATGCAATACATCCAGAGGTGTAGGCTCACTGACACTGAGAAGGCAATGGCACCCCACTCCAGTACTCTTGCCTGGAAACTCCCATGGACGGGGGAGCCTGGTGGGCTGCAGTCCATGGAGTCGCTTAGAGTCAGACACGACTGAGCGACTTCACTTTCACTTTTCACTTGCATGCATTGGAGAAGGAAATGGCAACCCACTCCAGTGTTCTTGCCTGGAGAATCCCAGGGACGGGGGAGCCTAGATGGCTGCTGTCTCTGGGGTCGCACAGAGTCGGACATGACTGAAGTAACTCAGCAGCAGCAGCAGCAGGCTCACTGACAAGTAATGTTGCCAGAAAACATCAAATCCAAAATTTCTCCCAGGGTTAAAATAAGACAGATTTATTTTGGCAGCTACCAAATGTTTCTTTTTTTTAATCCATATAGTAACTTACTGACATATAATTTACACATAGCATAATGTACAAATCTCAAGTGAAAAAAATACCTCTTTTTTTTAAAAAAAGCTTTTTTCTTGAAGATTCTAAGACAAATCTTGATCTGTCCTCCAAGTAGTTGCTCATTTTATGAATAACATGAACTTCGAGTCTTTGATGAGGCTGGGTACCTGCAGGTGCAAAGAGAAGGTGCTCACCTCTCGTGGGAGAGCGACTGATCTTTAACGAAGTCCATGAGGTCCTTCAGCACTGGGTACTTCTCTTTCACTGTGGGTGTCGGTCTGGCCTCCTCCATCGAGCGGAAAGAGAGCAGCCGGAGTCGCCCCCGGGTGAAGGGAGGCCGCCGGCTGGGGGTGGAAGGTGACGAGGGCTCCTCTGCTGGGACGGAGGACACTTCCAAGGCAGGAGGGCCACTGCTGGGGGGCAGCGTGGGCTGCACGTCCGGGCCGGGGCTCCGCTCTCCCGCAGTAGGGGGCGCTGCGTCGGTGGGCGACGCCGAGGCTTGGAAATGCTCTTCCACTACAGAGCTTGTCCTCTGGCGCTTGTCCAGTGGCTGCAGGTGATCTGTGTCATCCACGGCCACCGGCCTGTCAGAGCTTTCTTTTGAACCCGTGGGCAAAAATTTCAATAGCAGAAGACTCTTCTGATAACACTCTTTCGCTGAATGCGAAAAATACAAGGAGGAGAATGAAAAAAAAGTCCAAATGAAACCTGTTGCCTACTTTGGAATTGAAACTAATCTACTTAAAGTCTACAATTTACGACAGGAAATACCTCCAATAATACAGGGATGTACATGTCTACCGACAGAAGAGAATCGTATTTTCTCTCATCATACACATCAAAATCTAACACTATCAGCGCACTTAAAGTTTTATTGTGCACATTTTCACACATTTTAATATAATATAGAGAGAATAGTATAAGGAGTCCTCCATGTACTCCTCACCTAGCTATCAATCCAAGGACAGTCTTTCCCAATACCACTTCCCCCCACCTGCCACAACCCCCTGGATTATTTCCATGCAGATCCCAGGCATCACATTATTTTCTCTGCAAAATCTTCAGTGCACTTCACTAAAAAGAGTTTCAAGTAATAACATTACCAAGAAACACACACTTTTTGAAAAACATAATGAGCTGTAGCTCAAAAAGCACTAGGTGCCTCCTAGGAGAGGTATTTTTTAAAAAGGCTCCATTTGGATCATGTTAATGAACAACTGGGCTTCTCTGGTGGCTCAAATGGTAAGGAATCTGCCTGCAATGAAGGAGCCCCCGGTTTGATCCCTGGGTTGAGAAGACCCCCTGGAGAAGAGAATGGTGCCCCCACTCCAGCATTCTCACCTGGAGAATTCCATGGACAGAGAAGTCTGGTGGGCTCCAGTCCATGGGGTCTCATAGAGTTGGACACAACTGAGCGACTAACGCACACACACAATGAACAATTAACAACTGGCACTTCCCTATTTGTGACATGTTCTCGGGAAAGAACTTCAGTACCTGTTACCTTCTCTAGGTAAACCCAGCTTCAACTAAACTAACCCAGAAGATGGGTCGCTGGTTGTCCTATGAAATGGGAACCGAAAGCCCAGAGATGACAGCTGGAGCTGGCACTCACCCAGGCTCTCGGGGTTCACCTCAGCGGCTTCCGGCCCGCGCTGTTCTTCTGCCTCGCTCCCCAGGTTCATCAGGGACTTCTGCTTCATCTCTAACTGGGGGAGGGTTTGAGCCACATTGTTACGTTGTCCAGACAGGGCAGGAAGAGCAGCCACAGCAAACTATTAACACTTCAAAAGCACACAATGTTGAGATCCCAGAGAACTTTATAGCCCTATGGTGAGGACACAGGACCAAACTGTTTTCATTTGTCCTAGAAATAATCCAGAATTTGAAGCTGCTTAAAGGTCTACCTGTAAAACTACCTCCTTTTCAACTATATGTTATATGGGCGGGATTTGTAACCATGATCCTAGTCTTTAAAAAATTCTAGAATGCTGGAGATGGAGGGGCCCTTACCTAAAGCTGACCTACTTATAAGGAAGTGAGGTCTCGGTTAGGACTAGCCTTTAGGACACTGTGTTTCCACTCTAAGTGGCATGGGTTCGATCCCTGGTTGGGGAACTAAGATCCCACAAGCTGTGTGGTATGGCCAAAAATCACATATCCAGTTTGCAGCAGAGGTTGAACTAAAACTTGATCTCTATCCTGCTCTGAAGGTGAGGCTGCCTCTAAGTGATGCCAAGACTGCCGGGCGGAGAATGGTGCTTCTACTACCAGCACACGCAGTGGTCACAGTGTGGGCCATGGTGCTGACAGCCCAGGCAGAAGACCAGTGATGTATGGAGACCAGGGTCTTAAGAGAGAAGGCTGGCATCTTGTCCAGTCATTGGCAGTCTGTCCTATGCTGAACCAGTAGCGTAGTCTACAATCTGCTTTGTCCCAACTGCCAAACCCTTTCACTTCAGCTGTCTGTGGGAGCTGACTTTATCAGACACACTTTCTTTAACTGTGGGAGGAGAAGGGGGTGACAAAGGATGAGATGGTTGGATGGCATCACTGACTCAATGGACATGAGTTTGAGCAAAATCCGTGAGAGAGTTAAGGACAGGGAAGCCTAGCATGCTGCAATCCATGGGATTGCAAAGAGTTGGACACGACTGAACGACTGAACAACTGCCTTGGTTTTTCTGTCAATACACTGATTCTCTTCCCACCATTCTGATGATGATACCTTTAAATTTGTTTTGAGAGATCCTGTTCATTTGGGTCTCCATCTATCTACCTAGTCTACACTGAGCACCAACTATGTTGTCATCATCAGGGACTTTGTCCAAGGCTGTCTGTTCCTAGAAAAATGCAAATATTTTTTTTTAAAAAACTATTACCAATGATTTGAAGTCATTCTTACCTCTGCCTTGACATGTATATTCTTTCACATTTATTAAATTCTCCAGCTAGATATCTTAGATACCCTAAGTGTCCTCACACTTAACAGGTCCCAAACTGAACTTAGCTCCCCACTCCCAGATCCAAGACCATCTCTCCTACTCTGGTGAATACTTTTCCCAGTCACCAAGTCACCCTGACCAGGAACACGGGAACAGTCTTAAATTCCACCTGCCTTTTCACCATACCCGTCAATCACACAGTCTAATTCTCTTACCTCCCAAGTAGCAGCAGCCATCCTCATGTAATTATCACAACTAGTCTCCTGCATTCAAGCCTTTTCTATTTCTTGGCCTCATAGCATGCGGGACCCTAGTTCCCCAACCAGGGATTGAACCCATGCCCCTTGCAAAGGAAGCACAGAGTCTAACCCACTGGACCACCAGGGAAATCCCCTCTTGCTTTCAATCTTATTATCCATCCTCTACTCATTTTAAGACTGCTTTCTCAATTACTATACAATATTTAAGATTGTTGTAAATATATATATATACATATATATCTCAATAATACTAATAAATACCTACTCATCTCCACACCTAAGAAATAAAAAGAATTCTCCTTTACTTGTTGTTTATCATTTCCATGCACTTGTATAATTTTACTATGTGTTTATGTACATGACAGAGATCTCTGGTTTATGTTTAAGTTTTATTTGAGGAATACCATACCTATGTCTTCTACAACTTGCTATGTTTTCACTCATCATCACTCTTGTGAACATCATCTATGCTAACAAAGGCAGCTCTACTTCATTTACTTTCACTGTAATATAGTACAGTATGGTAATATATTATGTCTCCTACGAATGAATGTCTTGCTCATCCAAGTTTATTGCTGTCACAAACAATGCTGCAGAATCACTTTTTCAAAACACAGAAAGCCCTCTCCTTTGAGAAAGCCCTCCTCTCTGCCTAAAACCATCACTGGTTGCCCAGAATCTAATGCAATGCTTTTTCTCCTACTAGGTTAGGTTCCACCAAGCAGCCTTTGGGTTACAGAAGAAGGCAAGTAAGGGGGGCTCAGCTGACTTCTGTGTACCCTGACAATCTAACATTCACCAAAGTATGATTTCAAGCGTCCTAAATTATTTTTTATCCTTTATCTATTTGCATCACTGAACTTTAGTTCTGAAAAACATTCCTAAAATGATATTCTTGAGAAGAGAGCTACTTACCTTAATTCAAAGATAAGGTAGAAAAACTTAAAATATATAAAAATCACAAAAGAACATCTTACCATCCATATTCGAATCCCATCAGCCAAGGAATACACCTGTGCAAACTCCTCACTCAGGGCTGTCTTGCCCCCGCTGTTTACTGGGGAAAAGAGAGGTTACACTCAGTTAACACAATTCACTACTGCAACATTAAGCCCAAAGTCACTTCCCAATCTCCGCACAGGAAACCTCTTCCCCTGACACTTGTACACTGTGTGTGGTAAGAGAGGTAAGTGAGGTAAGAGGGTGGGGGAAAACCATCAGTAAACTACAAACACCATTAATGGGTTTTCTGTGTTACTGCACACTAACGTTTTTCCCAAATGAACAGCATCTGAAATGGATATACTATTAAAGTAAAATATAAAAAATAGTAAAAGCAAAATAAAAATTATTAAAAGTGAGTAAGAAATAATTATTAACATGAAAAAAATTCATGGTATATATTAAGTGAAAAAGGTCGGTTATGAAACAGTATATACCAAATTATATTATTTAAAAAGAGTATACAGGACTTCCCTGGTAGTGCAGTAGATAAGAATCTATCTGCCAACTCAGGGGACATGGGTTTGATCCCTGGTCTGGGAAGATTCCACATGGTTGGAGCAACTAAGCCTGAGCCAATGTTCCAGAGCCTGTAAGCCGCAACTACTGAGCTCATGTGCTGCAACTACTGAAGCCTATGAGCCCTAGAACCTGTGGCCCCACAAAAAGAAAAGCTACTGCAATGAGAAACCCTTGCACCACAACTAAGAGTAGTCCCTGACTGCCACAACTAGAGAATGCCTGCACGAAGCAATGAAGATCCAGTGCAAACAGAATAAAATAATAATTTCAAAAATAAAATAAAAATACAGAGCATATATAGTAAAAACATGGTATGTACATATACATATATATACATATAACTAAATAAAACGCCAGGTAGATACATAGAAAAATGACCATAGAAAAATGTTCTTGAAGTGGTGAAATTACAATTGATAATTACTTTAAGCTTTTCTGTACTTGGTAAGTTTACATGAATAGGTATTATTTTTATAATTAGAAAAAAAAATTTTTTAAGTATTTTTGTGTGTGTAATAAATCCTATGAGGCCTGTCCCTTCTTTTCATCTTAAAAGCAAAGGAGGGACTTCCCTGGTGGTCCAGTGGTTAAGACTCCATGCTCCCAATGCAGGGAGCCCAGGTTCGATCCCTGGTTGGGGAACAAGATTCCACATGCCACAACTAAGAGTTCGCGTGTTGCAACTGAAGATCCTACATGCGGCAACTAAGACCTGGTGCAGCCAAATAAACAAATATTAAAACAAATAAATAGCAAAGGATACTATATGAGAACAGGGTGACACTCTCTGTTGATCCAATGTTGATGCAATGAATTTTCTGAATACCTAGAATGTGCCAGGCTCTACATCAGGTACTGGGAATACGATGCTGAGAAAAACAAACATGGCCCCTGCCCTCAAACAGCCTACAGTCTAGTTGAAAACTTCTCATACATTTCTAACCCAAAAGGGTGACAAATTTCAGACAAAGATAAGCAAGTCAGTGAGACAAGGACCACTTAAAGTAGATCAGTCTTGAAAAATCCACAAATAGCCCCTTAGAGGCAGGGACAGAAAGGACTGGGACCAACTGTGCCTCCTTCAAAGCAACAGTGGTAGGTATTCTAGAAAAAACTTGTACACAGTAAAATAGTTCTTGTTACCACACTTGATTGTGTGTATCTCAACAGCAGACAGGTATGAACATGACTGGAAAAAAAGCTGGGAGACCTCTCCCCCAGCCGGAAACCTTCTATAATATCTCAGCTTTTTACTCACAGGCTTTTATCCTTCCACTGACAGCTTGCACAGGTAACAAAGATTGTCAAGTTCTCTTACTACAATTTGACTATGAAAACATATACTGAACTTTTTCTTTTCCCAAAACCATGATGATGTCAGTTCACCCCCATCCCATAGCGGAGATAACACTCTTCCATGTGACAGCTGTTTCCTTAAGTCACTCATGCTTCAGTGTAATTTTATTTATTTGAGCAGCTTCTTAAAGGAAATATTAAGGTTTGAGCGAGTAATTGAGAGGTTTTAGACCTCAGGAAATAAACTCTACAATGTGAGACACAAAGAACTAAGCAATAAAGGTAGCAGTGCTAATAATATCCTTAGTAGTAATAATAATTAGAAAGATAATCAATTATCTACTCTAAGGAAGGAAGCATTTGTTTCTGCTAATTTCATTGGCACCATGGAAAGAACAGACATCCTGCCAAAGTGCTTGGGACAGCCATACCCTGTCTTTACACTGGGTTTGAAATGTTTTTCCCCTGAAAGATTACGAGTAGGGAGAGACTTTCCCTCTTTGTGGGTCCTGTAAGGCTCTAGTTTACACTTACTGTAAATACACAGAGATGGTATCCCTAGGGGACATGAGGGAAAGAAAAGGCAAGGAGCAGGCTACTGACAAAGGAAGCTGAGCAGGAATTATGCTATCAAGAAGCTGCAAGTCTAAAGATAAGAGTTAATACCTGCATTTTCCTCCTTGGTTAGTAGCATGTTCAATTATCAAAACATCTTTGGTTTTGACTGGAATTTCTTAACATGTTAGAGCTTATCAACTCTAAACTTTACAGACAAGGATGCAGAAAGGTTATCTGATTGATCTGAAGCTGCACAACTTTTGGTTTGTGAGCTGGAACTACAACCTAAGTTAAGTTTTCTTTCCATTAAACTTCTCAGCAGTCTTCCATGAGAATTCCGGATAAAGACAAATTACCTGTTGATGAGGAAACCCAAGGCTACTTGCTATATATTGCAATCTGCTGACTATAAATTGGTCACGAATCTCTTGATTGGCACAGTAGGAGTGACAAGATGAAGTCTATAGTTGTAGAAGGATGTTTATGTTCCAAAGTATTTTAAAACTTTCACTTAAGAAAAGCTTTCTTAAAACTTAGCAATTGGCCTTCAGATCAAAAATATTCCCTGTAGTATAAGTTACCATATTTTTGCAGCTTCTCATATAAGTCTGGAGTGCGATACACCAGAGCAGCAAAGGTGGCGTTCACAGCTTGATCAATAGTGGAACCAGCAACTATATCTGTCTTTGGGGCCTGCTTTCTACATGCCTGTATGAATCCTTTGAAAAGTTCTGAATATGGCCCACAGAAGTTCTGGGCAGGATCTGACTGTGCAAAGTCAAGAAGAAATTGATGGCAGGGATCATCAGGGATGTCCTTAACCTGGGAACAACAAAAACAAGAAAAACCATCATGTTTAACATATTCATTAAAAAAACTAAGTTTACTGAACAACTACTAGGCCAAAGCAGAATTATAAAACACAGTGCATACTCTCAGGAAGTTTCAGTCTATTTGGGGGAGATCAGACAGACACATGGGTTATTTAAAAAAAAAAAGGTAAACATAAATAAAACGTTAAAAGCATTTAAACTACCACTACCATAAAGCATAAAGATTATCGAGTGCCAAATGCCTAGAAGGGACACCAATGCTGAGAATTCACAGGAGAGAGCTCCTGGCAGGTTAAAGTAATTAAGAAAAGCCTTCTGGAGGGGATGGGCTTTGGTCTGGACCCTGAAGACTGGGCAGGTTTGGCCCTGAGGAACACAACCATTAGCAGAAGTTAAGAGCCAGTGGGGAGACTGACCTGGCCTGAAGTCTCAGCTGGGGAGTGGTGGGAACTAGAGTCAGATAGGTAAGGTGAAAGGAGACTGTAGAGAGCCTTGACTGTCACACTGAGGAGTTTAGACTTCACCCTGTGGGCAACGGGGAGCCATTAATGGTGCTTGGCAGTGGAATGACAAGATAAAGCAGTGATTTAAAAAAAGAAACAAACAAACTTGGTAGGTACCAATGTAACAATGCAAGTGCAAGATGAGGGCCTGGATAAAGATGGAGACAGAGGAAACGGAAAGAGATCTCAAGGAAGAATCCAGGCTTGCAGCTGACTGGAAGGAAAGGGGAGAACAAGGTGGGGATAAAGGTGATGCTAGGTTGCAATGGCTTATGCCTGGGAGAACAATGACAGTAACAGGAGTGAACAGTCCGGGGAGACATCCTGGTTTTACATGTCTGAGTTAAAGGGAGTCAGGACACTGAAATGGAAACACCTAACAGGAAGATGGGCATACGTGACTGGAGCCTGGGAGAAGAACCAGGGCTGGAAAAGGATTATTTAGGTTTTTTTCACACAGATGTGACGACAGAAGAGGAGACAGGATAACATCTTGGTGGGTTGCAGGAAAGCAGAGAAAGCCTGAATGAAGCCCACTTTTTATAGAAGAAAGAAGAGAGGTCAATAAAGGAGGCAGGGGGAGTGGAGACACATAAGAGAAGACAGTGGACTGCCATGGAATACAAGAAGAAAGGGTCTGGAGGAGCAGAGAAGTTAAGGAAGAGTCCCTGGATCCAGCCACTAATTACTCAAGAACTGGAGTGGGGTAAAGTGGGAAGAAGGGAGAAAAGTAGTAGATCTGAGAGAGGGGGACAGAGAGATGAAAAGGACATAGCGGGCAAACTTGTTTAGTTCATAATGCTATAAGCCTAAATAATGTGCTCCCGTCCCATGGAGACCAAATAAGCACAGTATATACCATCTGTATTTTAAGTGTGACTCAGCAGGCACAGGAAATAAACTCAACTCATTTAAACAAGGCCACCAAGAGAGATTTACTGAGCACCTACTGTATCACACTGCAGAGTCTGTCATTGATACTTCTGACCGCCCGTTACACTGGCCCTGTGAGGACCCCAAATGGACAAGGGATAGTCTCTGCCCTAGAGGAGCTGACAGGTTCATGGGGCGTGATAAGATACATACGTAAATGTTTATGATTTAAAGTGACAAACATTAGCAAACATTTCTCATTCCAAATACAAAGATAAGCGAAAAGTAAATACCTCCTTATTATCCTGGGGTGGGTGAGTGGGCCAGCTTGCTTCTAATCCCAACTCTGGATGTATTTGGTGCTTGAAGACAGGCTTCCACAAGGGGGAGTTTAGGACTAATGCCATTTTTGCCTGAGGTACTGCCATGTTACTGCCTAACTCTGCAAAGAGAAGAAGAAGGCTTATGAGTTCTATTTTTCCCTTAATATACTGAGAATCTTTGAACTGATGAAAGAAAGACTTAAAAAAAAACCTGGGCATCGACTTGCAGGGAATTTACCCACATTTAGCAGAACCTAATTGTGATCCTTCATAAACATATACCCTGATGAACCGAAACCATTAGGCAGTCCCGAAATGCTGCCATTCTGTATAACAGGTTCAGGTACAGGTCCCTCTGAAATAAGTAAGCCATGAAGCAAAATGAAAACAGAATGTGAACCATCTCTTGGGTATACCAGGAGACCACTTAGAAATGACATGTTCATAATTTGTAAACTTAAGCTTGTAAAAGGGCTTCCCTGATAGCTCAGTTGGTAAAGAATCTGCCTGCAATGCAGAGACCCCAGTTCGATTACTAGGTCAGGAAGATCCACTGGAGAAGGGATAGGCTACCCACGCCAGTCTTCTTGGACTCCACTTGTGGTTCAGCTAGTAAAGAATCCACCTGCAATGCAGGAGACCAGGGTTCGGAAGATCCCCGGGAGAAGGTAAAGGCTCCCCACTCTAGTATTCTGGCCTGGAGAATTCCATGGACTGTATAGGCCATGAGATCGCAAAGAGTCGGACATGACTGAGTGACTTCACTTTCACTTTCAAACTTGTAAAAAGAATAATAGTAATAGAAAAATACCCACCATATATGTGTTTATGAATAAACAAAGAAAAAAGACTAGGTAGAAATAGATTAAAATGTTAATAATAGCTATGTCTGGGTATTAGGATTAAAAATGGCTTTTCCCCTTGCCCTTTTTCCATTATACATTTTTTTCCACGGTATTTTACTTTAAAATGGAGAAAAACTCAGGAAATGATTCAGGAAAAGTATTATACTAGAAAGCTTCATTCTATTTGTTTCATTCATTCTTGGATGAATTTAACACATAAATTGAAGAAATCACTTTAAGTTAGAATCCATGTTCACATATTTACTCATATTCACATAAATGGTCGCATAATCAGAGAATATACAATTAATTTATTCTGAATGTCTGCCTTTTTGTTGGAGGATATCAAAACTTAACCAAAAAAAATGAGGACAGTGCTGCCAAAACCAGCCCCCTCCCTGACTTGTCCTCCGCAGACAGGGAAACCACTGTGGCCCTGGTGATGTGCCCAGTGTCTGAGTCAAGCAACTTGATGAAACTGGTGTCAAGGAGACATTTTACTTTGGTTGGGTTTCAAGGAAACTGAAAGGGAATTTTATCAGCCCCTTTGCTCTGCCATCATGTGGAGACAACTTACAAGACAGGGGTACCACTTTGCTCTTCGGTGTGGCTGTAGCAAGGAGGGAAGGAACAGTTGGAGGACTTACGGTGCACAGACTTGAGTGCCATGCACTGGGAAGCGAGGCGTCCCATCAGCCGGGACACCAGGAGCTGTAAATCCAGCCCCCAAGACACAGCGACATCAGGCAGGCCGTAGGCGGTGACGGTGAATTTGTAGCCCCACTCGTTGTTGCTGCTGTCGGAGTGGAAGAGAAACTGCAGCCGGGGACCAGTCTTAAAGGTCACTTTCTAGAGACAAACCAATTAGAGAAGGCAGCACTTCAGTAAGAAGTGTGTTCTTCTTCACTCAAAAAAGTCTAAATTTAAAACTGGCCTATATTCTCACCATTATGTCTTACCGTCCCCTCTGAAAGTACTAAAGAAGAAATGAACAACAGAGTGAAGAGACAGAAAGCTCACCACTGCCCATTATGAAGAAGCAAAGTTAAAAAAAAAAAAAAAGAAGAAGCAAAGTTGAAAACCGCTGGTCGGTTTCCTAAATCTCAGATGCCCATCTGCCCACCACCTACTCAGCCAGAGACCATCCTGCCTGCTCCTCTGCTCCCAACCAAGACCGCTGACAGTGAACCAACACTTAACTTCCCAGCCTCAGAGACTGCGTGGCCCTAACTACGAGGGAATCCTGGCTTTCACCACCATGGTTGGGGCCTTCCTAGGCCGATCGGCCCTTCTAACTAAGGATAACAATTCTCCATGTACTCTGGACGGTGTGATACAGACCAGGGGCAGCAAACTGTTCCTATCAAGAACCAGAGAGCAAGTTATTAGACTTTCTGGGTCATAAAGTCTCTGTTGTGGTGACTCAGCCACTCCACTGCCATGCCAACGCAGCTACAGACAAAACATAAACACTGGCATGGTTGTACCCCCCCCCCGAAAAAAACCTTAATTACAAAACAGGTGCTGAACTTTGATATAAACACTTCCTTTTACAAAAGTGTAATACAAGTACTTGCCTTCAAAGACCCTTATCTCTATTATCCCCTGAGGCTGATAAAGGGGAACCCTTGTAGAAACAGGCCTCATCTGATTCTCTGGAAATGCCACTCACCTTGGGCCACTTGTCAGTGCCAACTTTTGTGTCATAGCGTGTTTTCCCACCTCTGGCGTCGGTAAATTCCAGGTAATCATACCTGTGAAAGCACAACCTCTATTACTTTCCTTCTCTCATTTTTGATCCATTATTTCTTGTGGAAAAAGGAATAGATGAGCTTTACCTTTTTTCGGTTTCACATCTCTCATCAAATTCCACCTCAAAATAGGTTGCCCCTGGGCTGACAAAGACAGACACCTCATGGCAGTTATTTTCATAGTTGTGGGCAGACTCCTTGGTCCACGTATGTAACACCACAGGGCGTTCTTGCTGCCAAGTCTCGACATCCAGCTAAGCAGACAAACGAGTCGAGAGAGGAGGGTTTTTGTCACTTTACATCCATCCACACACAGGAAGCTGTGTCCTGCATCAGCACCCCCCATGGCAGCCTTTGACACCCCCCCCACAAATCACTACATGGGCTAAAACTACACCTGACGTTCTCATCTATACACATTGACCAAGATACATTATACGTTTATTCAGCAGAGTAGACACGGGGTTTCTACTGCACTACAGTAACTCCGATTAGCTTTCATTTTTTTAATTATGACTATCTGTGAGAACTATTTCTTACAACCCAGTACTAGTGTGAATTTCCAGTGGTTTAAAGACTTGACACCCCTATTTGGGATGCTGGCAAACCTAAGCCTATCCTGTCTTCTCCCTCCTTTTTTCAGTCTTTGCTTTTTTTTCCTTTAAAATGGGCTTTTAAATATATGAGCTTTGAATTCCCCAGAGTTGTGAGATCCAAATAAAACACTGAAAAAACTTTGAGTTCTATCAGGTTGAGTAAGAGAGAAAATGCTTTTAAATAATACACCTTCTAATTTGCCTTTCAACAACAGATTTTCCCTTCTGAATTTCAATCTGGTTAATCATTTACATGGTTTTTATATAACATCATGTGCTACATAATGATGAAATTAATCTATGTACAGCTTCCTCAGTGTCTCCTGTTTAAATGCTGACCATGCCAAATCAACCCAGACTGGCATTTACCCTTGTTGGCAAAATTAACAATAATAAAGTTGATAAACACTGAAAAAATACTGTTAAGACAGAGAGAGCTCTTCTAGAGGCAACTTATTTGTGTAGACCGGTACTGAGTGGTATGTTTCATGACGCATGGGCACGGTGCGCCTGAGAGGGGCTACAAGGCAGGTTCAAATGCCAGCTCGAGGTACCTTGTTCACTCCTCCATCGGTGTCACTGCAGAGCTCCTTCAGTAGTTCTGTCAAGGCACTGAACTCTCTCAAGAGTGTGCAGTGTGAAATGTCCAATGTGCAAAAGTCCAGCAGAAAGATTACCTGAAGGAAGATGAACGAAGCCCTCAGCATCTGCCTCAGAGTCAGCCGGGAAAGCAGATGACCAACCCCTCCCACCCCCACCTCTTACAAATGGCTGCCACTCTGTCTTACCAGCTGGCGAGCTGCCATCGAAAACACCGAGTTACATAATTTTTCTACTATGGTTTTCCCACTATACTGTGACAAAAGGGATTCCAAAATCACTCTCATGCGTGCCAGAAACTGCCCCACATCTGCCAAAACATAAGGAGAAGAGTTAATAGTTTCTATGGTAGAAACATCACTTGCTTGGTCACCATCAAGGACAAAGCTGGAGAGGGTCACAGGAGATGTGCAGGGACTTCATCAGAAAGACCATGAGACCATCAATGAAAAGTCAAAGTCGCTCAGTTGTGTCTGACTCTTTGCAACCCCATGGACTATATAGTCCATGGAATTCTCCAGGCCAGAATACTGGAGTGGGTAGCCTTCTGCTTCTCCAGGGGATCTTCCCAACCCAGGGATCAAACCCAGGTTTCCTGCATTGCAAGCGGATTCTTTACCAGCTGAGCCACAAGGGAAGTCCATGAGACCATCAAGTGTCCTACAAGTGTTTTCCTCTGGGAGGGAAAACCACTGCAAACCTCAGTAGAAGTTTACTCTTAAAAGTGAGGGTTGTTGTTTTTTTTGTCTTTGCTACTTTTCAATGGGGTGGAGGTATGATTTTTATAAATGAAAGTACATGGCTGACCAAGTCAGTTGTTGGTCTGCCTTTCCCTTTGTTTACAAAGGGCCAGTCTCCAGATACACCATTCGACAGGCCAAACTTGAAGAGTCAGGACTCGATACTGTAAGCATTTTTGACACAGCTCTGAGATTAAGGTTTGATGGAACTGATTTTTCCACATGCAAATTCTCAGAACTTGTTGAGTTTCCTATGATCTTCTGGGGATTTATGGGACATGAATCTGAAAATTTTCAGTATCAGCAAGGATCGCAGAAGTGCTCACATATACCTTAGATTTTGAAAGTTCGGACTTCCTTTTTTGGATAACTTGATTAAAAGAGGGAAGACAGACTGTACTGAAGAGGATGGTATCATCTCAGAGTGCTGTGTGACTGCAGAGGCAATGTTTGGGCTGTGAAATGACTCAGCCCTTCAATAAACACACTTGGGCACACTGCCACATTCAGAAAGGAAACTCAGAGCAAAAAGACATGCTACAGAATTCTATTTTAAGGAAAAAACAACAACAACCCGAAGACAGATCTGATTTGTAACAATGAAATGAAAGCCACATACACCCTACAATATGCATGAAGTACTAAGATGAGAGCGCACACACAAAGCCAAACCCAAACACCTATCCGTTTTCATGGATTCTGTACTGACACTTACATCTGTCAATGAGGTTGGCGGCGAGATCCTTGGCTCCAGAGTCCGTGCTCTTCAGCTGCAGGTAGCACCAGGAGAGCAGGCTGCCTTGGACAGACCAGAACAGGGAGGAGAGCACAGAACCCACCTCCCTTTGCGCTCCATCAACCATCAACAGCTCACACTGCACAAGAGGAGACAAACGGAGAGTGCTTACAAGGCCATCTGCAGAACACAGCCAGGGTGTCCTCTGAGAGAGCAGCTGTCAGAGGTGAAGAGATTTAGGCAAGTGGGGAACAGTTATGAGAGAGCTTTCAACCCCATAGGGACTGAGAAAGATGGCAGAATGAAAACTCCTCTCCTGCCCTCCAGCTTTTCAGAACCTTTACAGACGGTTTCGACTCTGTGGGCCATCTCCTTCTGCCCCTTAGGAACCCTACACCTTGGCTATCTCACTTTTCTCTCTGTTCCTCTCTTTCTTGCCTCCTCTCTCTCATCTTCAAAAATTCCTTTTTTCTCTGGCTCCTTCCTCTGAACCTTCAATCAAATCTCTCACAGTTTAGATAGTCATGGACATGTTGCTATATTTAAAACAGATAACCAACAAGGACCTACTATATAGCATATGGAACTGTACTCAATGCTATGTGGCAGCCTGGATGAGAGGGGAGTTTAGGGGAGAATGGGTGCATGCGTATGTATGGCTGAGTCCTTTTGCTGTGCATGTGAAACTATTTCCAGGTGGTGCTAGTGGTAAAGAACCCACCTACCAATGCAGGACACATACGAGACATGGGTTCGATCTCTGGGTCGGGAAGATCCCCTGGAGGAGAAAATGGCAACCCTCTGCAGTATCCTTGCCTGGAGAATCCCATGGACAGAGAAGCCTGGTGGGCTCCGGTCCATATGGTCACAAAGAGTCAGACACGACTAAAATGACTTAGCACACATGAAACTATTACAACACTGTCAATCGGCTATACACCAATCCAAACTAAAAAATTAAAAAACAAAACAAAAAATACCCCTTTTACAAAATAATTCTTTATCCTTCCATGGCTCTCTAACCATCATCTTTACTCTCCAGTTTCTCTGGAAAATCACCTAACCTCTAGAGATAAATTGTTATATTGACAAAGCACAAAATATGTTATTTCCATGTTAATGCCCCAA
Source organism: Antilocapra americana (assembly GCA_007570785.1). Taxonomy (NCBI): domain Eukaryota; kingdom Metazoa; phylum Chordata; class Mammalia; order Artiodactyla; family Antilocapridae; genus Antilocapra; species Antilocapra americana. Next base: position 29,921,151 of record ML664177.1, on the reverse strand, counting down.
ACTGGAAACAACCCAACTATCCCTCCAAAATAAAGTGGATAAATAAATTATTGCAGGTGCGTAAGGGGATATTGTGAACCAGTGAAGGGTGGGGGAGGAGGGCGAACTGTAGCACATACATCAACATGGATGAATCTCAAAAATGCTGAGTGAAAAATAACTTGTCCTAGAAGACTGTACACCATATGACTCCATTAAAGCCCAATCCAGGCAGAACAAGCCTGCTATTTAGGGATAACTAGAAACGAAAACAAGGGTATGATGAATATAAACTTCAAAATAGTGGTTCCCTCTGGTGAGGAAGAAGGAAAGTGAGCCATGGAAGGGCACAGAGGGTGAGAACGGACTTCAGAAATACTGGGAACATTCAGGTTCTTAAAATAGATGGTTGTTTCTTTAAATTGCCCATCAGTCTCCCTTTTTTTGTACATGTATCCCACGTGAAAGAGGTGCTCACACCTGCTGTCCTTGCCTTTCCCTCCCTGTCATTCTTCCCGTTCGGCTCCCACCACTCGCTGGTATCATTCCTCAAAGGTGCTGGTCACTGCCTAGAGAGAGCCTCCCCACTTGGCCTAAGTCCCGAGGGCTCTGCTGACTACTGTCCTTCTTGAACTCTCTCCTCGCTCTGCTTCTGTCTCTCCTGAATTTCTTTCTGCCAGGCCTGCTTATTCTCCCAGCCGGCCTATCTACGTAGATGCCTACAGCTGATGAGGACACCAAAATTCATGGCTTCCCTAGCACTGCTTGGTCAATGACGGCAAATTTCCATTCCTAGCACTGACTTGGCTTGAGTGTTCAACCAGACACTGTCATGTGAAGTCCTGCCAGACTGGAAGCTCAACATGCTCAAAGTCTAGCCGTTATCACTCTCCTCTTCAAATACTGGTTCCCCCCGCATCTTGTCACTTGTTACACATGCTGTTCAGCAGGAACACCCCTCTCTCTCTGCCTGGTCAGGTCGTGGGCTCATGAGGAGCTCCAGTACCACCTCCTCCAAAAAGCCTTTCTCAAGCTTTTCCCCTTCATGTTAAAAAAGAAAAAAAGGAAAAAAGTATTTTAAAAATCATTAGCACAGAAAAGAGATCATCCTTTCAGATTTTATCAGCCTGCAGATTTGCAAAGTAATCACACATTTTAAAAAAAGCTGTAAGTGATTTCCCACAGAACTCACACCACAAATACATGACTCTGTGCTGGGTTCACTGACACCACAAGGGCACTTGGTAAATACCCATTCTTCCTCTTCAAAGGGAGTCTTCATGGGCACGTTTGGGTATCTATTGCTGGCCGACTACCAAGAGGCAGGGAAGCATCCCCTCACTTGGCTTGGAGCAAAGGCAGGTGGAGAACCTCTGTGCTCATAAGCATGGAGTTACAGTCACACCATAAATGAGGGCTAAAGGGGAAGGAGCCACGACTGCTCCTCTCTGTCTCCTAAAGAGGCCAAGGAAATGCAGCAGCATCAGTTACCTCTCGAGTGGCAACAGACAGCAGGGTGTTCATGACCGCCAGCACCTCGCTGATGTCCATGTCGGCCAGGTCGCCTTTCTCTGGTAACAGCAGAAGGCCGCCCGGATCCTTATCACTGGAAGCACATAAAGTAGTCATGACACCTCGTGTCAGGAAGGGGATTTTCAAGCTTTCTATCTCAAAAGAGAACCCAGCAAGTTTTCAGTGTCAGTTCTATGGCATGTGAGGGGTTTGAGTCAGAAAATGGCCAGCGTCCCAGTGGGGTCTGTGCCACTGTTCATCCACAGTCCTTATGTAAGCACAGGTCCATAAATCTTCAAGTCCTTAGAAAAGATGCTAGGGAATAAATACGATGAATAAATCACCTTAGCCACCAACAGGAAATACACCTAATCTTATGACTGCTAATTTGACAATCCAGGCTAAATATTCCCTGTATCTTCAAAGGTTCTTCACATGAGCCCCAGGTCCTTTCATCATTCTTGATACTCGATTCTGAAGACATCTTCTGGAGTTCTCTAAGCCTGCTGTCCCTAAGAGGCACAGTCTACCTGCAGACAGCTCAGGCTTTAATCCCCTCCCTCCTTCAAAACTTTATACCTCCAGTAGTGCAACCTACAGGCCCATAGGCTTCTCTGGTAGTCAGAGCAGGCAGCAGTGTCCACGGCACCGCTCCCAGCACACTTCTTGCTGAACTACCGCTCTGTGCCTCTATAGTTGGGATTTTAAATATTTGGGGTTTTAGCCCAAACTTATGTGGCTTCTATTTCTGTCTTCAAAAATTATGTAGAAACTGAAGTGTTCAAGGAGACTCCCAATGAGCTCCACTCTAAATCACCTTACCGTGACTGGGACTTGGAGCAAGCTCTTGACAAGACTATCATTCTACCACTATTTTAGCCAGGTTGAAGGCCAGTGATACCTCACTCTAGAAACCTGGCTGAGTGAGGAAGTACCTGGTTACTCCAGAAGCACCTGAAAGGAAGGGAGAGCTCAGGAAAACAACGTTGTGAAGATCTGAAGTATTGGGCAACTGAGAAGAATTATAAAATTACCTAAAATACGTGCAGAGTGAGCGGAAAGTGAGCTGCATGGACTGCTTGTGTTCCTGCTCAGTGACATTCTTCTGGAAAACAAGAAATTGCACATTCAGGAAATCTACTCCATGGATGTTCCAGAGCCCTTGAGCAGAACGAAATACCATGACCCACTGTTTCCAAACACGATGAACGCTGGGGTCGGCAGACCACCTCATGGGTCGGACTGAGACCTGGCCTAGCGCTAAGAGGGAGCACAACTCCCTGCCTAAATAAAAGAGGGCAGGCAGGTTTACTTCTGTTCACTGCTGAAGCTGACATAGTGAAGCTTTTCTGAAGGAAAGCCTGATGCAAACTTCTAGGAAGGTGACTTCCAAAAGATGTATATTTCCATCACTGGGCATGCCATCCTAAGAGGGGGCAGAGATGGAGAGCATTTTTTATGAGCTTCCTATTTTTTTTAAAAACAGGATCTAAGCTTTCTCTGTGTTAAGTCCAAATAGCCAATGGTGACAGTTACAGAAATCACACCCCCTGATGAGGCTATGGGTTACTTTTCAGGGTGTTTTTTCTCTTCTTAATTCAATAAATGTATTGAACATCTACTGCTAGCAAGGCATGGGGGTGACTGCTACAGAATTTAAGACCCAAGGCCCTGCCTGGCACTAGAGGGTGGGAGAGAGAAGATATGGTCAGAGAGGATAGCAGTTTAATTCATCTGCATGAGAAGAGGGAAAAAATACAGCCCTTAAGATAGATGGACAAAGGAAAAGTTAATGAAGCTCTACTAACAGACAACAACGTCATTCAAGAGGTCACACGTCCTCTTTCTATTTTTCTGTGTGGGACACAGGCTAGCAAAAAAAAAAAAAATTTGCTCAGCTGCCTGGTAAACACTTCCAGCAAACAAGTAGGACAGAGACTTGCCCACAATCCAATGGGTCACGTCAGCTGATGCTGTCAGAGGTTATACTCACAAAGTGAAAACTGATTCAAAGGGAACCCTCAGGCATTATTGGTGCAGCCATTATGGAAAACAGTAACAGCTTTTGAAAGTTCTCAGAAAATTAAAAACAGAACTACCATGTGATCCAGTAATTCCACTCCTGGGTATTTATCCAGAGAAAACAAAAACACAAATGAGAAAAGATACATGCACCCCAGTATTCATTGCAGCAGTATTCACAAAAGCTGAGATATATAAGCAACTTAAGTGCCCATCAATGATCAGATAAAGAAGATGTGAAATATACATATATACATATATGTATGTATGAATATGAGCCATAAAATCTTGCATTTGTGACAACATGGATGGACCTAAAGGGTATCATGCTAAATGAAATGAGTCATACAGAGAAAGACAAATATTGTACGATTTCACTTATATGTGGAATCTAAAAAAAAAACCAAATGAACAAACATAATGAAACAGAAACAAAGTTATAGATACAAAAAACAAACCAGTGGTTCCCAGAGCTGAGAGGGTTGGAAGGAGGAAAGAAATAGATAATAGAGATTAAGACTATAGACTTCCAGCTGCAAATTAGTCACAGCTATGAAAAGCAGCGTGGGGAATACAGTCAACAACTAAACAATATTCTCATATGGTGACAAGTCATAGATAGCATGGTGATCATTCTGAAATGTATAGAAATACTGAATCACTATGTTGTATAACAGGAAATAATGTAGTGTTGTAGAGACTCATAGAAATAGAGGTCAGAGGCAAGGATGGGGGAATTGGATGAAGGTGGTCAAATGGTATGAACATAGATAAGCACTGGGGGTGTAGAGTACAACATGACAAATGTGATCAACACTGTGGTATATTACATATGAAAGTGCACAAGAGAGTAAATCCTAGGAGTTCTCATCACAAGGAGAAAAAGTTTTTTTCTGTTTCCTTGATCTTATATCTATATGAGATGACAAATGTTGATTCAACTTATTGTGATAATTATTTCATGAATTATGTAAGTCAAATCTTTATGCTTGTATTCCTTAAACTTATACAATACTGTATGTCAATTATATCTCAATAAAACTGGAAGGAAAAAACACCTGATCCCTCAAGCTGATATACACGTTTTGTAGACAGCTGAAAACAACCAAAGATCCTTCCTCCTCCTTCTCTGAAACCTTCCTCAACCACTTAACAGAATTCTCCTCTAAAATGCCTATTGCAACTTGGGGTCAGTTCTTCCTTGCGACAGTGTCCCCAGCTGTATTGCAGTCATTTGGCAACAGGGACCACATCTTATGCTTCTTTGACTCCCTTTTTTGTTTCTATAGGGCTTTATGCATCTGACAGGGAACTTCTATTGCATGTGATTAAGTAGCTGTTACATATAGACATGCCTTTTTAAAATGCTGCATCTCATTTTCTTCATCAACTCTTCTCAGTAATTCTATTTACTTGCTTGTCTAAACAGACTAATAATGATTGTATGTTTTATTCTTTCTGTTATTTTAAAAATTTCTTTTCCTTGTCCAACAGCAGTGGCTAGGCTTTCTGATACTACATCAAGAGAAGCAGTGACAGTGAGCACCCTTGGCTTATACCTCACTTTGAAAGGGATGAGTCAGTGGCTCAAAGACCAGTACATTGATTTTTGTAGGTTTTAGATACATGCCCTCCACCAGATTAGCAGAGTTTGTATGGGTTTTGTTGTTTTAGTCATCATCAGAATTAAATATTAAAGTATCTTCTGTAGTTGTCAATACGATTTTTTTCCTCTCTGATTTCATTGACCAATTTTCTAATGTTAAACTATCCTTTCATTCCTAGGATAACTCCAACTCAATCATGATTTTGGGTGAGAGGATGCAGCTGAGGATTAAAACTTGGCTGTATTTCCTTTATAGATATAAGCTGAAATATTAATGAGTAAGTCAGGGATTTACTTTGATATAATAATGGTGTGGGGGGAGGAGTATGTGAGGTATATAATGGGTGAAACAAGTTTAGCTTGAGTGTGCAATTACTGAATCTAGGTGATGAGTACATTTGAGGGGTTGGAGGGACTGATATGTATTATTTAGTCTAGTTCTGTATTTAAATTTTCCCAAAATAAAAAGTTAAAATGTTAAAAAGAAAACTTGGTGGTAGGCATTGACATGTAGTCATAAAGATGAAGGCAACTAAACCCTTCCCTTGTGATCCAACAGGTTCTAAAATGGAGGTTGGGATTATCTGTCATCCCCATCTTGAGTATGGTGCTATGTCCTTAGATATCTGTGTCCCACAAAACACTTTGCATACAGCAAGTATTAAATACACCTTTGGGAGACTGAAACTGAGAGGAAATCAGAGAAAACAAAAACTACTAAGTTTCATGCCAAGACAGGTCAAGAGTGGAATCTGCACTTTTAACATAAGTAATTACCATCATGGTGAAGAGATGATTCCGCCGGGTCTGTCGATCAGGAAAGAAGATGGCAGCCCCACTGAGAAGGGTGTTCCTCACTTCTTGTTTTAGTATTTCCATGGGCACAGAGTCTCCATCCAACCTATCCACCACTGATAAAAACGAGCAATCAGCTTTAATATAGCCCATCTATTCACTTACAATATATATATTTGTTTTAGCCCATAATCTCACTACCAGAACAAAGAAAAATCTCTGCACAAGCTAGGCAGTGTAAAGAAATTATTTTTTTTGTTTACATTTAACAAAAATAAAAACTCTATGTTCCAGTTTTTCTTTCATTATTCTCTGTTCTTTTGAGACACAACTTGGCAGAGCCTTAAAAATAACTTTATTATTATTATTTTTTAATTAATTAATTTTTTTTCTTTACACATTATCGTGTTGGTTTTGCCATACATTGACATGAATCCACCATGGGTATACATGTGTTCCCCTTCCAGAACCCCCCTCCCACCTCCCTCCCAATTCCATTCACGTGTCTTATTCTCAAGCAATTATTACCATCTCCCCCTTCAATCTATCAGCCTTATCCCTGTGTCTTAGCTGAAGTAAAGACTGAATGTTGCTACTCAGTCACGAAGTCATGTCCCACTGTTTGCGACCCCATGGACTGTAGCATGCCAGACTCCTCTGTTCTCCACTATCTCCTGGAGTTTGCTCAAATTCATGTCCATTGAGTCCATAAAGCTATCTAACCATCTCATTCTCCACTGGAGAAGGAATGGCAACAACTCAAGCATTCTTGCCTGGAGAATCCCAGGAGCAGTATGAAAAGGTAAAAAGACTGGAGAGCGTGATAATAATTACTCTAAGTATAACACAACTACATGTCAGAAACCAGGAGGAAGGCGTTGAGGAGGACTAAATATTGAACTCCAAATAATGGTTCAAAAGAAGATGGAGGAAACTCATTTTCAAAATACATAAACCTTTTACTGGGTTTGCATGGTCAAAGAACCCCCAGTTCTCTACAGCGAGAGGCCCTGCAGGCCACCAGAACAGGGTCACAGTGAAGAGGAACCCCAATCCTACCATTGCACAGGTGTGCATAGAGCTCCTTGGCAGCCTCCACCGGCCTAGGGCGCGGGCTGGGAGCCTTGGCGTCCTCAGCAGCGGTGGGAGCGTCTCCTTGCAGCACCGAGAAGCAGCTCTGGAGGAGCTGCAGAAGCAGAGTTTGGGCACAGACGCACTCTTCCCTGGGGCTACAGAAAGACAAAGACCATCAGAGAGCAGAAGGGCCAGCCGCTTTTCCCTCGCAGTCCCCCAGCTGTCTATGAAGGACTCTCCCCACTAGGCATCAGGCTCAGCATAAATGCCAACTGAGAGGAAAAAAGGTGGAGAAGAAAGAATAGTGCACAAGGTATGGAGTCTGAAGACACAGACCTTGTCTGACTCTGCCTACTCTGTGGCAAGGAAATGCATTTCTGACTGTTTCATCAGCAGTAAAAATGAAGACACTGTAATACTTGACCTGGCTATCATTACAAGGTAATATAAAGGGCAAAATGCAAAACACTGCCCAAATAAAGCACTTTATAGAAATGTAAGATATTATTTTCAACAATAACCAAATCTTTCAAATCAGAACAAGATAAACTATTAGGAAGTAAAAAATCCTGGGGGGTGGGGAACAACTATTCATTTAGAATAGCAAAACTCAAGAGTTTTCAGTTGTGCTTATATGACTATCATCTTTACCATCTGAGCCTCCAGGGAAGCCCCACATGACTATCATCTTGTAACAGATTCCGACTTACTTTTGCTTTAATTTACTGTAAAAATTCCAGAAGATCTGCAAGTCAAGACCCGCAAAGTCCAGAAAAGATTTATATTTTAAGCCACTTTCCTTCTGCTGTACCTAAAAAATAATAAAAACCAGAAAAAATAAAACTGAAAAATGCATTTGGAGAAATATCGTAACGGCTCATTTACTTCTTATTATTAGGGGATAAGGTAGCTCCTCATGTGTAAAATCCCAACATAACTGATGTGACCCTTAAATGACAATCTGTGGACAACGATTTTTGGGTGTGAAACTTTATAAAATATATATGTGTGTGTACACACGCATGTGAGTGTATATATACCTGTGACATACACAAATCCCTGTGAAAGTTCCCTGACTTCACAGATACGACACATGGGACATAAGGGAACCTTCACTTGGTGATGACTACTGTCTGGGATCATATTGCAGCTTGTTTTGATCGTTCCCTGAACACAGGCTGAAAGATCAATCCTGCAGTGAATGCTCTTGCTACATCTAAGCATCTCTCTCTCATCTGTTGCTCTCTGCTGTGACAGGAGAGCTTCAGAGAACAAACAATGCACGTGACAAGCCAAGTCATCAGTCTCTGAATGTGCTGTGAAGCAGAACGAAGGTGAAGAGTAGACACTGCTGCATCCCACACACGAGAGGACTCTATCAGATTCCTGAGACATAAGCCATGTTCTCTGTGGTGACGGCTACAAAAATCTTTGCGTGGGTTGTCACTGTGTTTTTATTAGTGACTGTCAAAGTCGGTATTGACAACACAATGCTCATAGCAGCATTACTGACAACAGCCAAGAGGTGGAGCCGACCTAACTGTCCGTCAACAAATGAACAGATCAAGAAGATATGGTATATATATACATACACACACACACAATGGCATATTAATCAGCCATAAACAGAATGAAATTTTGCCGTTTGTAACAATATGGATGGACCTGGAGTGTATTATGCTAGTGAAGTCAGACAGAGAAAGACAAATACTGTAAACTTTCACTTATACATGAATCTAAAAAATAAAACAAACAGATATAATAAAGCAGAAACAGATTCACAGATACATAGAACAAAACTAGCTACCAGCGAGAAGAGGAGTGAGAGGAAGGGCAAAATAGGTGAAGGGGATTAAGAGGCACAAACTATCAGGTATAACATCAATTTTAAGTTATAAAAATATAATGTGTATCAGGGAATATAGCCAATATTTTATAATAATTTGCATGGAGTGTAATCTATAAAAATATCTAATTATTATGTTGTACACCTAAAGCTAATACTATAAGTCAACTACATTTCAACTTTTTAAAAATCTTGTTATTATTTTGGGAGTTCAAATAAAGAGACCAAACTCACTGTCACTTCAGAAGTACTTCTAGGACTTAAAGAAGACATAAATCTCATAAATGTGCTTTGGCTCCCCAGTGACCCCTGGCAACCACAGTTGGGCCTCTTTAAGATCTCTGTGCAGTCTACTCTAGGAAACCTCAAGATGGTGATCACAGGCCACTTCATCTTCCACTTACTGATGCCATCAATGCCCCATGCCGTTCCCCTTGAATTCCCAACATCATCACAGCAGTGACGCCTGCCATATTCATTCAAACTGTACGGCCTCAGCAGGGCCAGGTTTCATGGGATGGTGTTCCTTCCCCCAAACACATCATTTACTTTTCCCCAAGGAGCGAGGTTTAACAACTGAGGAAACACTACCAGGTCGTGGGCGAGCTGCTGGATGAACTGAAGGGTCTTGAGGAGCAGTGTGGCCCCACAGACGCTCTCCTCCATGCCCTTTCTGCAGTGAGCACAGATGATGCTCTGTCCTGCTTCTGCTCTTGCAGGCCGGAGGTACCCACTGATGCTCAAGCCTTGTACTCCCAAGCGCTCTGCTGACTCCTGGCGGGTACAGAGGAACTTCACCATCAAATACTGGAAACAAGAGAGACATGATGAGAAGGACTCAGAAGCTCTGGGTGCTGATGAAAGGGAGGTGAAGGTCATTCTGGGCAGGGACCCCTGTGACTTTCATGATTAACGAGGTCCCACGATGCCTAGCACTGGGCATTTGCTGTGTAGAATCTACAGCAAACAGGAAAGAGACAATACAAATGCTGGAGTTAGGTTCTGGGAAAGATCACAATGAGAGAAATGGCATTACACCCTCTTCAAGGCGAAAATGGGTAAGACAGGATAAATGAGAGAAAGATGTCTGCTCTGCGGCACAGTCATTTTGGTTTCTTGTTTGAAGTTTTCTCTTTTTTAAATGTGGGACATTTTTAAAGTCTTTATTGAACTGTTATAATACTGCTTCTGTTTTTCTTTTTTCCTTAGCCAAGAAGCATGTGGCATCTTAGCTCCCCAACCAGGAATTGAACCCACAAACCCTGCATTAGAAGGCAAAGTCTTAACCACTGGACTGCCAGAGAAGTCCCAGCACAGTCATTTTGAAACAGAAAACAGTTATATAGTGAAAACAGTCAATGACTGCCCTAACAGATCATCTCAAAACCCTCGAATTACATGTAACCTATGTGCTGGGAGCCTAGGCACAGCCTCGTCTTCACAAAGCTAAAGTCATTCAAAACCCAACTTCTATGCACTCTCTGCTTATTGTAGTGAAAGCTCCTTTGTTGAGGATCTTTGAGAATCCACTACTCAGTTGCATAAATATTTACTGAGCAGCTACTATGTATAAATCCTAAAGATAGTTCTTATTTCTTCTATGTGAACTTCTTACTAAGGTTTACAATGGGGGTTACAAAAAATTAAGAGGTCAGAGAATCACTGTTTCTTTCACAGCTACAGAAGACATCTCTATTGCACTTATGCCTGTGGACTTCACTGTTCTCTCAGCCTGAGATGCCCTTCTCCACACCTCTCAGCCTCACTAAAGAAGGCAGCTTAATCAACTTTCAACACTTGGCATCACACCAACTTTCCTGGGAAGCCTTCCCTGGTGAATTTCAGACTGGGTAAATATTTTCCTCTGGGCTACAACACCCTGTATGTCTCTTTATCAGCCCAATCACAGTGTCTTATATGTCTCTGTCTCCCACTAGACTCTGAACCCCTTGAGGGTCACGATCATGTCTGATTCACCTCCAGGGTACCGGTGCTGGCATAGGTCTGGCACACAATGACCACTCAACAAACACTTATAAGACAAAAGGAGGGGATGGTACTTCCTGGTGGTCCAGTGGCTAAGACTCTGTGCTCCTAATGCAGGGGGTGCAGGTTCAATCCCTAGTCAGGGAACTAGATCCTACATGCCACAACTCAAAGATCCTGCATGTTGCAACCAAGACCTGGCTCAGCTAAATGAATAAATATCTAAAGAAAAAAAAAAGACAAAAGGAGGGGTAAGCAGGGAAGTACATGAGGGCCACAACTCACTGATGCTTACTTTGGCAACTCTGCACCGTTGCAACTTGACATCTGCTTCATCCCACTCTTCTTCCAGCTCAAACCAGCCAATGGGATCATCTTCGCCAAGGGTATCAGATGAACAACCGATCCTGTAACACAAAGGTACTCCTAAAATAGTCTCCTATTTCTCAACTTCTCAAGAGCCTAACGAATAAGGCACCATTTACATGGCATTTGGGCTTCCCTTGTGGCTCAGCTGGTAAAGACTCTGCCTGCAGTGCAGGAGACCTGGGTTTGATCCCTGGATTGGGAAGATCCCCTGGAGAAGGGAGAGGCTACCCACTCCAGTATTCTGGCCTGGAGAATTCCATGGATTATACAGCCCATGGGGTCAAAAAGAGTCGGACATGGCAAAACTAATAAAATAAATAAACAAACAAATAAATAAATAAATAAAGAGTCAGACACAGCTGAGCGACTTTCACATCACTTGCACTTTACATGGCATTTAACTTGTTTAGATGGCCTGTCTGTTAATAACTGAGGCTGGGGTGCACTAATTGGTGCCTGAGTATACAAGGGCACCACTTCTCAGCCTCCTCATCTGAAAAATGGCAACTATTATTAGCCCCAAATATGACCTAAGAATTCAGGAGAAAGTTTGCTTCTCTGGATAACTGGATTATCTGAAGAATGAGACCTGAAGTCAAGGTATCTAAGATAAGCTACTCAGGAATAAAGTCCAATGCAACAGCTGGTATGTGTTTCTGGAATGAGTCAAAGGAGAGGTAGGTTCAGTTTTCTTTCCCCAGGACTGGCTAAAATATCCACGACTGGCCTAAGGTTCATACTTGCAACAGCTGAAGGGTAAAAGCTGGGGAGTTTTCAGATCCTGGAGCTCCAAAAAAGGAAAACTTCACCCTTCACAGGCCTCAGGATTTTTTCTTATTCCTTAAGAAGTCCTTATAGGAAAGCATTTCAACCCAAAAGCTGAGGAAGCACAACTGTGTGTTTTTTCTTTTTAAAAACTGGATACATGAATGGTACTTCCTTTTTTAGGAATTAAATATCTGAGAAGGAGAAAATGGCAGTCTTTTCAAGTAACATTCCTAAAACTTTATTTAGTCTGTGCTACAGCTAACAAGCTAGCCAAAATATGCGTAATTCTGTATGGATTAAGATAAGCAAACACAGGAATTTACAACAACAGAAAGGAAAAAAACAAAGGACCCAGAATAAGTTCTATAAGACAGAGAAAGAAAACGTTCTCTTCTGATCATAAGTAGTTCTAAGCATAAAATATTCATGACATAGTTAAGCCTAAAACCAGTGGTATTCTATTGAAGCCCAAAATCATGTCAATGACTCTTATCAGTACTGAGTGTTTGAGGACTTTTTAATTCACTTTGGGAGTCATCAAGGAAATCTCTGAGATATAAAGAGTTGGCAGGGTGTCAGAGAAGGGGAGAAGCAATCTTGCTTACTATATCAATTCATAGCCAGGGTGGAAAAAACAGAGCTGAATATGTATAGCCCTTAAGTATGCATAGCAACCCCAAAGCTGGTCCCAGAGCCTACTGACTAACTGACGTCTGACAAGAGGGCAGGGAAATAAAAGGGCAAGAAGACAGACGCGTGTCTTGGTAACACTTTGATCTCTAAACTGAAGAGGGACCGATAATATGTAGGCCAAGTAAATGAAGATTTCAGAGTAGCTCAGGCTGGAACCAGGAGCTAAAATCAGCAAGGGACTAGTGAATAAACCTGAATTTAAGTTAAAAAAAAAAATCATCCTATATAAGATGTGGAAAATCTTGTTTAACAGAGGATTTAGGGAAAAAGACCTATATTAATATGTGCCAGGAGTGGGACACAGCTACTTAAAAACAGTGTTGTCTCTGATCATTATTTTAAAAGAAAAGATTTTCAAAAAAGCATGTATACATGATGGGAGAGAGATGTTTCATTTAGAGGGCTGGAATAAGGACCACTGAGTTGAGATTACAGCTCAAAGATTTCAAGTGAACGAGTCCTCATCACTGAGATGCAGTGAGTGCTCCATCACTAAGGACATTCCAGGGAGGCTGGATAAGCATTTGTCAAAGACGCCACCACAGGAAGCCCAGAGGAGAGAGGAAGTTTGTGTAGAACCTTGCTATTTCATGTGTGATCTGTGGACAGGGAGCACCAGAGCCGCCTGGGAGCTTGTGGAAATGAAGGTCTCAGGGCCCATGCAGAACCACTGACTCAGAATCCACATTTGACACAATTCTCAGAGGTTTGTAAGTCCCTGAAAGCCCAGTAGTAGAGTACTGTGTGTTAGTCTCTCAGTTGTGTCTGACTCTTTACGACCCTATAAACTGTAGCCTACAGGCTCCTCTGTCCATGGAATTCTCCAGGCAAGTACAGTACTGGGTGATAGTAAAATCTCCAGCACCCTATTACCTATGAAATACAGAAGCAAAAAGAACAAACCTCAGGCTCAGCTCTGTGAGTTTTCACTTGCTACTAGTGATGAGGGAAGCAACACTACCCAGAAGGTCATCGATGCCCTCTGCAGCTAAGTCCAATGGATTTAGCTTACTGTATCAAGACTTAACTTACTAATTCCTGGGTAACATCCAACAGGGCTGACCACTCGCTGCCTTTCTAACCATGACTTTCCCTTGGCTTTCCTGCTGCTTCTCTGGCCACTTTTATCAGCCTCCCTTTCTCTGTTGCCCTGAAAAACTGGTGCCTCTCAGCATACTGACCTCTCTGTGCTCTTCCAAGCACACATGCTCCTCCAGAATGATCCCTCTGAATTCATTTTAGACTGTCACTGAAATGTTTCTCTCTCTGTGCCCTCAAGACATCTCTTTCAGGCTCCTGACCTGTTTATCCAACTAGCTGTGGGACATCTCAGAGGTTTCCTAGAGCCTCGAAGCCAACAGGGCCAAAATTGAGCTCATCATCTTCCCACAGACCTGTTCTCCCCGAAGTATGTTCTATCTCAGAAAAAGGCACTACCAACGCCCCCTTGCCAAGTCAAAACCCAGGACTCATCGACGCCTATGCTTTCTCCCCCTCCTGCTCTACATTTAGTCACTCATCAGGTCCTGCTATTTCCCTGGCAGGCGACTGTCCATGGTCACAAAGAGGCGGACACAACTGAGTGACTAACACACACACAAAATCCCGGTGGTTCTACCCTCTAGCATGCCTGCAGTCGGTCCGCATCTCTCCACTGCTCCTGCCGCAGCTGTAGGTGACGTCACCCATACTCTGGCCTCCAAGGTGACAGCAACAGCCTCACCCTTTGCATCCTGCCTCCCTGCTCCCTCTCCTCCAGCCCCTGCCTCACACAGCAGGCTCCAGAGTAGTGCTTTCAAACCACACATGCGATCTCCTCGTTCTTCTTGAAGCTTCTGGATAGCACAATCCCCACCAACTCCCTTTCCCTGCCCCATTGCCTTCAGGATAAAGTCTCAACTCTGAAACAGAGACAAAAGGCCTTTAATGACCTGACCCTTTCCTCTCTCCAGCTTCACCTCACCCCACTCTCTGCCTCACCATACACCTCAGCAACGTGTGGCTCACCAGTCCTTTGAGTAAGCCAGACTCCACCTTTGAGTTCTCAACTCTGCTCTGCTCTTTGCTCAGGACATTCTTCTTCCACTACTTCAAGGGGTTAATTAACTTTAACTCCTGCATATTCAACACTTCCTCCAGGAAGCCTCCCTGATCAGGTCAGGTCCTCTGCCCTGTGCTCCTAGAACACCTGATCCCTCCCACCTACCTTGCCTGGACAGCACAGTGACTCTCCAGGCTTTACCATCTGTCTCCTGAGTGCCACAGCAGGCTCTGTAGAGCAGAGACTGTGCCAACTTGCTCATTATGGTATCTTTGGTGCCTAGCAGCAGGCCGAGCACATCATAGGTACCTAATAATTATTTTCAATAAAAGCACAAAAACAGGAGGAGGGAAGTTGGGGCTGGGGTACATTTCCCAGGGGCTAGATAAGGCTAAAGACATCAGGCTGCCCACAATTCACATGGGCATTATTATTTCCCAGCCATTTTGAAGATCTATACACCTGGTCACGAGAGGGATCAAGTAAAAGTCTATGAACAAATTAAAATACATGTCTTCACACCGAAAGCAATGAATGTTCCTGGCTACTAAAGATGGGTTGGTAGCAACTTTTCTATAAAGAAAATATATGTCACCAGTAAGAGTATGTATATTCTCTTATTAACTAGAAAGATTTTTATTCTGTTTCTTACCTGCTTTTTACAAATTGCCTGAACTCCTGAAGCTTCCATTTGTCATATTTTTCAAACCTTTTGAAGTGTTCTTCTGCATGAAATTTATCAGAAGATGAATTGTAAGCAAACACCAAGCCACACTGGGCACCAATGCCACCACGTCGAACCTGGAAACAGAGATCTAAATAAAGAACATTGAAGGGGCCAGGGTTTTGTGGCCATTCTGTTCCCAAATAATGTGGTCAAATTCAAAGAGCTTAACGCAAAAAATGAAACCAACAAAGAGATATTTCAAACACATTAAATACTAGAGAAGTAAGAAAGCTGCTTCCCAAGAAAGCATTTCTCACCATTTTTGATCCTTACACTCACACCATTAAGACTTAAAATCTATTCATCTTTGTGCCCCTGTGTCTGCTACAGGTCTGACACAGAAAAATCAACAAAAGTTCAATGAAAAGCCAGTGACACGGACTTCTGCAATGCAACCCTATTTTTAAAACTAGTAGTAACATTTCTGAAAGAAGGCAGCAGAATTACCATAATTCTGATCTGAGTAACTTGGAAGGCAGATTCAGTTCCTGTAGAAAAAATAGTACTTGCTCTGGTTTTTCCAGTCTCTGTAAGAAAACCTATAAAAAGGAAAAATTAACGTTAGGATGACTGATACATCTCTTAATAACCCTAAGAACCAAGACCAACAAAACCAAGGCATATCCTTTGAGGCAGAGGCATCTAGCCCATCTGGTCCTCTCATAAAAATTAGAAAAAGAATTCCTCTCTGGGAAGATGCAACCCTGCTGATCAACCACCAGGTAACAGATAATGGGCCAGGTATAACTTTGTCAGAGCACAATCTTTTCAATTATATAGGCAGCCCTGCTCTGAGCTAACATTAAAGAAATAAAAAGTTGATAAAGATTGTGACTTTAATTAATCAAAGAGACAAAAGACTAAACAGTTAATCTTCTTTCTGAACCATTCCTAAAACCATGACTGATGTTTGGCTGGGCTGTTAGAGGCAAGAAGACTTAAAGGCTGAGAGAGGAATTAGTTTTCTAGAATACTATCAGAAAAGATTGCAAAAGTCTTCAAACTGGGCAAGAAAAGAATGTATGCGTGTTTGCATGTGTCTTCAGTCATGTTTGACTCTTTATGATCCCATGAACTGTAGCCCACCAGGCCCCTCTGTACATGGGATTCTCCAGGCAAGAATACTGGAATGGGTTGCCATTTCCTCCTCCAGGGGATTTTCCCGACCCAGAGGTTGAACCCACATCTCCTGCACTAGCAGGCAGATCCTCTACCACTGAGCCACCTGGGAAGCACCCCAAAGTGTTTATTTAGCCCACTCTTTGAGTTTTCACTATCTTTCATCGTCTCTGAGCTATTTGATAATTCTCTTAATTGTACAGTATGACTAATACAAATGATTCTGGTCCACAGAAATAAAAGCTGTGTCTACAGGAACATAGCTGATTATTCCTTATGAAGATTGACCAATCTTGCAGCTATCTGTAGATTCCCATTAGCATTCTTACTGGTCTCCACGTATTAATGAGTTCTCCTTTGACCTCCTCGTATAGCATCCTAATGGTCCCCTCCCTAATGTATAATGTGAACGTTCAAGGACTTTTAAGTTATTACAGGTGACCAACATCTAGCAGATGGCAACACTGTAGTAAAGAAATCACACAACTGGTTCAAGAAACACTGAAGCACACCAGCAGTGAAGACTGCATGTCCTGAAAGGTTCAAGGACCACAGTGAGGATCCACAGGGCCTCTAGGGGCTGTTTCCACTCACTGAAACCCCGCAGGGCCACCACTCACCATCCCTCGTCCACGGCTCAGCAAGCAGGTTTTCAGGTCCTGACTTCTCTTCTTTTCCCTTGACATCACAGGCCTGAAGAGTCAACTGGAGAGGTTTCCCTGATCAAAGGAGAGAGAGAAAGCAAGAGAGCCTGAAGCAAGCACTATGAAAAAATGAAAACTAGAATGCTCATCAGTGGAAACAGAGAGCCTGTGGCCACCCAGATTGCCAACTAAGAACTGACCCATTTAAAAGCTAACGTAGGAAGTAATATCAGACAAAAGATGACACCACCCTTTTCTGCTCTCCTGAAAGAAACAAAGAATAAGTAATTCCAAGAAGAATCACTCTAGAATAACGACCAGTCAGAAACAAGGCATATTGTTAAGACACAGATTAACAACACAGACTTAACATATTTGTGTGTTGAACAGGAGGAGAGAGGAATTCCTAAGACACTGTTTGGGAGTAAATAATTAATTTTATTATAACTGCATTTAAATATATAGATAATAGAAAAACAAATACCATATATTAATGCATATTTATGGAATCTAGAAAAATAATATTGATGAATCTATCTGCAGTGCAGAAACAGAGACTCAGACACAGAGAATGGACTTGCAGGCACAGTGGGGGCAGGAGAGGGTGGACAAACTCGGAGAGTAGCACTGACATATATACACCCCCATGTGCAGGACAGACAGCTGGCGGGGACCTGCTGTATAGCAGGGGGAGCTCAGCCTGGTGCTCTGTGATGACCTAGTGGGGTGGGGCGGGGGAGCAGGGAGGCTTAAGAGGGAGGGGACGTATGCTTGCTTATGGCTGATTCACGTTGTTGTATGGTAGAAAACCTGTCATTCAACAATGCCTGCCACATTGTTGTGTGGCTTTCTGACATACAACAATGTAAAGCAATTATCCTCCAACTAAAAATATATTGAAAATAAATAAATAAAATAAAGCATACATAAATAATGTCTTGGGGTTTGGGGTCTTGTTTCTTAAAATTATCTCCAGGCAAATTTTGGAAGTTTTAAAAATTATATAGA
This sequence comes from Antilocapra americana, assembly GCA_007570785.1. NCBI lineage: Eukaryota > Metazoa > Chordata > Mammalia > Artiodactyla > Antilocapridae > Antilocapra > Antilocapra americana. The sequence goes on along the minus strand of ML664177.1, from coordinate 29,902,962 downwards.
TCAACTTTTACCATAATGATCTAAAACCTTTTTCTTTTGTTTTAGCAATATAATGAAAACTCTATAACCCTATTAACCTATAAACCAAACCAGTAGTAGAACATTATCAATAATGAGCAGCCCGCATAGGCATTCCTCCCCTGTTTGGGCTCTCTGCCCAAATGACAGCTAAACTGAATTGAAAACTTTTCTGGAGAATATTAGATCCCTCCCATCTGGCCATGGGTCCCAACCTCTCCAAAAAAATGATCTTCTCAAAACTGAGGAGGGGGTAGGTAACTGGATTTACATGATATCTATTGTCTGACTTAAAAAAGTAAAAGTAAACTGTTAGGAAATATTAAGGCAATGATACAAATATCATCTCTGGAGAAGGAAATGGGAACCCACTCCAGTATTCTTGCCTGGGAAATCGCACAGACAGAGGAGCCTGGCAGGCTACAATGTGTGGGGTCGCAAAGAGTCGGACACAACTCAGCAACTGAACAACAACAACAAATACCACAAGGAATGAGCACAGTGCTGTTACGGGATGGGATTCAACGCTGCACTCTGGGGACAGAAGCTTTAGCCCTAGAGGCCAGGAGGGCAAGTGTCAGGTGCAGTCATCTGGGAGCAGCTGTACAGACTCTTGTGTTGAGAAGGATTAAGAAAGAAGCTCCAACCTGGATCAGTGGAAAAGTGCTAAAATGGATTGTCACTGGGCCCAGGAGGGAAAGCAGGGGCTGGAATATATGTATGCCCATATATATCATTCCAACCAGCTACCAGCTATCACAAGGATGCAGAGGGATGCATTCCAAGACAAAGATCCTTCGCTCCAGGTCTGGCATTCAAATGGCCATCAAGCCTCAGTCATTAGGTCGTAAATCCTGGGAGTACAGTGCAGTGGACACTCGAGTTTCTTTTCTGCTAATGCATCCATAAATGAACCAACATCTCCCTCCTTCCTATCAACCCTAGTCAAAGAAGACATGTTCCTCCAGAAACCATGGTGTAACTACAATGACCCAGCCCACAGACTACGACCCAGCAAGATAAGAAGATGCCAGAAGGTCCCCCATTGGTGATGGTTTTATGCATCTTTGTGCACCTTGCCGAGGTCACTTACCGTATTTAAGGAGCAGGTTCTGCCTGACCGATGCCATGGATGAGATGAGGGACAAGGCATCGTAGTGTGTGTCCAGGTGATCAGTGACAGTACACAGAGAGCTCAGCACCTTGGCAACACTTCCTCTTGCTAGTGCAAAGGCCAGAAGAGTCAGCTCCACCTCTGGAGTGGAACGGCAGCTACAAACAAAGAGCAGAAAGCATTTCACTTCTTAAAACGTGAGAAAATCGAGGTAGTTCAAGCTTCGTGTAACTGATCACCAAAAGCAAAATCAACCTGCCATACACTTCATCCATTTACCAGAAACACTTTTTCAAAATCCTTAGGATATCCTAAAGAAAAACTAAATCGGTCTGGAGAAATAGGAAATAAAACCCTCACCTCTGTAACCTTAATCTGTAAGTATAAAATAATGCTATCAATTTCAAGAAGTCCAACTTTATAAACCAAAAATAGACTGTTGCAATAAGCACCTGCTATCAAGAAGCCTTGAGTAATGACCTGGCTTGCTCAAACAGCTAAGGGCTTTTTCCTTCAAGCACCAGTAATGTACTTTAGATCTACTCCATGTCATGCTTATTTAGTTTCTTAAACACATTATCCTGAAACCTTCAAAACTGTCTAGATGTCTCAGGGTCTGGTTTGTACTCTAACACAGTAACGTCTTCAGGGCTCGCTGTGACAGAGCTGAGTGTCCCCACCCTAACTGACTCCTCTATCAGCTACCAGGGTGTCCTTTCCCAGGTCTATGGACAACCGGGCTGGTTAGGTCTGCCCATGGAGGCAAGCAGGTGCTGGGCTGGGGATGTGAGGAAACGGAGAGGCTGTGCATTCTGGACTGTGACACCTCTGCCCCAGCTGAATCTGAGAACTACTCTGCCCCCACCCCTAATTCCGGAGGTCAGGGGACATTGCTAGCTAATGGAGGGCACCGTTTTTTCACTTTCTCTTCAGTCACTAAAAAATGAAACACTGAAAAATAAAAAAAATTAAAAAAGACTTGACAAGCACATATGCCCTCCATCTGCCACCAACACCGGCTCCCTATCTTCCCCCACCCCACTTATCGACCTTGAGCTCTTACCTAGTAATCCTTATGAGGAAGCTGTCCACTTCTTCCAGAACATTGGGAGACAGGAAAGCAGAGAAATCTGTAGATCCTGGTGAGAGCGACAGCGGAGGCATGTGCTGTAGTGCCTTCCTAGAAGTGTAAGGTGCACAATCAGAACAAACCCAGGCCAACGATACATTTACTAATACAATTTTAGACCAAATAAAAATACATTGTAGGAAGCATATTTGGATTAAACCCTCACTAAGAAACAGTGTTCCTACAGAGAAGCTGGTACATAATACAAATCAGCCTTTTTCCTACAGGGGTCCCAGTGCTAAACTGTTTAATGTAATTTCTTTTCTTTTTTTTAAAGAGTTCCTTTAAGAATTCCTTGAAGAGGTAAAGAGTTTAAGAATCTCTTAAAGAGTTTCTTTAACAGTTTTCTTTAAGTATACACACGACTCTGGTATTCAGTTGGTCACTTCAGTTGAAATTTTGAAAGTCAAGATATTTAACTCAGAAATATATGTTTTTTAAATTTTAGACTTGAGAACAGCATTCTAAATACTGTTTGTAGATAAAGAAAGCATCCAGCAAGAATCCACCTAACCTGTTGTGAAGACAGTATCAGGCATATAAACCTTAAACATATCCAATCTTTGACAACTTGGCATAACTCCACAAAAACAAGGTAGAATTTTTTTCTCCTTCCTGAAAATTCAGTCCATAGAGTAGGGCTGTGCAAGGCAGGCACTCTTGTGTGCCTGGGTGGGGCGTGTGGTGGCCCAGTCGGGTACTGAAGCAGGGTACTGAGCAAAGAGACAGCCTGGCATGGAATGCCAGCCCTGAGAAGGTGAGGAGGGTGTTCAGGCAAGGGCCGGGGAGCTGGGAGGCTGGTTATATGGAGTGGGACTCTTTAAATAAGTAAACATATTAGGGTTGATGGGAGCCAAGTCTCTCACAGTCATAGCAGGGAGCTACAAACTAGAAAGAGAGAAAATCCGAATGAACATGGTAGCACTGGATTAGAAGGATCAGTGTTAACCCAGAGTTTTCAGTGTTACAGAGAAATAAATACAGGAGGCAGTGTGTCTATGTATAAACATGTTTCTGTTACTCATACACAGACATATATTTCCTAGCTGTGTCCACTGAGAGAAGCAACACTCCAACAGCAATGGGTTTAGTTTGTTCAGTTCCTAAACACAACTCTCCAATGAAAGTGACCACGACTCTTGAGAAAAAAGGCTATTTCTAGGACTATGGCAGGGAACATTCAAGGTAAGCCTGGAATATTTTGTTGTAAGGAAGTATTCCAAGATGAAGACATGTCAAAAGGACACATGAACCAGACTGACTGAGTTCCTATTGGCCAAATTTGGGCCAATCTGAGAAGCAATGCTGTGATGGGTAACAACTCCAGGAGTAAAATGGGAATCACGAGTCACGTCGAGTAAAGTCTGATGAGGAATGCTGTATTTACAGTCTCCAATACCTCCTCACAGAATACGAACCCGCACCGTCTGAAGTGCAAGTGCCGAGTCTTAACCACTGGATGGCGAGGCAAGTCCACCCTAACAGTTTTTTAAAAGAAAATTCCCAAAGGTGCTTTATGTTTAAAAATAGATTAGCTTGGTGTCCTTGAAAAGATTTGACTCTTTTGTGACAACAGCCTTCAACCTAGGGCCAAGGTCCAAAGACCTTCAGCTGATCCATCACTGCTTGGTCATGTACCCCAGGAAAGGTCACAGTATACTCGATTATAAAATAGGGGTAATTTTTACACATACATATTACAATGTAAGTAGGTAAAAAATATATAGCAGCTGAAGGTGTTTTATCCCATATAAATTACTATGTAAATGCAAGCAACTGTTCCCCAGTGGATAAGGAATAGGAACGGCGTATGTGACCCAGCCCCACCGTCCCCCAAGACCGAAGCTGAAGGCATAAACAGGAAACAACAGGGCACCTGAGGACCGGCTGCTGACTGAGTCTGCAAGGTCGGAGGGTGTTCAGTGACTCGTCCCACAGGGTTGGAGAGCGAGCACACCGGGACAGGCCGGGAGAGCACAGTGACTTACTGAGTGTTGCGCAGCACTGTCTGGACAAAGGCAGGATTTGTCTCCATGGAAGCCGTCACCAGAGACGTCAGTAGAGACCAATACCATATCGCAGAAGCATCTGAGACTGAGACCCCAGACTTCTTGACTCTCTGAAAGCCAACAGCCCTCAGACCGTGAATTCTAGTGTCACATCCATCACTAAGACAACGCTTTATGTTAATCTGGACATCTGTCAAGCGCAAACAACAAATTCAGTATTGGATTAACGTCTTCAAGTTCAGCAAATGCTAGGCTTCCAACTAAAAGCAAAATAGTAATTCACATTTCAAAAAGAAAATGCTGAAGATATATTATGATGCCAGAAATAAATGGTGTATGCAATGGAGCAAGTATACAATCAATTTGTCAAAAGAGCAGTGACCAATCTAAGGAGTCAAAAGTATCACATGCAAAATTAAGGGTGGCTTACATCTTTCCATCACAATGCTTCATAGGAATTTATGACTCTTGAAAATCAACACAAACTGTATTTTTAAAATCTTGATTAAATACATGGTAAGAAAATGTCTAGAATTTTTCCTAGAGTTCCAAAATTTAGATTTAGTTATAAAACAGCAGCTGGCTCATAGCCATTGTGAGAATTTCTTTTTAATAATCAAGTCCAAATGAATGTCACAGGCATGACTCACTTTTAAGAGCTATCAGAATTTCTTATTTGGGTTGGAGAGGAGGTGGTGAGAAGGTAAAATGGACACAACTTAGAGAGAAGACCATCACAGGGTAAGACAGGAAGCTGCTATTCCACAAGCTTAACTACTTCTTTGCCTAGGGGTGAGACACAAAGACTCTACCTCCCTAGGCCTCAGTTCCTCTGAGTAAAGTAAGAATACTTCTTTTGGCCCAGGAAAGCATTAGGAGAAATGAGACAAAACATGAAGCATTCCGGCTCCCTGAATGAAATAAGCCTGGAAAGAAATCACAGAATTGTGATTATTTCCAAAATGCTATGTGTGAAGCAAGGTTATAATAGTATAAAAATGGAAACAACTGAAATGTCCAAGAAGAAAAAGCTTGTTAAAATTAAGGCACAATCTTAACAACACTAAATAAAGGTGTGCATGAATATATGATAAGACAACATGTTAAAAAGTTACAAAAGAGCATGAACGAAATTATCACCACTTTTGTAAGAAGATACGTAAAGATATACATAAATATACATATGCAAACCTATGTTTAAGTTAAAAAAAAATATATATGTCTGTGTGTATTTACATACATACACAAATATAAGAAAAGGCCTGGAAGGATCCATACCAATGAATTCACAGTTACAATCCTTGAGTAGTAGGATTTTGAATAATATTTTGTTTGTGTAAATATTTCTAATTTTCTAATAAGAAAAAAAAATTTTAATTTAAAAAGACTTTACTGCTTTTCTATAACTTTTCAAAACACTGAATAGGTGAAATAATGACCACTTCGATGTACATGGTGAGAAGCAAATCAGATCTCCAAAGAAAAACAGCCTTTCTACTTCAGAGGTCTTCCTGCCAAAACACAGGACTTCCTCCCTCCCCTCCAGTCCTCTTAGTTAGAAGGGCAAGATGCCTCCTGGTTGACTCACAGAGCTGACTGATGTTGGCATTCTCCAGCAGTGTCACATAGCCAGTGACATTGCTGGGAATGTGCACGTCGCGGACTTCCTGAAGGTCGCTGGCCGTCCTCCCCACAGCTACGGTCACCTGCTGTGGCATGTAGCTCTGGTCAGTGGCCGCCACGGCGATGGACAGGTGCCTGAGTACGACGTCCGGCTTCATTTTTAAACTGGAGAACAAGAAGAGAGAGCAGAAACAACAAATGTTTATACAGGCTGAGAACTGGCAGAGTCCACAGGTCCCACCTCCAAGATCTTGTACGTGATATATACCCAAAGACTGACTCCCCTAAAGGCAACTAACTTGAAAAGCTGGCTACTAGTTCCAAAGTTCTTATGACCTTTTCAAGTTTCTAAAATTCCTTTCAGTTCAAGATCAGTCTTCTAGCTCCTTTTGTTTTAATGCTTACACTTTATATATGTATGTATGTATTTTTGGTTGTGCTGGGTCTTTGATGCTGCTTGGGCTTTTCTCTAGCTGTGGCAAGGCGGGACTACTCTCTAGCTGTGCTGTGCGTGGACTTCTCACTGCGGTGGCTTCTCCTGTCGTGCAGCTCAGGCGTTACGGGTGCAGGCGGCAGGAGTCGTGCCACATGGGCTCAGGAGTCTTGGCTCCCGGGCTCGAGAGCACAGGCTCAAGAGTTGTGGCGCACAGGCTCAGTTACTCTGAGGCATGTGGGATCTTCCCAGGTAGGGCATCGAACCCATGTCTCCTGCAATGGCAGGCAGATTCTTTAAAACTGAGCCACCAAGGATACCCTCTATTTCCTTTTAAGATACCAGTACAGGCAGGAAAAGTATAATATGAACATTCTAATAAAATTCCTTTACCCAATATGAAGCAAGTTCTAACTGTATCCAAAGAACTGAGTAGATTTGCTCATGTATAGATGGCTACAGACCTTATTTATCCTTTATGAGAAAACAGTAATTATTTCTATTTCCACCAACTGAAATCAGCCCATTTTTCGATGGGACGTGATATTTTAGACAGCAGCTTCAGAACACACAGAAACCTCATCGTTGACTGTCATCAGTTTCACCTCAGGATTCTCGACCACTCCATTCCCTCTTTCTCTACCCAACCGGCCAACTTAGTTGCATACACTAAATGTGCAGAAATGACCTTAAAAATTACATCAGATATAAGAAAAGTATCCCTTATCCCTTGTGACACTAACCTTCCTGAAAAACTAGTGAAAAAGATCTGAAGTCAGTATCATAAATACTAGTCAAATGTTAATTTTCTCCCTTAAAATAGCAGTAAAGAAATTATCCATATTTATGAATATACGAACATGGTTATATAATTTCACATGATACTTTTAACTTGATTCTTACAGCATCTTCACAGATAATCACAAGAAGAAAAATATCTAGGCAGTTAAGAACTAGTCTAAAATTTTAGAAAATGATTTTTTTAACACACTGACAGGGTAAGAGAAAGCAAGCAGGTAATTTCCTGGGACCTTCACTCAAGAATCTGGTATTATGGCACCCACCGAATCCAGTGTGAGCGGGCACTGCCATCTGACTGCCAGTAGGATGAAGTTTCTCCATTGGTCATCTTGTCAATGTCTGCAGGGTTGGAGGATGTTTCTATATAAGCATAGCACTTCGCGACAGACTTGAGTTTGTCCATCTCTGGGCTTCTAGTTAGATCTCCAGGGCTCTCTGTAAGAAAAACCAGATTTTATCATGACATCTTTTTCACAAACCATTTTTTAAAAAGGTCATTTAAAATATCTAACAGAAATATTCCTGGCACTTTGGCCCTAGAAAAATAAATGCTCTGTAAAATCTCCTTCTAAACTGGACAACATGTATAAAGAAGAAACTGGCCAAGGACTGCTTCATGCGTTGGTTGTAGTACAGCATAAATCACTGATATATTTTCAAACTACCCAAGAGATGAGAATGGTATCTTATAGCTTTAACTCATATTTTTTTAATTATGAGTGAGACTTTTTAAGCCACTTGTTTGTAAGCCACTTGTGTTTCTGAGTATGGCTTTGTTCTATCCTCATCTACTTGTTACTGGGTCACAAATCTTCTTATCAATTTATACATTTTGTATATATTATGTAATGTATATATCAGTTCATTTCAGTTCAGTCACTCAGTTGTGTCCAACTCTTTGCGACCCCATGAACCGCAGCACGCCAGGCCTCCCTGTCCATCACCAACTCCCAGAGTCCACCCAAACCCATGTCCATCGAGTCGTTGATGCCATCCAGCCATCTCATCCTCTGTCGTCCCCTTCTCCTCCTGCCCCCAATCCTTCCCAGCATCAGGGTCTTTTCCAATGAATCAACTCTTCGCATGAAGTGGCCAAAGTATTGGAATTTCAGCTTCAACATCAGTTCTTCCAATGAACACCCAGGACTGATCTTTAGGATGGACTGGTTGGATCTCCTTGCAGTCCAAGGGACTCTCAAGAGTCTTCTCCAACACCACAGTTCAAAAACATCAATTCTTCAGCGCTCAGCCTTTTTCACTGTCCAACTCTCACAACCATACATGACTACTGGAAAAACCATAGCGTTGACTAGACAGACCTTTGTTGGCAAAGTAATGTCTCTGCTTTTCAATATGCTATCCAGGCTGGCCATAACTTTCCTTCCAAGGAGTAGGCGTCTTTTGATTTCATGGCTGCAATCACCATCTGCAGTGATTTTGGAGCCCCCCAGAATAAAGTGTGACACTTTTTCCACTGTTTCCCCATCTATTTCCCATGAAGTGATGGGACCAGATGACATGATCTTGATTTTCTTAATGTTGAGCCTTAAGCCAACTTTTTCACTCTCCTCTTTCACTTTCAGCAAGAGGCTTTTTAGTTCCTCTTCACTTTCTGCACATAATAAGTAATATTTACTGACTGTTTACTATGAACCAGGCATTTTTCTACACGTTTTCTATGTATTAATTCATTTTAGAGATGAGGAAACTAAGGCAAGTAAGTAACTGCCCAAGGTCAGAGTTAGTTAAAAAAAAAAAAATACTGTCACAATGTTACAAAACATACCTTTGTTCCCTAAAATGTTATTTGTCTTTTGACTCTGCTTATGTTTTTGCTGGACAGAACTTTAAATTTACATACAGTCTAACTTACTAATCTTTTCTTTTGTAGTTTCATGTCCTACTTAGGGAGGTTTTCCCATGTCAGGGCTTTTATAAAGTGGAATTCCTTCCTTCTAGCACTCTTACAGCTTTCTTTTTGGTTGAACTTTTTAATCCATCTGAAATTTATTTGATTAAATGGGTTAAGAATCTAGTTTTATTTTTTTCTCCAAATGGCTAACCAGTTTCCTAACCCAATTTGTAGGCTAATTCACTTCCTGCCCTGACTTGTAATGCTAACTAACTACATCTGGTACCATGTTCCCACATGCAACTGGGTCTATTTCTGGACTGTTAGGCTCCACGGAGCTGCCAATTCACATTATCAACTTTTGCTGTGGTCACCAGTGAATCTGTAGTGGCTTCCCTCATTTATTCAACAACTGTTCACTGAGTACCCACTGTGTGGCATGTATAGTTCTGGGTCCCAAGGATAATTAAGAGAATAAGACAGACAAAAATACAAGTAAATAATAATGCTACAACTTCAGGTAATAAGTGCCATTTAGACTTTTAAACCTGCAAAAGGGACTGTGATCAAAGGGGGTAAGTGGTGGCTTCAGTCAAGGGTAATGAGGAGAGGCCTGCCACATCTGAGTGCAGACTTAGGTGATGAGAAGGCAGTTGGGTTAAGTATAAGGCGAGGGGGAGAGGAAGAAAGAGAGAGGGGAAGGGGAGAGCAGTTCACATTCTTCTGCTACAAACTGGTCACTATATTTTCAGAAATAAAAACAGGGAGGAGTGCTGGCTCATCCTGTCAATAAACAATCACTAGGAAGAAATGATCACCAGGCATCCTCAAGAACAGCCCCACCCCCATGCACATACCTTTTTCTTTTTGTACTAGCTGATCCAGAGACTCCTTCAGAACAGAGGCCCTCATGGTGCTCATATTATTGCAGTGGTCCAACATGGGGTAGGGGATGACAGTGCTGGAGAGCCGGTTTCGATGCAGGAAGCGCAGGATCATCGACGCATGGACATCCAGGCCCTCCTTGGACTCTGAAAATATGTCTATGAAACCTAAGCAGAAAAAGTCCATTTTTGATGTTTTGGGGAACCTACCACAATAGGTTCCACATCCCTTGCCTGGTGGCCTAGAGGAATTATCTGAATCAAAAACTACCAATCCTCTCTGGTAGTTTCAGCTTTAATCATTTAAAACTCTAAAGATGTTTTTAAGAAATGAACTAGTGGTGATCTCAATTTCAAAATTAATTTCACTGTAGTTTCACAGAGATTTTAGAACACTTAGAACAATGATAATTTCTTTCAATCCAAGCTTCCAATTTTTATAAGTTTAATTTATAAATCTAAATACTAAGTAGAAATTTTTGAAGAAGTTTTGCATATTGAATATAGGCTAGGAATAATGTTTATCATGGTAGAATGTAATGGCGTAACTGCTTTTATACTAAGCTGCAGAAGATAATGATAATGAAAATACAACCATTACCCTGACCACAATTCTTGACTGCATTTTATAGTTTTCAAGGTCCTTCCACAGACATCATTTCAGTCAGTCCCCACAATAAGTGGTGGGGGTAGAGGGTGGAGAGGAGAAGGCACCAAAGGGACTGGTATTCTCCTCTTACAACTGAGCAAACAAGGCTCAGCTGACACACCAAGACAACAACAAGGGGTAGGACTGGAAATAGCCACTGGATTGCTTTCAAGTGCTTCCTCCACCATTCCAGTCTTTTCTCTCCGAGGTGGCTCCTCTGAAGTCTCCCCGATCTGTCCCTTCCTCTGGTCACTGTCTAGACTCTGGCCTCAACACCTCCGTTCATACACCCACCCAGATATCCTAAGTGGCTCCCCTGGCTGCATTCTGTCTCACGTTAACCTCCGTAACCTTTCAAAATCACAAAACAGGCCACATCTAAAGTGAAGTGAAAGTCACTCAGTTGTGTCCAACTCTTTGCTCAACTCCATGGACTATACAGTCCATGGAATTCTCCAGGCCAGAATACTGGAGTGGGTAGCCTTTCCCTTCTCCAGGGGATCTTCCCAACCCAGGGATTGAACCCAGGTCTCCCGCATTGCAGGCGGATTCTTTACCAGCTGAGCCACAAGGGAAGCCCAAGAATACTGGAGTGAGTAGCCTATCCCTTCTCCAGCAGATCTTCCCAACCCAGGGATTGAACCCAGGTCTTCTGCATTGCAGGCAGAGTCTTTACCAGCTGAACCATAAGGGAAGGGGCAGAATCAGATGGGCCACTTCTAGGGCTCAGTTTCTCCTCAGTCTCATGTTTAGCTTCAAAAATTAAAGCAGTTTTCTTCTGCTCTAATGTAATCTTTTTGTTTCACACTTAAAAGCAGTCTCTCCTGTGGAGTTCTGGAATCCTGCCTTTGATATTATAGGTTCGGCTACAATAACATGCTTCCAACTGATGTGCACACGACCCAGACAGCCAAGTGAAGAGAGAATAAATACGGCAGCTGTTCCTGGAGCTCAGACATGCTTATAGATTTGGGAGGGTTTTGTTTGTTTGTTTCTCTTTTACTTTCTAATTAAAACAAAAGTACATATATTATCATTGTATTACTGGATGAATTGTCACAAGCTGAGCACACCCAAGTGAGCAGCACCTAGAGCAAGATTCCAGAAGTCCACAGGAGAAACTGCTTTTAAGTGTGATTCTGCCTCTACACAAAACCAGGAGCCCCTGATTTGATTTCCCAAGCCCCAGAAGTTTATGCCATTCCTCATATCTCCTCTCACAGTTCTTCTTAACGGACACCCAAGGTAATACCCAGACTTCACATGATGCTGCTGCTGGTACTGCACTGATCTGCTCCGAACAGACTGATGCTTGTAATGGAAAACTTTTATCACATGGTGAAACAAGCAATGAATCTGGTAAATGGGCTATCTTTTTCTTAACCATTCAGCACTCATACAAAGAGATACGAAAGGAGTGCATGCCAGTCTAGGTTAGACAGAGGGACCATGAAAGTGGGATTCCACCAGAGAGGTGAGCTCAGCTTACTAAGTTTCAGTCTAGGATTATGATTTTTTTAAAAAAAAAAAAAAAGGAAAAACTCTTTTCAGTTAAAATAAAAGATAAAATATTTCAGTAGAAAGTCCTAAGTCACAACCCTGCCAGAGAAGGTCTGGACCCCTGATTAGGGATCTGGACCCCTAGCTTTTCCAGCCAAGTCCCCACCGCTCCTTAGGATCACTCAGAGTAACAACACATTAAGTGCTGGTGGATGCCCTGGTCTCCACTCCTCTCCCTCCTCCCAAAACATCTCTTTAAGGTGTTCAAAAGCTCCTGATGCTACCCATATGCTGGTAATACAGAGGTGGGGGGAATACAAAATGCCAAAAGTTAGCTATGCATAATTCAACGTGTGATTTTTACTGCCATGAGAACAAGAGAAAAATTAACATGTACAGGCTATCTATAATTCTCTATAAAAATTTCATAATTCAAGACAATCTGAGGAAGAGCAGAAGTAGGCATTCTTCATTAATATACAGAAACCCTCCTTCCCTAGCTCAGTACATCCTCAGCAGGAAGCCAGAGAGGTCAATCAGAGTCACATTTATGGATCCAATGAGTCTGTTTGCCTCCCTGCTGCCTGAGATCCTCTGTGGTAAATATTATGACTCCAAGTACACAAAGCAGGAAAGCTCCTGGACAAAATGAACTGAACCAAAAGGATGATGTGCCAAGTTTAATTTTTTCCTTTCAAACTCAACTGCTTTCTCACTAGGAAAAAACAAGAAAAGGTAATTTTATTTTGATTCTGTTTCTGAGCTCCCTAAATAAAACCATCAAAAAATATAGACAAAGTGTTTTCATAGAGACAATGTAGAGGTACTGTTTCATCTTAAGCTATTTTTATTCTCACAAATTCCAGAGCAATGGGTTTCTAAAAATGAAAAAACTGGGTGCCTACTAAGTGCCAAACTACTAAATGTGAGGACTCGGCAGAAGTAAAGGAGCTGGTAGGATAAAAGTGAAGACAGATATTTAGAAACAAGTGAGTAATAATTAATTAATTAGAACAGTGATATGTTGCAAAAAAAAAAAAAAAAACCCAAATACACAATGCTAAGAAAGCCTACAGCTGGAGCCAGGGAAGGCTTCTCAAGAGAGTGAAACACAGAGATCCAGTAAGGAAGGTGGCCTCATGACAAAGGTTCACGAAGATTTTCCCAGATGGGGAAATCAAATCAGGGCCTCCTGGTTCATGAAGATGCCACCACTGTCTGGGGAGCACAAGAAATAATTACACTCAACACACATTCAGATCACGAGCATAGTGAAAGCTATCAGAAAATCATGACTATTTCATGATGCCCACAAGCTTGACTAATTACAACCCATGTTACAGCAAAGCTCATTTGGGCTCTAAGAGAGCATTCTTCAGCATTCAGCCCTCAGATGAGGGTCTCACCTGGAACAAGAGAGCAGGCTTGCAGCTGTCTGATGATATGGCTCAGCTCTCCCTGAAGGTTAGCTCCACTGGAATTCTTGAGGGCCTCCAACATGTTCTCAGCATCAACCGTACCATCACCCTCAGCATCAAATTGGGCAAAGGCCTATAAGACAAGAGATGTAAGAAAATTAGGTATGAGTTCCAAATTTTGAATAACTGACACTTTTTAAGACCGGATTTTTGTTGTTGTTGTGGGAAGAGTTCATATATATCATTCAAAGAGCAAATAAGTTTGGGATAGTAATTCACGATGTTCTGCAGAACATATGTGGACAAGTATTGCTACCTGTAGGCATAACATCCAACATCATCATCTCATCTCTTTCAAGAGAGTAAGCCCCGTCTCCAAATGATTTCAGAAGAAAGCAATCACTGCAGAAATGTTCAACTGGTTCAGTTCAGTTCAGTTGCTCAGTCGTGTCCAACTCTTTGTGACCCCATGAACCGCAGCACGCCAGGCCTCCCTGTCCATCACCAACTCTCAGAGTCTACCCAAACCCATGCCCATTCAGTCGGTGATGCCAACCAACCATCTCATTCTCTGTCATCCCCTTCTTTTCCTGCCCTCAATCTTTCCCAGCATCAGGTCTTTTTCAATAAGTCAGTTCTTTGCATCAGGTGGACAAAGTATTAAGAGTTACAACTTCCGCATCAGTCCTTCCAATGAATATTCAGGACTGATTTCCTTTAGGATGGACTGGTTGGATCTCCTTGCTGTCCAAGGGACTCTCAAGAGTCTTCTCTAACACCACATTCAAAAGCATCAATTCTTCTGTGCTTAGCTTTCCTTATAGTCCAACTCTCACATCCATACATGACTACTGGAAAAACCATAGCCTTGATTAGACAGACCTTTGCTGGCAAAGTAATGTCTCTGCTTTTTAATATGCTGTCTAGGTTAGTCATAACTTTCCTTCCAAGGAGTAAGCGTCTTTTAATTTTATGGCTGTAATCACCATCTGCAGTGATTTTGGAGCCCAGAAAAATAAAGTCAGCCACTGTTTCCCCATCTATTTGCCATGAAGTGATGTGACTGGATGCCATGATCTTAGTTTTCTGAATGTTGAGCTTTAAGCCAACTTTTTCACTCTCCTCTTTCACTTTCATCAAGAGGCTCTTTAGTTCTTCACTTTCTGCCATAAGGGTGGTGTCACCTGCATATCTGAGGTTACTGATATTTCTCCCGGCAATCTTGATTCCAGCTTGTGATTCCTCCAGCCCAGCATTTCTACACATAAATTAAATAAGTAGGGTGACAATATACAGCCTTGATGTACTCTTTTCCTATTTGGAACCAGTCTGTTGTTCCATGTCCAGTTCTAATTGTTGCTTCCTGACCTGCATACAGGTTTCTCAAGAGGCAGGTCAGGTGGTCTGGTAGTCCCACCTCTTTAAGAATTTTCCACAGTTTATTGTGATCCACATAGTCAAAGGCTTTGGCATAGTCAATAAAGCAGAAATAGACGTTTTTCTGGAACTCTCTTGCTTTTTCGACTGGTTACAAAGTACCAAAAACAAAGCATTGGCTTAGGGTAGCATCTCAGGTTTAGTAGGGCTTTTTACTTTAAACTCTCTTTGGACCTCAGCGCTAACTTGGTTTATCTGCTTTACAGCCCTGTTTACACTAACCTTTAACTATAATCTAATTTCACCCTGTTCATGTTGGGGAACCGGGCACAGCATGGGATTTGGCTTGTCACTAACTGGCCATGTGACTTCACACAACAACACTCCCTTGCCTCCATAAGCCTCAGCTTCTTTTTTCTTTGGCTGTGCTGTGCAGCATGTGGGATCTTAGTTCCCAGATCAGGGATAGAACCTGTGCCCGCTGCACTGAGAGGCTTAACCACTAGATGGGGAAGTCCTCCATCCTGTTCTTTGCTGATTAGACCCAGTCAGGAAAGTTGAGCTTAATTTGGAAGTCACACACCCAAAGCAAATAAGATAGATGAGATCAGAAGAAACAGACTGTGAGGAAGATGAGACTAGAAACTGCCCTGTGAGAAAAGCTTGGACTCTCCAGTGAGGAGAAAGATGACTGGGAGTAACAGCCTCCATTTCAAACATGGATGGGCTATTACAGGAAGGAGTAGTTATAATTAAGGTCATCAGATGGAAGTTAGAGGGAAAAGCTCATCATAAAGATGGATGCATCTGTTGTTAGTGGGGTGTAAAGATGGATTAGGACGCTCCGGACGGAATGCCCAACTCATCCCTCAAAACTTCAGTTAGCAAAAGCTGGACAAGGAGCCATCAAGAGTCTTCAAAGACGTTACACTAAACAAATGCATTTACCTCTGCTCCCTCCTGAAATTCCACTAAGACAATATTATTATAAAGGGAAATTTTATTATTATAAGTGTAAGGCCAAAGCAAACAGGAGATATTTTGGAAGCTGGGAGGCAGATGGATATCTGGGACAATTGGATAAACTGGAATATGGACTGGGTGTTAATAAAACAGATATTAACAGGACAGTGAAGACCACTAACTGAAAAAACTAAGTTACAGAAGAGTATTAGATAGAAAATGATCTCATATTAGTTTAAACAAAAAGCAACTATGCACTTTCCACACTGGTACCAAACATACATAGATTTATTAGCAGAGAGTCTCTTGGACTGCAAGGAGATCAAACCAGTCAATCCTAAAGGAAATCAACTCTGAATATTCATTGGAAGGACCAATGCTGAAGCTGCAGCTCCAATACTTTGGCCACCTAATGTGAAGAGCTGACTTACTGGCAAAGATTCTGAAGCTGGGATAGATTGAAAGCAAAAGAAGGTGACGACAGAGGATGAGATGGTCAGACAGCATCACTGATTCAATGGACATGAATTTGAGCAAACTCTGGCAGATGGTGAAGGACAGGGGAGCCTGGCGTGCTGCAGTCCATGGAGTTGCAAAGAATCGGATATAACTCAGCAACTGAACAACAACAATAATCTGAAAGAGTACATATCAAGATATTAAAAATGGCAATATGACAATCTACATAGGTTGATTTTTTATAGTGATAAAGAGGAAATTATAAACATTAAAACATTTGAAGCACATCCTAATATGAAGAGTAGAGCCAATGGGTGTGGAGGGAGGCAGAGCAGAAGCACAGCCTCTGTCTGCCCTGAGGCCCCTGGACTTGAATAACAGCACCAATAACAGCTCTTTCACATTGTAGCACAGGGAGGAAACAGTAATACTGTATGATTCAAAGTCTGAGGGGATTAGCACAGCGGTAACCCACTCAATGTGGAATGACAGATGGTTTGGGAAGCTCTGAATTAATATTTGAGCACTCACTAAATTTTAAGCAGTGCACAAACCATTTACTCCACCTAACAGCAAGATTACTATTAACCTCCTCATTTTAAAGTTGTACATTTTACAGAGAGGTCAGAAAACTTGCCCAAAGTCACACAACTAGTATTTGACTTCAAGGCTCCAGAGCTCAGGTTCTTCACCACAGGCCATTGTTCTCTTTCCTTTGACCAGATAACCCCTGGGGTTCCTTGCTGTCTGAGACCAAGTGCTCAAAACGTCTCTCTTATCCATCCCTTTCCTCCATCTTCTAACCCTTGCTCTCGGCACCTTGTGCCCGGGCTTACTCAACATCAGCCTTAAAGCTGAGACTCACTCTAAACCGCAAGCAGCGCTCAAGCCCTACTCCCACCAGAACTTCAGCACTTCAAGTGCCACCTGCATCTCAAGTGCTGTCTGTTCCCAACTTCCCACACAACTCTTGCCGTTTAGGGCTAGTGAAAATTCTATATGAGCAAGGCTATACGAATAAGTGACATTTTTCTATTTTTAACAGACTCTGTTGATCCGTCAATAGTTAACGGATATGACCAAAAGAATTTTCAAACAAAAAATAAAGAGAGTTTGGGTGAGGAAAAAAAAAATCAGAACAGTGCTGCTAACAGCTTCACCGAACAAATATGTAATTTCCTAACACTTGGGAAGTTGTCCTTAAAAAATGCAGAGGTTTTTGAAATCTACCACTTAGCACCTAGTTTGTCTCACAGGAGCCAATTTACTTAGCACTTATTTAATACCAGCTGACAGGGAGCCACTTATGCCTGACCTGGGCTTGGCTCTGTGCATACTGGGATGTCAGGGTGGAATCCTGGCTCTCCAGAGTCCCCACGGCCTAGGAGAAGACAGATCCAGAAACCAGCAGCAGCAATGTGATGGTGTGACCATTACAATAACAGAAGAAAGAGCATAACAAGTACAAGAGCTAATACTCACTAAATTCCACAATCCTAAGGCTGGTACCATCACTTTAACTAGACAGGGAAAGAGGTAAGGGATTTTGTTCAAGGTCACATGGTTAGGACTGGTAAATGATGGAGCTTGGATGGGACTTCCAGTATGATTTGGGACCCCCACATTGTCAACCACTGTGACCTGAGCTAACAGATACTCTGGAGGCCAGAAGCCCAGGAGTGGAAGAGGCATTTGGGGAAAATGGCCCTCAGGAAAATGGGGAGCCACTCAAGTTCCTAAAGCAAGACAGTACACAATGAAGTGGGAGTCTGGCAATCAGGGAAAGGCAAAACAGAGCGGTGACCTTTCCTCCATAGTTCTCGAGGATTGTGAAGCTCTCCAAAAGAAGCCTATACCATCATGTCCCCCACAGCAAAGCATATAGAACCAGAACAACCTCCAATTCAGCCAGGATCGTCCTCTCTGCACTGCCTCATCACTATCAATGGCTAGCACTCACTGAAGACTTCCTGTGCGCTGGAGGAGCACAGGCAGGTGGCGGGGGCCTTGGATCCTCATGCAGAGCAAGACCACAGAGTGTGCTCTAAGTGTCAAAAGAACCTGTCCAGAACAGGAAATAAGAGCCTCAAGGGAAGGAGTGAAAATACAATGATACAGAAGCCATCTGAATCATGCCACAGGATAGGCTTGGTCCCGACCGTCCTGACCAGGTGATGGGGCCAAGGAGGGGAATCTTGGAGAACGCACAGAAGAAAGGTCCACACACTGGACAAGGCAAGCGTCTCACAGGGGACAGAAGTAGGTGAGGTCAGACAGGGAGACAGGCCAGCCTGCAGCCTTCGCCTCATTCCGAGGAATATGTACCTGATCCCTTTGGCAGTGAGGAACGCTTACAGGCTCTCAGCTGAGGGGTAAGCCCGATTCCTCTTCATGGTACATACACGTGGCTCTCATACTCTGTCTTGAGGGGCACAGAATTACATCTGCATGACTCTATTTGCATAGTTTTTAGGCTCAGAGCCATTCTAAATTAATCAATACTATGATATGATAATGCCAAGATGGTATTTTTCTCCAAATTTCCTTTAAACTCCAGTAGTGACTAAGAATCTTTTTAAGTTTTCACTAAAACTATATTTAACTGCTTCCTCAATGTCAATAAATATCTTCTTGGGAATTCTCTGGCAGTCTAGTGAGAATCTAAGCTCTCACTGCCGAGGACCCAGGTTCAATCCCTGATTGGGGAACTAAAATCCCACAAGCCATATGGTGTAGCTGGAAAAAAAGAAAGAAAAGAATTATCTTCCTATTAAAAGGTAACGGATTGATTATAAAATATGAAGCTGGAGAATGAGGACTGTCCAATCGAACACTGGCTCTGAGCAGGGACTATGCTAAGACAATAAATAAATGAATAAAAAAAGTCCTTCAGACTTCACAACCCTACAAATTTCATAAAGTAGGCACCAAAGCTAATATGGCAAATTAATCAAATAAGACCTGTTCATCCTAAATTCCCAACTCCAAGCCATCTGCTATCATCCTGTGCGCAGCACTTTTTTCCTGCACTACAGCAAACACATGATCTACTGGAAGCATATCATAGTAAGAGCACAATATCTAATCTCTAAGTCAAATAAGAATTTAATTTTAACTCCAATTCCTCGTCTGCATTGAAGTCAATTAAATACTGCTCCTTGTGAGCAAATCAAAGACTCCTTTTCCATGGACTACACCCATCAAGAGAAGAGGTGAGTTGTAACCATAAAATGATAACGTTTCAGACTTTGCTCACCGGTATAACTTCAAGAATTTCTTTAGGACAACACCTCAAGCAAGCAAGGTCACAGGAATGTGAATGCAAGACAGCTGGACAGACATGATGGCAGCAGGAGCCGAAAGAACCAACACATACAATGTAGAAATTCTCACCATTACACTAGTAAATCCTATACCCCGACGAGAACCTGCTCTAAAATTTGGTCACTGCCTGCTTCCTAGCCTTGATCTCCTTCTGCTGCTTTCTATGATCTAGCCATGTGAATCAAAGATGGTGAAACTGTAACCCAGTATCTGTTCTCCTCTTCCTCAGTAATTTAACTACTGGCTTTTAGCTGAATACATGGCCATGGAATAAGGGATCTTTCCCAACCTCCCTTGCAGTTGAGTGTGGCCATGTGACTGGGTTTGGTCAAAGGGGTTTGTGGCCCTCTCCTTCCCTTTCCCTTTCCAACTGATGGTGGAAAGCAGCAGCAAAGGAATCATGTGGGTCACTAAGTGCAAGGTGACTGTGGAAGACAGCACAAGATGGACAGAGCCAGTCCCTGGCAACTGTGAAACTTGCACATGTCAATCCTGGACTGCCTACCTGGACTTTTACATTAAAAGCTTCTTAATTGTTTAAAGCAGTGATGCACTGGATTTTCTGTCCCTTGAAGCAGTTTGTAGCCCAAAGACATCATACCATTCTTCCAGATTCTCTATTCTGTGGACATTGGGCTTGTGCATCTGACACCCTCTGTCTGAAACAGGGCTCACACCTTCTGCTCCTTGTTTGCTTTCATTCTTCAAATCTGAGCTGAAAAGTTACTTTCTCATGTATGTCTTCTTTGACTCCCTGGATGAGGTCAAATACTCTTGCTATTTTTTCATTATGCTTTCCCTTGAATAACTCACCACACCTACAAATTTCTGGGGTAATGTACATCTCTTTCAGTACTAAATATTCTTTTTTTTTTTTAATGTGGACCATTTTTTAAAATCTTCATTGAATTTGTTAGAATATTACTTCTATCTTGTACACCTGCTCAGTTACTAAGTCCAGTCTAACTCTTTGCAACCCTGAGCAAGAATACTAGAGTGGGTGGCCATTTCCTTCTCCAGGGGATATTCCCAATCCAGGGATCAAACCAGAATGTCCTGCATTGGGAGGCAGATTCTCCACCACTGAGCCAGCTTCTGTCTTGTTTTGGCCTTTTGGCCCCAGGTCATGCGGGATCTGAGTTCCCTGACCAGGGATTAACGAGACTCCCCTACACTGGAAGGTGAAGTCTTAGCTACTGGATGACCAGCGAAGTCCTAAGCAGTAGATACTCTTTAAGAGTAAGTATCTTGCTATGTCCACTGTCATTCAAGTCCTTGGCACTCAGTATATGCCCAACAAGCATTTGCTCAGTGAAAGAATGGATAAAGTCATAGCCCTTGCATGAATTCTGGACCACACCTCGAGGACTTCTAGGCCGTATATTACAGGACTCTTGAAGCTCTATTCCTGTCAGACACGCTCACAATTGTAAACACTTTCCCTCCATTGTCTTTAGATCCTGCAAGATATCTGCATAGCTCTTTCTGACTGCTTCACTTTCTCATTATACGTCTAGCACTAGAGTGGAAAGTACTGGGAATTCCCTGGTGGTCCAGTGGTTAGGACTCTGCACTTTCACTAGGAAGGACCCAGGGTTTGATTCCTGGTTGGGGAGCTAAGATCCCACAAACATTGCAGCCAAAAAAAAAAAAAAAGCAAATTCCTGGAGGTTTAAAAAAAAAAAAAAAGGAGACCTTTCACTAAGTAACATGACTGACATTTTCAAAAGCTGGATGCCTTACAGGTATTCTTAAAAAGAAAATATAACACACACACAAACTACGTTGTCTGAACTCTAGGCACATAGAGGAAAACATTTTAAAAATATTTGAGAAGCCTCTGGTTTTAAAGTGTAAACCAGTCTCTAATGGCATTAAAATACCTTGTCTGTTTTGTTTATGTACTCATGCTTCATTGACAGTGAATATACTACATGGTTTACGCATTTTCACAAATTAAGTACCTTTTTGTTATAACATTGTGGACTTAATGAAAGAGGGCCTTAAGCTTGTAGTGTGACATAAGGCAAACAAACAAAAACCAAGAAATCTGAGTGACAGGCTCAGTTTCATCAATGACTCACAGGGTGATGCTGGATCAGTTTGCTTCTTAACTCTAAAATGAAGTGTCTGGTACAGATAATTCCTAAGATCCCTTCCAAGGAAAATATTTTGCTGCTATATCAATTTCTGTTAATCACTTAACAAAGATGATTTTGGTGATTATGCCCCAAATTGTATAATCACAAGTAGTCACAGGAAACCTGGTATTTGTCCATTAGTTGTAGGTTCTAGGGAGGTTTAAATGAGACTAAAATATGATCCTTCAAAGATCTAAAAACCAATGTGGGTTCTGGAAAAGCTAGTTTCTGCGAGATGAGAATGGCTTTCAGAATGTGAATTTTTCCAATATATGTTATTCTCCTCCCACATTCGTTAGGACCCGACACTAGACTCAAAAGGTGCCTCTGCAAAAACCCATTAGCCAATAAAACCGAATGGTTTTCATGGCCACTCCTTTGATCCCTGCACTACAATCTCCTTAGGCCATCCTGGAGGGGCAGCTGATGCAGCGTCAGACAACAGCACAAAGGTCTGTGCTACAGCAACATGCAAAGACATCTTATCCAGTACTTCTGAGCCAGAACGGCCCAGCAGAGGCTTTCCACAGCTCTAGGAAAGGTTAGAGAGATTGACAGTGGGCTCCCAGAGTGAACTCTCGGCTGGAAGCTCCCACTGTGGGTCCAGGCATACTCAACCTCCTATTCTCAGAAGCTGCCAACCCTACAGGTTCCTGCCCAGCCTCTCCAAAGCCACTGCCTACCTCTTCATGCCCTTAGGGCCGACCGCCCTGCCCCCGCCCCACAATCGCTAGTCAGTCCTGACCTCCTCGAACCGCTCGCCAGAGAAGCCGGCGCCACGAGCCTCCAGCAGCTCCCCGAACTGCTCCAGGGTGACGGACTCTTCGCCGCGGCCCAGGCGCTCTTCCAGCCAGCGTAACAGCGCGCCGTGGTGCCTGGACACCAGAGACTCGCAGGGCGGCGCGGGCCGCAGAGCAGCCGCCGCCTCTCGCAGCCGGGCCGGCTCCAGCAGCGCCGCGGCGGGCGGCAGCGCCGGGGCCGCGGGGCCCTGGCCGGGGGTCGTGCCCGAGTCCGCGGCCCAGTCCTGGTGCGGGCCCCAGCCCTCACCCCCGGCGGCTGCCGCCTCGTCTTCACTGCTGTGACTCGGAGCGTTCCCCATGAGGTCTCCGTCTCGGGCGCCCGGCTCTGCTGCCGCCGCCGCCGCCTCCCCGCCACGACCTGTCAACCTCCGACGGCACCCGGCGGGCGGGGACCGGGAAGGGACGACGGCGGCGGCTGCGGCTTCCGGCTTCCTAGCCGACAAGCGAGGACTGCTGTCGCAAAGGCGCCGTTAAGCGGACATCACCAGCTGTCGTGAGACAGCAAGCCGGGGACAGCCTGATTTCCAAGAGGGCGCTGCTGTCATTACCTCTACGTAACCCGCAGCCTCCTTTGCTACCATCTTTGTTGGGGGCGGACAACCTGCAGGCCAGAATATCCTCTCGCTAGTCTCTTCCTTAGTATCTCTCAATAGTCGCTAGCTATGCTACAAAAGTACGAGGACTGTTGGAGCCTGGGAGTGAGCTTTTCGCCAAACACTTTCCCTTCCAGTGCCGCGCTGTCCCCTTAGTGACCTGCGGACCCGGGAAAGCGCGCGTCGCGCCGGTGACGTCGCGGCCGGCTCTCCGCCATCTTAGCTGTGGACCGAGAGGTGGCAACTTCGGAGGAGCCAAGAGGGGTACGGCTGCGTAAATGCCGGGGCTCGGCGGGCGTGGGCTCTGGCTGGGCCTGGCCGTGGCCGTGGCGGCGGCGGCTGCGATGGCCGCACGGCTGATGGGCTGGTGGAGTCCCCGCGCCGATTTTCGCCTTTTCATACCCGAGGAGCTGGCCCGCTATCGCGGCCGCCCAGGGGACCCGGGCCTCTATTTGGCCTTGCTCGGCCGCGTCTACGATGTGTCCTCCGGCCGGAGGCACTACGAGCCCGGGGCCCACTATAGCGGCTTCGCAGGTATTAGCAGGGCGGTTCACGCCTTTTCCTGCTACGACGCGGGCGGTAGCCGCCTGCGCTTCATTCATGCACGTATTCATTTATTCGTGTGTTCATTTCCTTTTTTCCTCCCCACATTTCGTCAGACCAGCGTGGGGTGCGGGCTCAGCTGCATCATCCATCTGGTGTGTTTTAACTATGGGCAACTGTCACCGGCCTCTATTCTCCCTGTCTTTTCCCACTGCTCCTCCTGACTAGTTTGGAGAAACACATCCTTTTCCTCTTGTCAGTTACACTTTACCGGCCTGCAGAAGCTCCCAGGACCTGCTTTTGTGCCACATTGCGTGGCTCTCAGGGCACAGAGATGAGTTGCTGCTCTCAGGGTTCCCCTGCTGATTCCAATCATTCCTTCAGTGTGTCCCAGTGAGAAGTGACTTCCTTTCCCCCATCCCAGGTTTCCCTAAAAATAGTACATTTGGTTTGCTTCTAGTACAAATGCTTTTATCTGTCTTCCGTGGGACCCAGGTTGGATCCCTGGTCAGGAAACTAAAAGTTTGAATGCTACCTGCAGGGAAGGTTGACGATCCCACCAGCCGCAAGTAAGATCTGCTGCAGCCAGATAAATATAAAGTTCATCAGGTTAGAGCACAGGGAAGGAGTCTGGCCATCTTTGTAGTCCTTCAGTACTTAGAACAAAGTTGGGGCATATATTAGTCCACAAAGAACATTTGTCAAATGAGGCTTATTCTAACCCTATTTTACAGCCAGGGAGGATTGGAGGATGTAATTTGTCTAAAGCCCTCACAACTAAGTCCTGACTAGGACCTCCCCTTTTAGAGATGTTGCTTTACCAGCCCAGAGGAATGACCACCTCCCAGATTAAAAGAGAAGAAGCAAATGAGGAGCAAGCCTAAGGCCAGTGACTAAGCTGATATTAAATAAGCATTGTCCATTTGTCATTATCTCTGGGGAGTTGGGAAGCTGCCTCTGGCACTTAAATATAAGGCACATCCCTGTCTCTAGGGAGAGCTTGAAAAGTAGCAGCACTGACAAAGAAGGAGTTACGAGCAGTTGATGATGCTGAGGTCCTCAAACAGTCCAAGAGAGGGAAAGGATTTATCCAGGGCTGCCCAGTGAGTGAGCAGCAGAGATGCAACTGAAATCAAGTGTTTTATTCACCTGCCAGGTGAGGACACTTGGATGCACTCCCACCATGCCCTGATGCAGCTGTCATGGCTGTATGCATGTGTGAGCAAAAACCTCTCCCTTTCTGGGGTGATTATTCTTTTGCAATGTGCTCTCCTGTGGAGTGAGTTTCTTTGTGCCCCATGTTACTCACCATCCATTTATTAACCACCGCCATGTAGCCCGCCTTGTCCGCAACCCCCTACACACTCTAGTAGGGAAGCAGATACATTCCCTTATTCATTTGCTCAGTCAGTATTTTTTATTAAGATATTCAGATGGTATATTCACCCTTTTAGACAGTAGAATTTAGTGGTTTTTAACATGGGAAGTGGTGGCTGAGCTGGTAAAGAATCGGCCTGCAATGCAGGACACCCCAGTTTGAGTCCTGATCAGCAAGATCCCTGAAGGAATAGGCTACCAACTCCAGTATTCTTAGGCTTCCCTGGTGGTTCAGACAGTAAAGAATCCACCTGCAATGTGGGAGACCTGGGTTCGATCCCTGGGTTGGGAAGATTCCTTGGAGGAGGGCATGGCAACCCACTCCATTATTCTTGCCTGCAAAATCCCATGGACAGAGAAGCCTGATGGGCTACAGCCCATGGAGTCACAAAGAATTGGACAGGACTGAGCGACTAAGCACACACAACATGGGAAGCTGTGTGAATATCACCACTGCCTTATTCCAGGGCATTTTATCACCTCCCCAAAGAAACCCCATTTTTGTTAGGAGTCATTCTCCATCCCCTCTGACTACTTGGCCCCTGGCAATCAGTATCTACTTTCCGTCTCAAAGGTTTGCCTCTTCTGGCATTTCCTGTTCATGAGTCATACTTGTGACCTTTTGTGTCCGGCCTCATTCACTTGGCAGGTTTTCAAGGTCCATTCATGATGTGTTGGCATGTATCAGTGCTCTATCCCTTCTTATGGCCAAATAATATTCCGTTGTGTAGATTTTGTTGATCTGTTCATTATTTCTTGGATATTTAGGTTCTTTCCACCTTTTGCTTATTATGAATAATGCTGTTATGAGCATTATGTATAAGTTTTGTGTGGACATGTGTTTTCAGTTCTCTTGTGTATATACCTAGGAGGGGAATTGCTGAGTCATATGGTAACTCATATTTAACTTAATTTATATTTTTTGGTTGTGCTGGGTCTTCATTGCTGCACGCAGTCTTTCTCTAGTTGTGGCAGGCAGGGACACGGGCTTCTCCTTGTGGAGGCTTCTCTTGTTGCAGGTCACAGTCTCTAGGGCACACGGGTTTCAGGAGTTGTAGCTCTTGGGCTCTAGAGCACAGACTCAGTAGTTGTGGTGCATGAGCTTAGTTGCTCTGCGGCATGTGGCATCTTTCCAGACCAGGGATCAGAGAATGATGATCAATTTGTTTAAAATAGCAGTCTAGGTGTTATACAGAAAATAGATTAGTAGACAGAAATAAACACAGGGAGACCTTTTGGGGTTTACCGTAATAGTTTAGATGAGAGATGCCGGACTTGCTTAGTGGTAGATGGAGCCAGGTAGTCTGATACAAGAACTATTTAGGAAGAAATTATAGGACTTGGTAACTGACTGGATGTGAGGGATGAAGGAGGTGTCAAGAATTGCACTTCTGGATTGAGCAACTAGTTATTAACTGAGATAGGGAGTATTTAGATCGGAGGCAGGTTTCCAGGGATGTCCGTGTGGGGGACATCCATGGGGGATGCCGTGTGGACATTTTGAACTTGTGATGTCTGAAAGTCCTCTAAGGAATGTTGAGCAGACAACTGGATATAAGGTCTGGA
Source organism: Antilocapra americana (assembly GCA_007570785.1). Classification (NCBI taxonomy): domain Eukaryota; kingdom Metazoa; phylum Chordata; class Mammalia; order Artiodactyla; family Antilocapridae; genus Antilocapra; species Antilocapra americana. The sequence continues at coordinate 29,876,389 of ML664177.1, read as the reverse complement.
GCTCAAAATACAAATTTGGCACCTTTGGTAACACCTTAGGTGCTACTTGAAACCACAAGAGTAGATGAGATCATCAAGGGGAAGGTGTGGATGGAGCAGAAGAGGTAAATAAGAATCAACCCCAGAGACTAGCAGAAAACGAGCTAGAGGGGTAGGAGGAAAACCAGGAGTGTAGTGTCATGGAAGCCAAGGGACTCGGTGTGAAATGTTGCTGAAAGTTAGTGCAAGAATGGGGTACATGCCAGAGTGTGTGTCCAGGATCCAGGAGCACCTGTCACTGAGGAGGAGGGTTTTCAGAAGACATTTCTCAGAAAATAGATTCTTGAGTTGGTATAGTGTTGGTGATTCAATCTACTGGAAACCTCTCTCCTGCAGGCCGAGATGCATCCAGAGCATTTGTGACCGGGGACTACTCTGAAGCAGGCCTTGTAGATGATGTGTCCGACCTGTCATTTTCTGAGATGCTGACACTCCAGAATTGGCTTTCATTCTATGAGAAGAATTACAAGTTCATTGGTAGGTATCCCGCAGGTCATTTCCATAGATGCCGTTTAGTTGTCTTGGATTCACCACACTGCACTGCGTGTGAGATCTTAGTTCCTTGACCAGGGGTCGTACCCATGCCCCCTGCATTGGGCGCTCAGCGTCTTAGCCACCAGACCACAAGGGAAACCCCTGGCTAAACCTTCTAGAAGTGCTTTCTGCTGCTTCTCTTGCCATACGACAGGGGCTGCTAGTGAAGGCCACTTGTACTTTAGGACTTGGAGATAGAAGTCCGTGTGTCTAAGAACTGATACGTTCTCGGCTCCAGCTTCCTGAAGCTGCTCTTGCTGCCACTGCTTAGACCTTACAAATTCTGACAGGATTTTAAACTAAAACCAGTCCATGCAATGTGTCCACTGAAGGATTGAATCAGAAAAGAATGATGGACGGGGGAGAACATGAGCTTGGGGTCAGACCTACTTACTAGCTTCAGAGACTCCCCAGCTACTTCATCTCCCGGTCCGTCTCCCAGGACCATGGGGCACTGATTCCTCTCATAGGGGTGTATGAGGATTACAAAACACTGGTAAAGTGCCAGCAAAGCTCCCGATACTGAGTGAACGAATGCTCGACGGATGACTTCTTTATGTTACATGAGACAAAATAATGCAAGGTGGGGAAGAACTTAGCCACAAAAAATGTTACGCAATAAGCGATTCATTCGTCAAGCGTTTACTGAACACCTGGTCACCTCAAACGCTGTGAAACACTGAAAAACGAGACAGGTGGTTCCACCCTCAGGAAACTGATGTCTGAAACGGGGGAAGATTTTATGTTTTCCGTCCTGGAGGATTCTACATGGAGTGGTGTTGAGACGTTGAGAGACGTCGGGTCAGAAGGTGCCATGAGTCCTTCCAACCAGCTCCCAGCAAACCAGCAGCCGGCTGGCCACCACAGAGCCCCAGGGGCAGAGCTCTCCTGGGGACTCAAGCTCTCCTGGGGCTTCTGCAGGAGAGACCTCTGTCCTGCCCCCTCCCCACCACCACGCTGATGTCAGCTTTCCTGCTGCCACAGGAAGGGTGATAGGAAGGTTCTATGGAGAGGATGGGCTCCCCACCCCAGAACTGACCCAGGCAGAAGCCATGATGACCAAAGGCTTGGAGGCGAACAGACGGGAGCTGATAGAGAAGCAGAGGTTCCCACCATGCAACGCTGAGTGGAGCTTCCTCAAGGGTAGCCGGTTCTGGTGCTCTCAACAGAGGTAAACGGGCCTTCCATCTGTCCTCCCGCCTCTCCCCCAGGTCCAGCTTCTAGGTCATCCAGCCTGAGTTGTTCCCTAAGGCAGTAAGTGGAGAGTTAACCCAGAACTCTGTCAAGACCCATGTGCCCTGGGATAGTGATTCTTAAGCCAAATGAGGGCTTCTGAGATGCTCCCAGGCCAGTGAGGGAGGGGGAACCTTTCACTGGGGTTGTCAACCAAGCAGGGAAGTGGGACTTCCTCCTGGGAAAGCAGACGGCCAGGGCCAGGGGGAGCGCAGAGAAAGGAGGACTCTGCCTTTGGGAGAAGTTGGAGGAAGCCAGCGGGGAGCATGAAAGTTCAGGTGAACACTGAAGACCATCACCTTGGGAAAACAGCAAGATGGGAAGTGGAATAGCTTCCACTTTTCACAAGGCCTGGCTCACTGCTTCCTCCCTCCCCTCTCCAGAGACACTCAGGAGTTCATGCTTATAAGCCCTCTTTTCTTCTTTCCTTAGTGGAGGTGTGAGCAGAGACTGGATCGGCGTCCCCAGGAAGCTGTTTAAGCCAGGTGTCAAGCCCCACTGCGTGTGTGTGAGAACAACTGGTCCCCCGAGTGACCAGGCGCCGGAAAACCCTACGCACAGAAATCGTGGGGACCTGGACCATCCTAACTTGGGGGAGTACCCAGGCTGCCCACCCCTCGCCATCATGTGCTCTGTCCCCCTCTAAGCTATACCTTGTGTGTCTGTAACCCCCAGGGAACCCTGCCAAGAGCCCTAACAAGCTGGAGGATGGCACCTACATGAACAAGAGGGCCTGAAGGACTGGGCTACACTCTGCAGATGGGACTCATGCCCTGCCCCACGGGCTCACTGTCTGGTGACTTCGGCCAGCCCGTGGCAACCTGCCTGGTACTGGCCAGTCTGTTGTTGCCGCTGTTCCTCGGGTCTCCTCCTCCTCTGGAGTTGGCAGACATTAATGGACACAAACATGACCAACTCGAAACCCACTGGACTGACACACAAAAGGACTCTGCGCTCCAACAGCTGCTTTCCCAGGGACTCCCGGGCTGCTGGATCAGCCACTGGCTTAGCCCTGCTTGTAACCCCCACCCCGGTCAGGGATCAGGGGCTCTGGCATTCCTTCACCATCCAGAAATAAGCAGACACATCCAGAAAGGGCAGATGAATGAACAGTGTTTACACAGCCCTGTTCCCATTCCCCACGTGCTATTGTGAGCCCTTTTACAACCATTCTTTTATGTAAGACCTGTGCCCGAAGGCAAACTTGAATTGACAACCAAAAGCCACAGTGAGTTAATCTGAGCTGGACCCATATAGAGGTGAAACAGGACAGGCTGATTCTGGAAATGGAAAAGCTTTTGCTTGTGTAGATGCAGCAAATCCAGATCTCTTAACAGAGCAACAATTTATATAGTCCTTTGTGTTTTTAATTAAAAAAAAATTTTTTTTGGCTGTGCTGGGTCTTCATTGCAGTGTGTGGGCACTTTAGTTGTGGTGCACGGGCTCAGTTCTCCGTGGCATATGGGATCTTAGTTCTCTGTCCAGGGATCAAATTCGTCTTCCCTGCATTGAAAGGTGGTTTCTTAACTGCTAGACCACCAGGGAAGCCACAAAGCAACTATCAAAAGCAAGGATATAATTTCTTTCTTGAACACTTCAGATTAAGGATGTGCATCTATATGTACACATGTGCTCAGTCGTGACTGACTCTTTGTGCTTCATGGCTGTAGCCCACCAGACTCCCTTGTTCATGGAATTTTCCAGGCAAGAATACGGGAGTGGGTTGCCATTTGGGATGGTGTGCTTTCAAAGGGAGAAGTCTGCATTTTGAGCCAAAGGCAGTTTCACTGCCCTAACAGAGACACTGGGCAGCACAACATCCAAGCCTGGGCAAAGCTGTAAAAACCAGTACCACTAGCCTGGACAGTGGCTGGTGTGTCCAGGATCATTTGGATTCTCCCACACTGAGCCAAGTTCATGTATTATCTCTCGGATTCAAGTTAAGCAGCTGGGGGCAAGGAGTGTTCCTCCATTACAGATAAGGAAAGGAACCTGGCCTGAATCCAGGTTCACAGTCTCCCCGTCAGCACCTTCACCTCAGCACCTCCCAATCCCTCAGCTGTTGACCTAAACATTCTCTATCCTTCCTCAGTCTCCTCTCCTTTATCATTCATCTCATCTCACTTAATAGCTTTCCAGATCTCCTGACTAGAAAACAAGAGGCCGCCTCCCCGTAATCAGAGTGGCTTGCTGCCCTACAGCCGCAGCTGCTCTGGACCCCTGGACCCTGCTCTGGGCTCCCTCACCTGCCCTTTGGGACCTCTCACCTCTTCCTGCCTCTTGGCTTCCTCTCTTAAGTCTGCATTCAGCAGCCCACTTCCTCAGACCAGATTCCTCTCAAATACCAATCTACCTACCTCCCTGTGCCAGCAAAGATTTTCTATTAATTTTAGGAGTAAAATTGCTTTATGATGTTAGTTTCTGCTGATGACAAAGTGAATCAGCCATATGCAGACATATATCCCCTTCTTCTCGAGGGCCACCCTTCCCACCCCTCATCCCAACAAAGCTTTTGAAAACGCTGCTCACTGTCTCGGGCTGCTCAGCCCTCATTTGCTGTGTAGCACAGTCTCCCGGCTCCTGCGCTCCTCTGCTCAGCAGCAGGCTCAACTCTGTGCTGGCAAACCCATTCCACATTCAGTGATTACCTACCTGGACCTGTCACATTTGCAAGCGCCCCTTGGCTTTTTCCTCATTTCCCTCCAGTGTTCCTTCTCAGCCTCCTGTCCTCCACACACCCTTCCCTCCAGCTTCTCTCCTCCTTCAGCTGTCATCTAGTTCGGACAACCTTCCTGATCATTTCTGCAGGCACCACAGACTCCACAGTCCTGGCATCCAACCTTCATCTTCTTCCTTGAGATTCTTCTGGTTCCCCTGGCTGGTCCCACCATCTCCATCTTAAGGCAGCCCTGTCACACCAAGGACTCCTCCCAACCAGCCTCCAGGCCCTGGCAATCCCACCCGCTTATCTGTTCCCAGCACTCCTCTAGCTGAGGCCTTCCTTTCTCACCAGCTCTAACTGTACTTCCAGCTGCAACCCTGCAGCCCCCTACTGCCAAGTCACCTCCTGCTGATCAGAGCATTATTCTCCAACTGAACCTCTTCCATGGCTCCTGCATCTGTAGAGATTAGGTGCTAACTCTTCAGCACACAGGAGGCCCTCCTGTGGTCCGTCTCCTCTCAGCCTCCATTCTCTCTCCCACCAGCTCCCACGTGCTCTGAGCCCTCCAGCCGTCACCTTGCTGCTTTATGCGTGCAGCACCTTCACCCAGGCTGTGCCTTTTGCCTGGAATGACACCTCCTGTGCTCAGTTTGTCTAGCTCCTTTCGTGGTAACTCAGTCAACTGGGAGGCCTCGCTAACTGTCAACCCACCAGTGGATTTAGATGTGCTTTCCTCTAGGAAAATAACTGTGCTCACTTCTCAAGTAACAACCATCAGTGTCCTGTAACTACGAGCTTCCTGCCAACCTCTCACGTTGGACTGCAGACTGTCTTTTGAGATGGCTACTGTACCTAGCACATGGGAAGCGTGCTGTTTGTTCTGTTTGGCAGATGAGGCAAGCACGGCCTGAAGAACTTAATAAAGGCATGAAGCAATGAAGCTGAGCCTAGAACTCAAGGTTCTCGTCCTGATTCAGTGCCATGGTCCTGTGTCCACAGTTTGGTGTGTCTGCCCTCCTAGAAAAGAACAAACAATAGGAGGCGAACTTGAGTGAGAACCTTGTTCCAAGCTCCACACACCCCGTGAGCACAGTGCCTGAGGCATCCTGGTCACTCAGCCCCAGGTTAAGGGAGGACTAGTGTCCTTGCCACTGCTCTCCTGAGTCCCTCAGGGTTGGGGCTGAGAGGACAGTGAGGCTCCTGCCCTCAAGGGAGCTTACAGTGTGGCAGAGTGAAACCCTGGCGAGAGCAGCCAGAGGCCACTCCTTGGGGAGGAACACGGGGACAGCATGGAGGCCAGGTCCAGAGACATTTAGATCTTTCCAAGGACAAACTGAGAAAGTGAAGGAACAAAACAAGGCATACAAGAGTCATCCCAGCCATGTATAGACTAATCTGATTTCCACCCTCGAAAGCACTTCTACTACCCGGGCCCCCACCAGGGAAGGACCTCTACTGCACCGAGAAGGACCTCATTGTGCACACCGCAATTCGTGTACTTGCCCAGGAGAGAGGACGCATCGCTTATTATGGATCACCTTTCTCAGGGCAACCCTGTGAGCCAGGAAGAATCATGGTCACTTCTGTTTAATAGACACAAAAACTGAGGCACAGAAATCATGCAACTTGCCTGTTTTGTACTCACTTAGTATGAAATAATATGATCAATGTTCTCCTCAAGGATGGCTGTTAGGATTACTTGGGATTGTTTCACAAAAGCCCCTAACAGTGCCATTAATTATGAGAAAAGCCACCAGAAAAGGAGATTTATCAGTCACTACATCTGGTCTGAACAGGGGTGAGCAAAATGGAGGACGGGTAAAGGAAAGGAAAACACTAGTTCAAGAAAGTGTAAGGGCCAGGTGAGCTACTGGATTTGTGCGACTGTATGGGGGGCGGGGAATGGATCACTAGACTTTAACTTGCAAACCCCCATTCTTGCCTTAGTCTTCTCTTAAACCCACAGTGACGGTCCTCCCTTCAGATCACAGCCAGCAGAAACCTCGCCACGGATCTTCTCGAGTCGCTCCTAAATAACGGAGTCAGGGAATTTCCAGGGTCTGTGGGAGCGCTGCAGTGGGGTCGGGGCTGAGCCGGAGCAGCTGTGGTCACAGGTGTCACTGTGAGCTGAAGTCTGGGCCAAGAGCACAGTACATCCAGGCAGCTGGTGGGTATGCCCACAGCAGCTATTTTTTCACTTCTGTCAACAATGTGTTTCTGAAAAAAGTGTTGGAAATTCAAACTTTCCTGGAGGGTAGTTGTTAAAGAAATGTATTCAGAGGTCAAGAGTTAAAAAAAAAATTTTGTGTTTTTTAATTCTTAGTGGTACTTTTTGCATTAAATGGAACTACAAATGTTATTAAGGTTCCCACTTTAAATGCACAATTTTACCTCATTTTATTTATAAGGACTTGTTACAGAAAATGCAAATATCAATATTTGAAAAATACATTCCGTTACACGAACTCCAAAGAAACAATGCTGATAAGCGCCATGGGTCTTCTGATGCCCTCACCCCACACTGCCCACCACCTGGAATGGCTTGGGAGCCAAAGTGATCCACCTAAACGTGTGCCCCCGCCCAGGCCTCCCCCTTGGTGGAGCACACAGGGATGCATGTCATGGTAACAGCCAACCCCACACAGGCCCAAACGCGGTGTCAAGTCATTAAGTTGAGCACGCTGCCAACTCAAGACCCCCTAGCTACAGAACACCAACATTGTCTGTTTTAACAGGTTAGTGTGTTGTTTGTGCCACACAAAAAAGTAACTGTATAGGAAATGACCTTTCAAAGAAAGTCTTTAAGGAGTCTATGATAACTTCTGGAAATTTAATAAGCGTTTTAGTCAAATAAGTCATCTCTTCATTGAATTACTTCCACAAAATGAGAATGTGGCTTCCAAACCCCTTTAGGAAACTTTCTGCCCCCGGCTTCCTCCTCTCCCTGGCTGGGGTTGGGGAGCTTTGGTGCCTCAGATTAGAAGAGGCTGGGCTTGCCAGTGCTGTGCCCACTTCTCCTGGGGCTGGTCCTGAGGGGAGCAAGCCCAGGTCTCAGAAGAAAGCTTGTCTCACGAGCTCCCTCACAGTCTCAACCTGTGAGCTCCAGGCGGGGCTGTCATGGAAGCACCCCGCTTACTTGCTCACACTACTGTCACCTGGAGAGTGAGTCTGCCTTTCAGATCTCATCATCACATAGCTCAATAGGGTTTTCTCCTCCAGACTAAAAATGAAACAAAACCTAGATGGAGATCAAGGCGCTGCCCTGTCCCAAGGCTTTTCGTCCACTTCATGCTTATGGATAAGATGAGCACAATACCATTTAATACGACAGGTGGGAGACGACCCAGGAGTGGCGGTGAACCCACACACACTGTGAGCTCCACGCGGGGAACTCATTCGGGGGGAGGAGTGAGGACGCTGAAAAGGGTGGTCACAAACAACTCGGGGCTCTGAGGTAGAGGACTAGCAGACCCCCACTCCCGGAAAGAAAGAGGCAGGGGAACTGGGCAACCCAATCTGGTCTCAGCTGAATTGGTAACGAGTTGACAACGCACCGGCAACAAACTCCAGACAGAACACACATTCTAACATGTCAGTCAGTGAGACACCACTAGAAAGAGAACTGGAAATTACGAAGTCCTAAACGCAGGCACTTAAGTTTGTGGGAAGTTTCCTGTATTTGAGGATAACAGCAAGTTAGTTTTAGCCACTCTGTTTACAACGTAGCACAACGGTTTGTACCTTCATCTTTGAAAAAGAAAAAATGACTCAAGAATACACTTACTCACAGATCTGATGAGCAAGTGGCAGTTAAAAAGCTAACTTAGTGTTAACAATGTTGACTAATGCAGCAAATTATATTTCAATCAGGTCTAGTCTTCCTGCTCTACTCACTCACCACTGGCAACTTTCTGAATGAATAAAACTGAGTTTTAAGCTACGGATTAAACTGTGACAAGAACAGCCAGGCAGTTCTAGAGTCAAACTTGATGGCTTGGAGAACACAAAGAGGACCAAGAGCACATCAAGTCCCCCCCCAGAGCAGCCACCACACGAGGAACCGAGAGAGTGTGGCCCTCCCACCCATCGGCATGTGTCAGGGAGAGCCTAAGACTGTGGAAAGGTGCTTCTTCTAGATCTATAAGAATGCACTCTGAAGACACTGCAGAGTTCACAAAACGTTCCCCCCAACTCATGGAGGCTAAGTACCATCACTGTCCCTGGACTCTGTTAAGGTAAATAAGCTTGACAATTTCAAACATGATTTTAAGAATTTTTTAGAGTGCAATTAGAGGCAAGATTGTTACTGAGATTGGTATATTATGACTAGGGCAGGACAGTCAGCCTCATCCCTCACTGAATTCCCATCCTCCTCTCTCCATCACAGATGGTGAAAGAACAGGTATAAAAGTACCGACCACCTCGATTCATACCTGAAGCATAATTACCTTACTTTCCAGTGACAGAATCAAACCACCTGACTGAGGCCTACTTACTCGGGCCCTGTCCAAGCAACAGAAAATGGAAACTGAACACATGCTCCACATGGTCTGGTGTTTGCCAAGACCAGTTGTTTGTTTAGAAAAATTCGGTATGAAATAGGTCACAGACTTTGGGGGATAGGGAACTCTTGTAATTAATTTTCTTTGAAACACTGTGCACAAGCTCATATTAACATAGAAAGCATATATATCTTATAAATCACAGAAATATTAAGAAAAAGTAGCACTCTGGTTTATCAGCTCATTTTATACACATATTTAGGCAACAGGATGCATAAATTCTATAGTGACATGGAGGACATACCCACTATCCAAACAAAAAAAAACAGACTACTGCAAAAAAATATTTAGTCCCTTTTACACATATATGCACACTTCATTAATGCAAAAAAAAAAAATGTAGTGGTTACTAAATGTCTGAAAAAAACAGTATGTATGATTGAGATTGTTAATCTCTGAGTACAGCTGTACAACACATATTGTTCATCTCAGAGTGTTTTTTTTTAAAAAGCAGTGGTGTAAGTTTCTCTCTAAATGTGCATTTTTAAAAAACTGGCCAAACCTTCAAAAGAAAAAAGAAGTTTAACACCTCAGGGTTAATATATATGTACTAGCAGCGACTAAGGCCTGACAGGTTCTGGGGGCTTCATTCAGCACACGAGCCTTCCAAAACGGGGTCACACATGCTTGGCCAGGGCCTTTGGCTGGTGGCTCTCACAGGGCATATCAAGAACCTACACAGAGCTGGGACCCAGGCATGAGGGTGCTCACAGAGTAACTGGGAAGGTTTTAGCAAGAAGCAATCATGTCAAGGAGATGGGACCTGCTGGTCTGAGGCTGCAGATTCCCTCTCTCCTCACTTGGCCCCCGTGTGACTCTCTTGCTCCAAAGGACACTCCAAGGGAGTTTTCCATTTAAGACTTAGTGTGAGCTGAGGTCCAATCAAAGATGACCGGTAGAATCACTGATGCACAGATATGTGAGGGTATTTTTGAATATGGATTTTTAAATTGGAATCACCAGTAATACAGCTATATAAAAAGTGCAGCACAACAAAAGTGCATTTTCTCCACCACTGCCTAGCGGCAGGTAACTGAGGACTCCACAGACAGGACATGGCAAGATGAGAGAACAAGACGGCTGCTAGGAGGTGTCAAGCTGCCAGAGTGCAGCTGGACACCCCAGTAGCATGGATACTGGTAAAGCTTTCAGTTGTTAAGGCCACAATTTTTCAGCTCTCATCTTTGAACCCTGTTTAGAAAGATTTCACCTTTTTAAAGGGGTAGATCACTAAAAATACAGCTTAGCTTTTCCAAAAAACAAAAAAGTGAGAGACTTCAGGCCAAGAGGATCCTATTTACCTTTATGAAAACACTGTGCAGAGAAGTCCACAGCCACTCCCCTAGAGGAAAGCCAGCTCTCGTTGTGCAGCCAGACACTGGCTTCCTATGGTCAGGCTTGGCATGGGAAGTCTGCCCAGGCAGGAGACGTTATGAATGCTCTGAGATGGACACTAAGCTACTGGAAGAGAAAATGGGTTTCAAGTGTCCTTGTACATTGCTAGCAAAATGGGGTCTAATTCCTATCACATTTACCACTTAGGCTAAAAGGCCTGGTCTGACTAGTGAGACATCTAGCGACCTCGATCTTGGTCTGACACACTGACAATCATACAGCATCATCTGAAATGGGATCTATCACCCTGGTCCGTTAACTGTTCCAGTCTCTTGCCGCGGGAAGACGACTGCCAGCTCCTGCTCTGGGTGGGGTCAGGCTGGTGAGCAGAGCAGCTGCTGGGGAGGCGACTGAGGATGTGGTCTGGACCTTCCTGGAGGCTCACTAAGAGACGCCCCCCAAAGTCAGGACATCAAAGCAAATGTTGCAAACTCGCACAGGCTTGTTCAGATCAAACTTTATAATAGGAATCTCCTTGGTCGAGCATTTATGGCAAAGAAGACGTCCGCAGTGACGACTGTGGAGGCAAAGAAAAGAGGTGTGAGAGGGGTTCCTGAGAGCGGACTGCAGCTGGGCACGCGAGCAGTCACAGCAGCCCCCACAGCAGACACGCGAGCCCGTGCCTGGTACTCTGCAGTCAGTTCTGCCCCGTGCCAGCTCATTCACACCGAGGCATGTATAACTGATAGTTCACGATAACAAAATTCTAGCCAGTAATTAAGTTAAAGTGATCCGGCAAAAGCCTTTTGCTTTAAGGCTCAAGACAGCCTCAGCAAGAACCAGAGAACTCACTTGGGGAAGATGACACGAGGCCTAACAGGCTGCCTAGGACAATGGACCCCAGCATCCCACAGGAAAGCCACCAGTCTGAGTGTCTGCAGGCCTTCCTACATCTCTAGATGTGGGCAGGGTCCTGTGGTCAGGTTTTTCCCAGGAGAGTACCAGGCCCCTGCAGGTTCATGGTTTATCATGGGAAAAGGCAGAAGCAATCAGCAGAAATCTTATTCCCCTGGCGGGTGACAGGGGTGGGTCTTACCAGTGATGTTTGCGCGTTGTGACTCCGAACTTGGCAGTGCACTCGTAGCAGTTGGAACCATCGCACCACGGAGGCTCCTTGGACAGCATATCTGAAACACGGCACAAGACCAGTTCCTGTCAGATACGGACTGTGTCTGGCCAGACCGGGGAGCAGGGGGAGAAGGGAACTGGACCAGGAAACAAAGGAACACACAGCAGAGGGACAACAGGGCAACAGAGAGGCATGCCTCCTTTCACTGTGCTTTGCAGATGTTATAATTTTTTTTACAAGCCGAAGATCTGTAGTGATCCCGCACGGAGCACATCTATTGGTGCCATTTTCCCAACAGCATTTTCTTACTTCATGGGTTTGTGTCACACTTTGGGAATTCTCACAATATTTCAAATTTTTTCATTATTATTATATTTGTTATAGTAATCTGTGATCAATGATCTTTGATGCTACTATTTTAATTGTTTTGGCATTTTTTAGCAATAAGGTATTTAAAACTACATTGTTTTTTAGACAGTGCCACTGTGTATGCAGCAGACTACAGTATTATGTAAATATAACTTTTATATGCACTGGGAAACCAAGAAGATTCGTGTTGACTTACTTCATTGCAATATTAACTTTACTGTAATGGTTGGAAACTGACTGAGGCCTGCCTATTCTAATTGGGTCACGCAGAGGAGGAAAAGTCAGTGGGGCTGAACCAAAGACTGTTTTGAAGGATGGAGAGATTTGGCATCAGCTGAAGGATGAAGGGTTTGCAGACATGTAGCCAGGAGCACTGGGAGGAGGACCTGCCTGGAGCCGATGGATTTCCGGTACGATCTGGGGAAGCGGGAATCTGACAGGGGCTCCAAAGCAGGACACGCTGTAAAGAGACGGCTAACAAGGACCCTCCCTACCCCTGCTCAAAGGCACTTTGCGGCATTCACAGACAAAATCCTAAACCACGTCGTGCCTGGAAAACTACCAGCTCAGACTATGAAGGAAGTCATCCTGAGATTTCAAGACCACCAGTACATCTGGGTAATAGACACTGCCAGGGTGCCTGCACTGACGGAGCTGAATGGAGGCCACTCACCTAAGAGTCTAAACAGCAGCTGCTTGGTAGCGACCTGGTAGTTGAAGATGTTGACTCCTTGGTTGTTGTTCACCCCCAGGCGGGCCCCCGAGCGGACAATGGCACGGCACAGGTTGGCGTTCCCTTTCATATACGCCAAGAGCAGCACTGGAAAACAAAACCACAGGCAGGGCTACTGCCCACCCAGGCCCAGCCTGGCCCTGCCAAAGGGCCAGCAGAAGATGGCCAAGGGCAGGACACAGCCCTGGCAGGACATTTGCTAGCAGAGCCCCCACGACACACAGAGGGGCCCTGTGGCTCTGGTGGAGAGCTCCACAGAGGATCTGTAACATCTTGCAGCCAAGGATCAACCAGGAGCCAGGGGCTCCAGAGTGACTCTCTGGCTCCAGAGACACACACTTGCCCATTCAGAGCTGTGGCCACAAGAGAACTGAGGAGGGAGCAGATGCCGCGGGAAATATGCACCACTGTCTCAGCTGCCTTCCTCCTGCACAGAACACCCTTCACACAATGTAACAAATTCTAAAGACTGGTGAGGTGTGCACACACGGAGAAAACCATAAACCAGTGTGGTCAGCCTGCTCCAGAAAGTTCCTCAACCCCATGGAGCTTCTCTCCTGTGCCGGCAGTGGACACCCAGGCTCTGGCTAGCCCATCCTCCTGTTCCTCCCTATGACTACAGCTACCAGCAGCTCCTTTTTGCTTATGTTTCATAGATATTTTATTTAAATTCTTCAATTCTGCAAATGATTCACAAAGATTAGGTAATTATTTCAAAGGAGGAAGTGGGCATAGAGAGGTTACAAAATACACCCAGTCACCTTGCCGGAATATGATAGAGCTGGGTATCTGAAACCAGGTCTGTGTAATTCAGAAGCCCGGGTGAGAAGTCCCTGCCTGCTTGCTGGCTCCTGGACCTTGCTGCTCGCTGGAGCAGGTGCTGGGTCAGCAGCTCACCCCCAGGGCTGACCTCCCTGAAGCTCAGGCTCGCCACTGCCAGCTTAAAAACATGTCCACGAATCAAGGCCGAGAATTCTTCCCAAGGTCAAGAAACAACGACCAAACATTTGGCCCCATGCTGAGGTTTGGGCTACCTCTCGGTGACAGCATTGCTGTCAAAGGCCACAGAGGCTCTGTCTGGCACGAACGGGGATACAGCAGCAGCGAAGAGTTCAGACATCCGTGGGCTGGGAATAGAGAGACTTGGGTTTCATCTTTGTTTCCTTACTCGAAAAATGGGAACACACACATGTACTACTTACCTTATATGGTTATTGTGAGTACTCAGGAAGAAAACGAATGCAAAGTACATCAAAAGCACTATGAAAGCTTCACAAATTACCACAGTGATTGTGGGTGGTGAGAGTACTACCATGAGAGAGGCCTGTTTATTAACCCCCTCAGTCAAGCATCAGCCCTTATTTGTAGGGAACATGCCTTATCCGTGAACATGTACTATGGCCCATCTCCTCCTTCTGAAGCACCTATGAGGCAACTGTATTTCCTCTCTCTCTCGGGATCTGAAAGCTTGGAAAGGGAACTAGCTGTCTACATCCAAGGCAGAAGAGGCCAACAGAAACAGGCGGGCCGGCCTGCTGAACACGGGCGTGGCTGTGGAGCACTAAACATGCTTTAGGTGTGCTTGTGCCTCAAGTCAGACACGGCCAACCTCCGCCTCAGGGATCTGCGATGGCACTCGCAGAGCCCAGCCGAAACGCACTGGGCTGAGCGCCCTTCAGGAATGACACGTGTGCCCCGGCTCCTGATTTTCTAGGAAGCAAGGAACACCGGTGAGACAGGACCGACAAGAGCCTCACTACCTACCTGTGTTTCCCTCTGCATCCGGTTTATCCAGAGGATACTCGGGCATGCACTCTAAGAAGAGATCAAAGATGGCCGCAGCATTCTCCTTGCCATACTGTCCCAAAATGTGCAGTGGCGACTGGCCTCTGAGAATACAAACTGGAAAAGTTAGGTGTGTATCTGCCATAGCCATCATGCATAAAAGAAATGGGACTGCCTGAGTTCTGTGATGCTGGATAAATCTAAAGGACACAACAGTCATAAAAGTTTTCCTAAAATATATTTTCAAAAAGAAAAGTTCCAGGGTACCAAAGGCTGGTCAAGTGCCCTAGTGACCAGCTCTGCATTGTACACCTGGGGCTCATATAAGATGCCCGTGACCACCAGCTCAGAGGGGTGCACCAGGAGACGTGGAGTCCTGGCCTCTGCTCTGAACCACACACACTCACCGTAGATTAAAGGCTTCAGCATCGACGGTGCACTCTGTCAGGAGGACCCGGATGTTGTTGAGTCGGCCATGCATGACAGCAAGGTGAAGAGCTGGGGAGGAAATCCTCTTACAGTGTGAGCCCAGACGCACACACAGAGCACCTCATCTCTTCTCGGCCTCACAAACCTCCCACTGAACGGGCCTCAGTCAGAGCAGCCACCGTCTGCTCACAGAGCCCTCCTTTCCCATCTTCACTGCCCCTCAGAATGAATCTAAATGCAACCTCCTAAGATTTGCTTTGTGCCTCTGCAGTTATCCAAAGGTGAGATAGAATGGTTTTACAAGGAGCCATTTAGGTTTCTAGGGTCACAAGTCACATCAGGAGGTTGCCCAGGTCTCTGTCAGAAGCAAGCTGCATGCCCAGTTCAGGGCATTTCCTGTCACAGCCAGGCCCCCTGTAAGAGCCAGTCTCTGGGACAGGGAACAGGCCCAACGGCGCATGCTGCCCTGCCACCCCAGAAGGAAGGGAATGCTTGAGGCCCTTGGCACCACACACAGGGAACGCCTGGGAATTACCGTTATTTCCATTCTCATCCACAGCAGCAAAGTCCACTCCATTCTCCAAGAGGACTGAGCAGATGGTGGGCAGGTCCTGCTGGGCAGCAAGGTGGAGGGCGGTCTGGCGGTGCTTGGTTAATTCATTCACTTTGGCACCTGCAAGAAGCTGTTGAAGTTGATTACATGAGCAGCCGCTCTACCACCACCAACCAAGGTCTGGCATAAGGGGCCAAGCCTGCCTATCTCCTGGCTTCCAGGGTTTGCCCTCCTGACTAAGCTGGGAGCCAACTCCTGGGGAGACTCAGACACACAAAATCTGTCCCAGGGAGAAAGTAGCAATTACCAAAATGTCCAAAAAGCCACTCCTTAGGACACAGATATTCTAAGACTACGGGATGTAATAAAACTACACAGGACTGCAGTGATCTGTACCATCCCCACCATCCTCACACACAATGGACACAAGAATGTCCACTCCTTGTAACAGTAAGACCAGACTGCAGAAAAGGTTTAGTTATGAAAGCTACAATATATACCAACAGTCGAACAGATAGCCACTAAAATGATAAAAATTTGCGGTTCAACGTGAAAGGCAAGTTACAAGGTGACTCCATCTCAGGAGAGAGAGAGAGAGAAATGTGTACACACACACACACACACACACACACACACACACACACATGCACGCACACACTTTGAAGGTGTTTAAAAGCACATATACCAAACTCAAGGCAGAGTTGGGAGTGAAAGGGAGATACTAATCACTTTCTGTCCTTATGTGTTTGAAGTTTCTCCACGATAAAAATATACTACTTTTGTATTATTTTTTTTAAAGAAAGAGAGCAACACAGAGAAGTGCAGAATCAAAGCAAGAAGGCCCTTTAAATAATATCTTATATATTCATTCATCATCTACTTTTTAACAAAATTTCAAAGATAGCTACTAATAGAAAAGACTATGTAGTTAATAAATACCATATTATATATTTGAAAGTTGCTAAGAGAATAGATTTAAAAACCCTCAGACTACCCAGGTGGTCCAGTAGTTAAGAATCTGCCTTTCAATGCAGGGGCCACCAGTTTGATCCCTGGCCTGGAAAAATCCCACATGCCATGAAGCAGCTAAGTCCAAGAGCTACAACTACTAAAGCCTGTGTGCCTAGAGCCTGTGCTCCACCACAAGAGAAGCCTCTGCTTATGAGAAGCCTGCACACCACAACAAAGACTAGCCCGCGATCAACCGCAACTAGAGAAAAGTCCACATGCAGCACAGCCAAAAAATAAAAGTACATAAATCTTTTTAAAAAACCTAATCCTCATCACAAGAAAACAGTTTTCTAACTATGAATGGTGAAAGATGTTAAGTAGATTCACGGTGATTATTCTATAAAATATACAACTATCAAATCAATATGTTGCACAAAATATACAATGAAACACAGTAGTTGTGTTTAGTTGCTCAGTCATGTCCGACTTCTTGTGACCCCATGGAATGGAGCCCACCAGGCTCCTCTGCCCATTGGATTTTCCAGGGAAGAATACTGGAGTGGGTTGCATTTCCTCCTCCAGGGGATCTTTCCAACCCAGAGATCGAACCTGCGTCTCCTATATTGCAGGCAGATTCTTTACCATCTGAGTCACCAGAAAAGTCCAATAGGTTGTACATCTGACGCTAATGTTGTTTGTCAATTCTGCTTCAAAACGTTAAATAATAAAGACTAATGACAAAAAGAAAGCACTCCCTGGAAAGCACCAGCTGACAGCCTGGCACAGAGCAGGTGGACAGAGACATGACCTCGTCTCCTGATGCCCCCTGCCTCTGCTGCCCACAGCCTGCCTTCCCTCATGGCCTCACCTCAGCATCTGCCCACTGGGCACGCAGGACATGCTGCCCACAGACACACTTGCTCTCCTGAGTGTCCTGGCTGCTCCCTAAATTCCCATTGGCCTTTCCCAATACCTGGCAAAATACCTGTGACAAGAGAGTCTCCACACACCCTAAAACATGCTTTGTCCACAGGTTACAGCAGTAATGTTTCAGGGATACTCACCAAATTGCGGACAATAATCTCCGAGCCTGCCTGGACAGCAAGGTGCAAAGGGGTCAACTTGGAAGCATCCTGGACTCTGGAATTGACGTTCGCCTGGACGCTGATCAGAAACAGGACGCTTTCAATATCAGAGTTCTGAACTGCCACATGCAGAAAATTCCGGCCCTTGTTATCCACCTAAGGCAACAAGTGGGAACCAAAATATTAGTGGGTACCCCCTGCAAGAATGCCTCCTGAGCACCTGTGAGCTGCACTGACCACCGGAGAGGCTGCACCACAGTCCTCCCCACCCAAACCCCCAAATTACAGACCCGCTCTGAATATCTGTCCAGAGGACAGTGTGTGCATGGCCACATCCATGTGGTCAGAAAAAGGGAGCTAAGCCAGCTGCCCTGGCATCCTCCTGCAGCAGAAGTGGACCTGGAAGGCCAAGCAAGAGATAACCTGAGGACAGGGAAAGGAGGCTGGCAGAACACTGGGCTGCACGGGGAAAGGCACAGGTGATGCTGGCCATGGGTGTCTCCTGCTTTTGCTAAAACAAACACCCAGCACTCTAAAACCACAGCTGCAATGTCAGTCTGACCCATGAGCAGCCAAATGAGCCTTCAGAACTTTCCAGAAAAGTCTCCTCTTTCAGTGAGCTATAGGATAATAATTCGTGTTGGGGAAGGCCGCCAACAGTATGTGACAGACTTTGTTCCACTGATGGACAGCGGACAGTGGGTCATTCAAATCCAACCACAGAGGGTATGCCAAATACCAGGGCTGTCCTGTCAGTGTGAGGCTCGGGAAGAAGTAAGGGAGACACACATGCTACACACACACCCAGCATCCTTCACAT